>RPFO01000333.1:903673-1403673 GCA_009746045.1 Mesostigma viride | reverse complement strand
CATCCACCCCCACCCCCCCCATTTTCCTGTGTGTGCCATGCCGACATCCTTTCATCCGTCGTCGCCCCTGTCAAACTAATCAAATACTCTGCCTCCTACCTGTCTGACTCATCCTTCCTCTCAGTGGTGTCCCGGATTCCTTTCCCCTGGCCTGAACTGCATCCTTGGGGTGCCTCATGAACAGACTTTGTGATGGACGATGACATCAGCGACAAAGGAGCCGCCCACAGCAGCAAGCGCAGCCTGGCGTCACTGTGGCGGACGCTGGCAGAACGTGGGGCGGATGTGGCGGGCATCAAAGCAGGCATATCGGACATTGTCGTCAAGACTGTGCTGCTGATACAGGTAGCGCAAGGGGTGCGCACAGTCACCAGAGAACTGTGGCCAGCAATTCAGGCTTTGCTATGACCACCCACTGCACCGTAAGGGCTGGATTTCTTATCCTAGCATGCCATCACATAGGGCCCCTCTTGCTGTCTCGTTGCCGGTGCTGCCTGTTGGGCAGCGATGTAGTGTCACGCCGAGGACTTGTGCTCCCTCACAAGATCTTTACATCATGGTGCGCAAGCGCGTGTGCGCGCCTTGTTAACTATAGCCGCTTTGTTACATATAATTATACAATGCCTCGTGACTAAATAATAATACCAAGCGTGTGTGCGTGCCTTGTTACTTTGGTAGAGCCTGTTTCGGTAGAGCCTGTTTCGGTAAGGCCTTATGTTGAGCCACCGTTGCTTCTTGCTTTTTGCACGGACCTGTCAGCATGCGATTCCAGGTAGGTATTGCTGGATGTCAGACTACCCCCCACAGTGCTGAGTTGTCGCACGCTCGGCATTGGTCTCGCGACAGGTCTAGCACCATGCCATCAACGACGAGCCCAGATAGCGTGCCGAGCACGAGAGAGAATCCGGCGGCAGGCCGGCAGCGAAGCACGGGTCTCGTTGCTGGCGCAAGTCTCCGCCCCATGCATAAGTCTCCGCACCATCAAATGCAGGGGCATTTAACATGAACAGCAGGAACGGCCGCAAGTATACATAATGTGATGCATCGGATGTCAACTTATCCAAATGGTGTGCCTGTGGCAAAGATACAAGCCAAGGGCAGCGGTCTGCAGGTTGCACTTAGCCGCTGGACTTTGTGGGTGGCGTGGGATATACGGGTGACTGGAAACCCAAATGCCGGGCTAACTGTACTGACAGTACTAACTGTACTGTTGGCTCTGCCTGTGCTCTTCTGCCCACACCCATGTGCCCGCACCCTTGCTGGCAACCCTGCCCCCCACACCCTGGTGCTCGCCCCCGTGTGCTGGCACACACAGCCCCACCTGGCGCACATGTACTGCTCCTCTGTCGCGGCTGACCTGCTGGAGTCCCCCTCGTTGTGCTTCGAGCTACTGGGCTTCGATATCCTGATCGACAGCAGCTACAAGCTGTGGTTGATGGAGGTAATGGATGCGAGCGGTGGCGAGCAGCCGCGCACCGCACATGCCTCACCCTGCGCATACTGGTGTGCGCGTGGGCTGTTGTGGAATCGCCCGCTTTACATTCGTCTTTCTAGTTTGGGGAAGTTGCAGTCAAACATTGTTGGCTAACCGCTATTTCTGATTACCACTGAAGGCAGCAGGGACATGTGGTGCCGATTGCCCACGCAGATTCTGCCCGTGCACAACTCTCACTTGTACATGTTGGGCACCAGTCCACTGGCCCTGGGATTGTGTCCGTGTGAGAAGGCCATGCGAATGAGAAATGGCTCTGGTAGTCGCTCCCACTTATGCAAAGTAAGCGGTGTGAAGAAACTTGTGCCGTCGTGGTCACGTCACCAGCGCGTGGCCAGCCGTGATTGGGCAAGTGCCATGACAGCATTCACGTATTTATGGCTTTATTGTAGTATGGCAAGTGTGGGGCTACGCATACCACTAGTATAGCATACCACTATAGTATAGCATACCACTAGTATAGCATACCACTAGCATAGCATACCACTAGTATAGCATACCACTAGTATAGCATACCACTAGTATAGCATGCCACTAGTACAGTATATCGCCACAAACACATCTGGGGCTACTTGGGTATCGCCACCACATGTCCACATGCAATGGGGCGCGGACATGGGCGTGTTCTTCTGCCCTTTGTTGCCTGGATTTCGGATCTCTTCTTTCCAGGGCGCGAGCTAGGTCGATGTCTACGTTGGCTGCCATATTGCAGAATCCTTCTTTGGTCCCTGGTGGGCCCTGAGAGGCACTCAGTATATCCCTTGCTGTCTTCGGATGGACTTGTGCTCTATCGAGCAGTCCTTCCCACGCATCACAAGGGGATTGCAGCCGGCCAGCCAGCCAGGAAAGTTGGGTATTCTTCCCCGCCTCGCTAGTGCACCGGATTTTACATCTCATGCACTTAACCTTTTCAATTCTGGACATTCAGTGGACGGCGCATCATGCCATGCTCCTACCCCGGATCGTCACCACGTTGCACCAACCCACTGCCTCAGGTCAACCACTCCCCCAGCTTTACCTGTGACGGAACCCTGGATATCATGGTCAAGACGCGCGTCATACGGGATGCGGTGGAGAGCTTGGGCTTGAGCCTGGACGAGCGCAAAAGGTAAAAATGCTAGCATCTAGTAGTGCAACAGATGGGCGCACTAGCCTGGCCGAATGCAAGAGGTGGGGACAATAGCCTTCATGACCGCACAACCCGGGCGGGGGGCACAGGAATACGGCCTAATGAGACGGACTCATGAGACTGCCTCATGAGACAGACTCATGAGACGGACTCATGAGACGGACTCATTAGACTGGCTATGTTGTCCCATTCAACGGCCGTGCAGTGGCTGCAGCTTCACGTGGTGTGGTGGTGGGATGCACTGCTGGGGAAGATGGATGGGGGAGCTCACATGTGGTAGCGGCATGAGGTCGGCTGTGTGGGCCCCTCTCTCTGCCCGTGTGGTTAGCTCTCCGCGTGGTTAGCCAACCTCTCCCTCAGCAATCCTCGTGCCGTATCGCGCAGGCGTCCGTCAAGGAAGCGTACAGCAAGGGATGCCTATCCCAGCAGTCGATGCTAGGGGAAGCAGTCCCGTGGGTCCCTACGCTGTGCAGGAGATGCGGCATTTCAGGGCTTGCCCGTGCCCCGTAAGCTGATGCAGTCCTCCTGCCCATCCCTCAGCCCTTGCTTCTCTGCCTTGTGCTTGCCTCTTCTCACCCGTGCCCCTCCAGGCTGCCGCCATTTTGTATGAGCTAATGACTGAGAACCACCAGTCCAAGAATGCTGCTTGCTTAGTTGCCCACCCACCTGGCCCCCCAATCACCAGCAAGCACAGCGGCATGTTTTTCCAAGCTTGCTTGTTTGTTAGTTGGTCATGCTTGCAGTTCATCCGCTCTCTCAAGGGCTGCTCATGGAAGGGAGGGTGCCATTGGTCGCTTATTGTTGTTGAGTGTCATCTCCTGACTTGCCTCCAGGGAGGTTGAACTTGAGCGCAAGAAGCAACAGGAGCGGCTATACACGCAGCAACCGACCCATCAGCTGAGCATGCTGGCAAGGAAGTAAGTTTGATGGGGCTGCCCCCCGCTACGGCTTCTCAGGGCAACCACCCAAGCGTTGTAGTGACCAGTATAGTGACCGATGGGTCTACTACAGAAGCTACGGCTCCGCAAGGCAACCACCCAAGCGTTGTAGTGACCAGTATAGTGACCGATGGGTCGACTACAGAAGCTACGGCTTCGCGAGGCAACCACCCAAGCGTTGTAGTGACCAGTATAGTGACCGATGGGTCTAGTACAAAAGCTACGGCTTCGCAAGGCAACCACCCAAGCGTTGTAGTGACAAGTATAGTGACCGATGGGTCTACTACAGAAGCTACGGCTTCGCAAGGCAACCACCCAAGCGTTGTAGTGACCAGTATAGTGACCGATGGGTCTACTACAGAAGCTACGGCTTCGCAAGGCAACCACCCAAGCGTTGTAGTGACCAGTATAGTGACCGATGGGTCTACTACAGAAGCTACGGCTTCGCGAGGCAACCACCCAAGCGTTGTAGTGACCAGTATAGTGACCGATGGGTTTACTACAGAAGCTACAGCTTCTCAAGGCAACCACCCAAGCGTTGTAGTGACCAGTATAGTGACCGATGGGTCTACTACAGAAGCTACGGCTTCGCGAGGCAACCACCCAAGCGTTGTAGTGACCAGTATAGTGACCGATGGGTCTACTACAGAAGCTACGGCTTCGCGAGGCAACCACCCAAGCGTTGTAGTGACCAGTATAGTGACCGATGGGTCTACTACAGAAGCTACGGCTTCGCGAGGCAACCACCCAAGCGTTGTAGTGACCAGTATAGTGACCGATGGGTCTACTACAGAAGCTACGGCTTCGCGAGGCAACCACCCAAGCGTCGTAGTGACCAGTATAGTGACCGATGGGTCTACTACAGAAGCTACGGCTTCGCGAGGCAACCACCCAAGCGTTGTAGTGACCAGTATAGTGACCGATGGGTCTACTACAGAAGCTACGGCTTCACGAGGCAACCACCCAAGCGTTGTAGTGACCAGTATAGTGACCGATGGGTCTACTACAGAAGCGACGGCTTCGCGAGGCAACCACCCAAGCGTTGTAGTGACCAGTATAGTGACCGATGGGTCTACTACAGAAGCTACGGCTTCGCGAGGCAACCACCCAAGCGTTGTAGTGACCAGTATAGTGACCGATGGGTCTACTACAGAAGCTACGGCTTCGCGAGGCAACCACCCAAGCGTCGTAGTGACCAGTATAGTGACCGATGGGTCTACTACAGAAGCTACGGCTTCGCGAGGCAACCACCCAAGCGTTGTAGTGACCAGTATAGTGACCGATGGGTCTACTACAGAAGCTACGGCTTCACGAGGCAACCACCCACGCGTTGTAGTGACCAGTATAGTGACCAACGGGTCCAGTACAGTATACTACGGCTTCGCACGGCAACCCCTTGCGTTTGAAAGGGGGTTCGATCGTGACGATGTTTGGCTTCCTGACATGCAGATGTGGGATCTGTCCAGTTGCCAGATACTCTGGAGCTCCTCTTGAAGACCTTTCTTCTAGTCACCTAGCCAGGCCATGCATGGGGGGGGCTTGATTGGGCACAGCTGGTGGGCTAAGAAGAGCCAAGGGTCCTTGTCATTGCCTGCATGCCTTATCGTCATCACCATGATCCTGATCCCTTGAACTGGTGCGGTGCCCGCAAATCCATCGCTGCCGTCTTTCTCATTAGTGGCAGTTGCCGGCATACTTATCAGCATCAAGAGCACAGCATCATCCTCCTTGTTGACACGCCCATGGTCACTGTCCTCAAGATGAGGTCCCTGCAGTTGGTCTTCTCGACATTAGCATCCGTCACCACGTTTCATTGCTGGCTTCACAGTCCCCAGTGTTGTTGTTGCTGTTTCATCCTCGTAGCCACCACCACCACTATCATCACCGCCACGCCAACCGCAGCAGCAGCAGCGTAGCCATTCTGCACAGGTGCAGGTGTCTCAGTGGTGGGGTATCCAACCGTGGAGTATGCCCCTTGCGTCCCGCTAGGTGCCTCCCTGTTCGTCATGCATGCAGGCACCTAAAGTAATTCTATACATTGAGCTGCATCTGCCCGCCTTACCATTGTTTTTCGTCCTTTGGGGTTCATAATAAAGCAGAACCCTTGACTCGTGCAACCCATACACACACACAAACCTCTTTCCTTCCCCCATCCAGCACACCTGAATTCATCCACGAATGCATCACCCTGTGCCATCGTACGTCGCTGCTACTGCCATCATTATCCCGTTCATCCATTCCCCTTCTCAGCCTTCGCCACAAGTCGCTGGCCATGCATTTCTCCATGCATGAGTTTGAGGCCATCTCCGCCCCCCGCATCGCTCCGAGCACTAAGGCGGTGCGACCTTCTATAGAAGGCGACAAGGAGGGCGGGCGGCCGGTGGGGAAATGCCACAGTAAGAAACCTTCTGCTCACTTTTCGGTAGTGCACCCAACGGAGGAATGGTCGCATCAATGCCCGCATGCTTACCATGTTGGTGCTGCCCGGGGGGCTGGGGAATTTAGTGCATGCTAGGTAGTACCATGGTTTGGGTCCTACATGAATATTTAATCCACGTGCCCTGTCCCAGCGCCCTTCTTTTCCCTCACCCGTGTCGTTCCCTAGTATCCTCCCCGCACAGCCGTTTCTGACACTAGGGCCCGGCCTGTCGCAGCTGGAACACCTTGGATGTACGGCGGGGGGCTGCTTCCTAACGCCACTCCTTGACCCACACAGATCGAAATCTCGGCCGGGATGCTTACATCTTGTCTCTTCTGGGGCACCCTGGGGTCCTGGCCCTTATTAGGCGCCGCCTGCATGTCGGCTCTTGTCAAATTTTCCCGCCCGCCCGCTGAGTCCTGGCCACGGTCCCCCTTGTGGCCACGGCTTCCTTGCCTTGCTTCCCCCCGCCCGGCGGCGCAGCGGCCACGGCCCTGGGCGGCTTTGTGCTGGCGTACCCTCACGAGACCAACAAGCGGCTGTACCAAGTGCTCAGCACGACCGCGCTGGCAAACTTTGAGGTGAGCGCGATATTGGAGGCCGCCCTGTGTGTGCCACGGGATGGGATAAGACGCGCCATTTGGCGATCCAACCTTGCCTGGATAAGCCCGTGTAAGGCGATCTAACCTTGCCTGGATTAGCTGGTATAAGGCGATCTAATCTTGCCGCTTTGTCTCTTACAGGTGGGGACCACAGGCGTCAGCGCTAAGGCTCCATCCCCTTGCCTTCAACCAAACACCTGCGTGAGTGTAACGTGAGACCCTCCTTGCCATCGAACACTGACCTTCGTGCCACCTCGGCTCATCTACGTACATCAATCCGTACGTGCCCCATGCATGCCCCTTGGTGGCCATGCCTACCTGCTGCCGCTCACCATGCTCCCATTCTCCCCCCTCCTCTTCCCCCCCCCCCCTTCCCTCTGCCCCCCTCCTGTGCGGGTGCAGGCGCACGGCTGCAGCTGCTCCTTCTGTGGGAACCTCAAGGACACGTTCATCTTCCGGTCCGTGTCCACCTCGTTCCTGGAGGAGCACCAACTCGGCAGCACGACGACCACCGCCACCTCGGCATGTACAACGAGCAGCCAGGCACTCCGCCGCAACAGCACCAGTGCTACGAGCGCAGAGGAGGCGGGCAGTCGCTCGGGCACACCGCCGCGGCCCAGGCGTGAGCGGACGGCATCCCCCCATGGTGGGAGCCGTGGGACACCTGTCGCAACAACCGGATCCCCAAAATGCGGAGACAAAGAGAAGGAAGAGCCGGCGGCCGTTGGGCACGCCAGCGGGGTTTCCCCCTCTGCTGCGGCCGCGGCTGGAAATAGCTCCCTGTACGGGATGAACGCAGCAGAGCGCGTTGGAGGGAAGCCTCGGAACCTGGCGGGCGGGCACCATGGGCAACCGGGGCCCGTCAGCGCACACAGCCGCCGGAGGAACACGTGGGGCCCCTCCGCATTTGACAGGCTGGACGCCTCGCTGGAGGCACGCATCAGCGACCGCGTCAGGCAGGGAGCCGAGGGAGAGACCCCTAGGCGGAGGTCCCAGTCCCTGTGTGCGGCGGGCGTGAGAGAAGACGGCACTGCTGGGAGCACGGTGAACAGTAGCGGCGGTGACACGGGCGCGACGGATGGGGCTTATTGTACCGATGGAATGTCTGCGAGGCTACCGCGCAAGGCAGAGAAGACGCGGCTGGGTTCGGCGGGTCCCAAGCATGAGTACTTGAAGGCCAAGCAGGCCGGCCAAAACAGCAAACTCAACAGCCAGCTAGTAGCACATGCCAGCAAAGCGGCAGCAGCCCAGGACTTGTGGCTGCCGCAAGTATCGGCCAGAAAGGGCACTCGCGGTGCTGATGGCGGCGCACTCAGCACCCCACAGGCATCAGGGGATGCTGCCCAGGCACCAGCCACATTGACAGGCAGGCTGTCGACGCAGGTGCGGAGCCCACCGCAGGACGACGCCAAGGGCAGGCTGCCACAAGGGGCGTCGGGGACGGATGGCGAGCTGAATACTGGTGGCAGGCGAAGGTCTGTCGTTGAGACAAAGGACGCTTCAGAATCGCCCATTCTTTCACCGGTGGTGAGGAGTCGGTCCCATTCGCCAGCGGGGCCTTTGCTGCAGACGGCGGCTCCACTGGCGAAGATTGGCGCGAATGGGCATGCCGAGAGCCCTCTGACGGCGCAGCAGGAGTTGCTGCTGAAGCACATCAACAGCATGGGCAACCACAGTGTGCTGTCCAGCACGTTGGGTGCCAATGGTGGTGACAAGTTCGACCTCGCCACGCTCATGGGCGGGCTGCGGTCCCGGCGACCTTCGCTCGCAGATTCCTTAATTGCGAGCACGGCGGCACAAGTGAACAGCGCGCCTGCTTCTCTGGATTCTTTCCAGAGGCGGCTATGATCGCCGCTTATTCCTGACAACAGCCTAGTTCTATCTAGAACTATCTAGGCACCGAGAACACCTGGAACCTCGGTCCTCCAATGCGAGCTGACGAGAATTTCCCTCCAAATTTTCCACCACGTGTTATTTACCGCAGAGCTGTATATTACCCCACATACCCAGTGTAATTTTGTTAAGCTTGCTGTACATACATAGGCATTGGTTTTTCCTGATTGGTTGGAGCTTTGATGTGTAGCCAATGCTGGGTTTTGGGCTAGCATTTGGTTATCTGACCTAGGTCAGCCATCTGTATTCATTACTCATGCCAATGAAATCGGACTATGTCAAGTACCCCATTTCATATCGTAACGAGATAGTTCTTAACTAGTATCTAAGTGTTATGTGGCCTCGGCCGGGGCAGAGGCACATGTTCACAACTAACTGACTAAATAATATCAAAGAGACAACCAGCATATTAAATGTATTACTCACAATTATATGTTCATGTGCTCATTGTGAATACCGATGCACGGGCCCTGCCGGGGGGCTTCAGAGTGGCCAACCAGGTAGACTTCAGCATCTCCTAGCTCCTATGGCAGGGCCCCGGCCCTCGCCCTCTGCCCCGCAACCCACTTGCTGATTTGCGCGCGCCCCGCACCGACGCGCAGCGCGATCCGGTAAGCTAGTAAATAAATATAAGTACTTGCGTGTCATGTGCGCATGCATAGGCATGCCACGGAGTGCTATGCTGATCCCCCTGAAATCTTAGAAAAAAAATTGGACAAAAGTTAAAACAAACAGAAAATGTTGTCTGCATCATGTCCCAACCATTAATTAATTAATTAAGGGGACGTGGCGCGGCGAATATTTTCCGCGCGAAAAAATTCGCGGTACCAGCCGTACCGTGAAAAGTGGGTGCACGGTGCGCGCACCCCTTGCGGAAGTGGCCATGGCGACTGCGTTTAGGCGAAACTAGCAATGTAGGGCCAGAGAAATGCAAAAAAAATGCTCGAATGTTGAAGACGATGATTTAATGATGTTGGGTTATGGCGGCAAGTAGCTGGTTTACAATATCGCTGTTTTCTTTTACTGCCATCGACATGGGGGGTAAACTGCATTTTTTGGTCGCGCGGAATAAAATAGAATTCGTGATAGCGGCAGTAAATTCGCAGTTTTGGGGGTCTTTTCGACCGTGAAGGATGCATTAATATCGGTAGCATTGAATTCCAAACCGAACTGGTGCTTTTCGCAACATTTTCGGCCATTCTCGGTAAGTAATTGTTCAGGCCTGCGCAGTGCATGTCGGAACCTTCCATGGAAGAACGGCCGTTGTTGCGCGCCTGAGAGAGGGATCTGCGAGGGCAAGGTATATATTTGTCGCGAATGTTATGTGCTATCAGTTCTTTGTTCTATGAGCCCATCGTTCGAAGGTTTTTGCGTTCTGTTTGGGCAGTTTCCGCCAGCTAGCTCGCCGTTGCTTGCCGAATACCTGGCAGCTTTAGATTGTTCTCGTTGATGTCGTGGTCAGGGCCGCTTCAGTCGAAGCCTATAGCTTCTCGGGAAGGTTTAAGGCATTTCATAAAACGTGTTCTGGCAAGGATGGTGTGCGTATGGACGCTTCTTGTTGTGTGAGAGTGACGCACCCTCTCTTCGCAGCGGCATCACAGCGCTCAGTTGCTGAACGGCTGCCAATGGTCTCGTCATTTTATCTTGCAGGGGAGGAAGTGTTTTATTGACGATCATGTTGGAGATATTGCATTTGTGTGACTGCATGTAGATAGCTGCCACCATTGGTTTATTTGAGCTTGCCCTTGATATGATGATGTGAAAAGACTGCAATGTGCTGAGCCAACCATGGTTGACATGGTTGACTGCATGCAAGCTTTGTATGCCATGATCTCCTTGGTTCCTTGCCCTCCATAGTTCCAGTTTGTTGCCCATCTCAGGTAGGGCAGTGAAGGAGTTGTTGCTGTGTTGATTAGCTTGGTTGGCATAAACCTTACACTCTAACCTGGGAGAAACATAGAAAATGCTGGTTAGGCATTTTAATGCCATCATCATTATTGCTATTCACATGCTTATATGTCTGGCCATGCTCGAGGGACGGTGAAGGTGTATGAGGTGTGTGGCCACCCCTCTGTACTTCACAACATATTCAGCATGTATTTGATGCATGTTGGATGGCATGTGAAGTGTAATTGTGTTTACTTGGTTACTGAGTGGTCCTTAGCGCCTGTCAGGTGGTCGTCTAGGAAACCCATCATTGCGTGTCACAGTGAGTCAGTGACCCCAAACCTTGAGCATGTGTCGTCATCAGTGTGCAAGAGTTATTTATATGTGCTTTTGGTCATAGATTTGCTGAGTTCTAATCACGAAGTTTACAAGGTAACCTTGGGTTGACTATTGTGTATGCTCTCTTGGCATGTATGCCTAACGATCGTGTTGCTATGCTTGGGCTGGCAAGGTTGGCCATGCCGAGGGCAGGTGAGGGCAGATGAGGTGCCTAGCTGTTTGCTTATGTTTTGTGATCGAGTAGGGCATGCTTTCAGGCTTTTTGGATGGAAAACATCATGCCTGACTGGCCTTGTAGAAAGAAAAACCTCCTTTAGCTTATGTTCAGGTTTTAGCACGTTTAACTTTATAACTTGAGCTAGACTTGTCGGAATGACCTGGGACTTGGAAGACAGTTGTCCCCCTGTTAGAAAAGATTTTCGCTGCAGAAAAAAGTATTATTTTGACGTGTTTATAAAAAGTTATTCCCAATGTCCGGTAAAAAAAGGGTCGTTTTGCGGGGAAATTAATAACTGTTCGAGGTTTTGCCCTTTCCATGATGTAAATAGCTCAGCAAGCTACAAACTCAGGGAACTAAAAACGCTGCAGGCAGTTTTGCAAATAAATGTGTGCATTGGCTGGGGCATACCCAGCCCTAATTAGCGTCTTTTGCTATTTATAGCGCATTATTGGCGTATATATGGGGGTAGTACCCCCAACAAGTGCATGGACAACTCACTAGAGATGTTATTTAGTGCCCCCAATCATAACTTAGCATTGTGCAAATGAATTTCAAGTGATATTAGCATAGGTCAATTTTTAAGGGTTTTGGGGTGCCACCTCCCCTTAATTAATTAAAGGAACATAACTCCGTTCCAAGGGAGTATCTGTAGCACATATAGCCCAGAGAGGGGGCATATGAGCCTATCATACATTCTAAGCTACTTCCTGCAAGGGTGGGAATGTAAACGACCCTTGCTCTAGGTGCCCCAGGACACCTGCAGCCCCATGATCTATCAAGCTATGCCCAGCTGAGGGGGAGCCTGTCATGGGGGGGAAGATCAGCATAGCTATACAAGAGCCACCCCGGCAGGATGCTGGCGACCTCCCGCCGCTCTCCTACGCGGACCTGCTGCGGTCAGCGACCGCCTCCACCACCGACGCCATCGCCACAAAGCTCCAGGAGCTGGAGGACCACCGCCAGGCCCAGCAACGGGAGGTCACCGACCGCGCTCGCCGCGAGTGCCGAGTGGTGCTACGTCGCTTCCCCCAGAAGCCAGGTGAGACGTCAACCTCTCTTGCTGACGAGCTCAAGAACCAGCTTCTTACCCTCATGGGCCTGGTAGGTGAGGTAGAACTGCGTGGGTGCCACCGCCTTCCCCACTCACGGGACAAGGCGGCTCCCCCACCAGTCCTACTCACCTTCCCCTCCCCTGAGGATAAGCAGCGGTTCCTCTCTCGTCGCAAGCGGTTGCACGACCTCACCTGGACGCTGGATGACGACCTCACCCCCGCTCAGCAACAGCAGCGACGCGACCTGTGGCCGGAATACCTCCGCCATAAGCAGGACCCCCAGAAGCCCAAGGTGTACTGGAGGGGCGGGGACCTGATGATCAACCACAAGATGTGGACGCCCCCAGCGGGCTAGAATAGCAATAGCCCTAGCTTGTAACCATTGGCGTCACTGCCGCTAAGGCAGCCATGCCTAGAATGTTGCCTAGCTGTGCCAACACACCTAGTCACGTGCCGCCAACGCACGGTACACAACCAGCCATAGCCTTAGCCTAGTCCTAGTACAGCCATGCTACGCCCTGGCTATGTTCAGATTACTTGCCCACGCTCCTTGCTATGATATGCTCACATGGGTCTTATTGCACCCACAGTTTGCCGGATCGTTAGCCTGTCCTTTTAGCTAGCTAGCCGCGCCCGATTGCAGCTGTGGCATGCCTTTGGCATGAAGGAGACTGGGGGTCTCTGCCCTTTCTCCTGTAGTGCACACACAGGGATTAAAAGCACTTCGGTGCTCCGTGACTCCCCAACGGGAGCACGAGTTTAATTAATTAATTAATTATACAAGAGCTAGGGCATGGCTTCTCAGCAGAGAGTGACTCCCTGCATGGGCACTGCATATTGAAATAAAGCTACTGAGGCATCATCTGGAGTGTGGCTCATCATAGGCACACATGTACATGACTAAAAATGCTAGGCCTCAGCTGCATGGTATAGTGCCTGTAGTAGGCGGGCATGTACAAGGCCACGGTCTAACTATTCTACACTACTGCTGCTGTATTCCCCTAGGCTGGGGCGTCTGGGGTCGCTGGGGCCGCGGTGGTCGAGGGGGTCGCGTGCCAGGGCTTGTGGCCGACGTAGATGGCCGCCCCCTTCCAGTACACCGGCTGGCCCTCCTTGGTCTGCCGGAGCTGGAGGTAGGTCGGCCATAGCTCCCGTCGCCGTTGTTGCTGCGCCAGGGTCAAGTCGTCGTCCGCGGTGAAGGGAGAGTGCTCGAGCCGCTTGCGGCGTCTGAGAAACGAAATCTTGTCCGATGGGCTCTCAAAGATGAGAAGAAGCGGAGGCGCCCCTGCCTTACCCCGCGCGCGGGGGAGGCGGTGGGCGGTCAGCTTAATCTCACCAAGAAGGCCCATGCGTGCAAGGATTTTGCTCTCAAACGCACGTGCAAGCTTCTCGGAATTCTCACCTTCCTCCATGTCGAAGTTCTTGACGATGGCGTTGAGGCTGCGCTTGGCGAGCTCGGCCTCCTCGCGGAGGTCAAGCGTCTGCCGCTGGAGCTGGGCTGCGACGGCGGAGGTGGTGGAGGTGGTGTGCTGCTTAAGCATGTCCGCCCAGGTCGTGATGGGAGGAGCATCGCCGGCCAGGCCAGCAAGGGCTGGCTTGGCGGCGATGTCCTTCACCACCTGGGCGGTGAGGCCTGCGGTGTTCTGCAGGACCTCGATAGCGATGGCATTGTCCTTAAGACGCTGGTCGATGTCGCGGAGCTGGGCGGTGATGGCGTCGGAGGAGGGGGTGGTGGCGGTGGAGAAGGCCGAGGAGGGTGGAGGTGGCGGTGGATCGAGATGGTGGGGAGCTCAGCAGCCAGCGTGCCGCCCATTGCCGCCACATCTGTGGCAAGGGGGGTCACGTGCTGCATGCTCGAAAGCTTCCTTAAGGAGGGCGCGGATGGAGGATTCGGTTAAGGTGGTGGGGAGGGGCGTGGGGGGCCAAAGCCTATATCCCAACCATTCAGATATTTAGTCACTAGATGGGGATATAATCCTCGTCCGAGCTGTCCTCTAAGTACTCTAATGGCAGACTAGGCGATACCGGCATATGTAGTGTAGCGGTAATCCTCTGAAGGGGCAACAACCTCCAGTGACCAACGGACTTCTATAACCTGCATGCTAGCATGCCGGCACCATGGGCCGTGGGTGCCGGGCCGTGGGGAGACAACAGGATCATATCCTTCAGGAAGCCTGTGCTGATCGTAAATGCATGGTGCAGCCCATTTCTCCTCATGTCAATATATATCATGCCGGCACGGATCGAGTATGCATGGTGGATAGTCCCATGCAGAAGCCCTGTATCCTCAAGCAGTTGCGTCACATAGGTCCTGACGGGACGCGCCGTGTTGTCGGTGCGGGACGTGCACAAGTCGGCCAGTGGGTGGCGAGGGGGTACGAGGGCCAGGGCCCTGCCATAGGAGGAGCTAGATGTATGATCCAATTGTCCTTGGCGCATGGTAATTGGCCAGGGCGCCCGTCCGCCCACATCGGTACGTACTCACCTGGTCTGTGAGGATGCAAGATGGCCGGCTGGCAAAGAGTACCTGCGGCGCGGTGTCGGATGCATGGTATATCATGGGTGACAGGAGGGAGCTCGCAGACTGTACATAGAGCTCGGCCCGCGGCGGGTGCGGCACTCTTGGTAGGGGACGCCGAGGATGTGGCGATTGGCGAAGCATTCTATAGTGATGTACGTACGGTGTGTCCGACTGAAGCCGTGCCGATGCTTTCTCAGCGCCTTGTCCAGGGTCTACATCTCGCAGCCATAAAGGAGGATGCTAAGGACCGATCGCAATTAAGGGCCAATTGAACAGAATGCGCTTGCGCCACGCACTCACTGGCCGGGTAGCCGCATGTACTTTGATATCCAGAAACCGGTCTGCTCAGCACTGGCGGGGAAGGTGCCTGGCCCGCCCATGCATGCAGGCCTGCCAGGCCAATGCGGGCCGGCGTTGTTGACTGTTGTTGCATGTTGAATTGAATTGTTGTTGTTGTGTCCCACGCTGCACATGAGCATGGCAGATCGAGAATCTATGGTGGCCGAGGGCCGGATATATTTAGTATCGGTGCAACTGAATTGTGTACCGTCTGCCGTGTCCAGAGGGGAGCCATGCAGCTGCCAAGGAGCTTGCCGGCCAGGGGGAAGGGCTGCCGTTTATGGCAAGAGCCGAGGGTGGGTGGGGCTGTCCGGCCTGCAGCTATGTAGGGACTAGCCGATGGCGGCCATGACTTCCGTTTTCTTGCTGATCATACAGTACAAGCCCCACCGCGCCTGCGCTTCCAGTGACAATTAAGCTGACCCTTAATTGCCAGAGTTGGGCGGCCGACGCCGGGGTCTCCACGAGCGTCGTGTCGACTGTCGTTGACCGGCCCTAGCGTAGATCGCATCAGATCGAGCGTCACTGAGTCGGTATAGTGTGCATATATTTGTCAACCCCGCCATAGCTGGCGTACTCCGCGGCCGTGATCTCGATCCCCGGTGGGTGCCCCTCCACGGCAAAGCGGCCTTGTGCACGCCCCATTATAATATACGTACGGTCCACCATAATGATTAAATGCAAATACGGATATATGGTGGGGAGAGCACACAGCCCTCCCACGTACACACCCCTGTGTGCAGCTGCGTTCCTGGGTCCTAGGGCCCGAGAAGTTACGCCCGGGAGCTAGCGGAAGTGACTTCCGTCAGCGGTCCAGACCTGGCCTTCATGGGACCCGGTTCATAGAACTGGCGGATGATCTCAACGATGTACGTGCGATGGGATAATAATGCAGTGGAATTAACAGGTGGAGAGCTAGGATCACCCATGCATGATCGAAGGGCGTCCCATAATTGTAACCGTATCGAATGCCTAAGTTGGTGTGGTGTACCGTGTAATCCACGTTCAGATCTTGATACTGCATGCAATGGCAAGACGTACGGGCCTGAAAGGGGGCAGGTACTGCCCACGTACTTATTAATCCTCGACCAGGCCGGCGGCGCGGTATGACTGGTGACCATAACACAATTGCGACCAACACGGATCTTCGGAAGCCCATCTATCTGGGACTACTAACCTTTAGTAGGCCACGGGAATGGAGGCTAGCACGCATGTGCGGGTCAGACGATCGCATGAAGACTTTCAGCAGGGGTTTGCTGAGTTTGAAGGCATTATACTACGTCGCGGTAGTTCAATGCTGGCATCCGCGGCGCCGCGCGGACCGGCCCTGAGTCTCGCCCTAACTGTAGAGCATTGATTGACCGGCCGGCCGGACGTACAGCAGTGACTCTTCCAAAATTTACATCGGCGGGCCGCCCGGGGGAGGCCATTTATTAATTAATAGACACGGGGGAGGCCATATTATATTGTAGAATCTGCGGTTGCAAACAACCGCCGGAGGAAAGGCTCAAGCTCAGGGATGTCAAAACCAGCTATAGGTGCCGGGGCCTCCCGGCCTCCGGTGAAATAATAAATGTCGATCCAGTCCGCCGGGCATATATTATATATGTGCATGGCCGGCGGACTCAGGATTGCAGGCCGGAGATTGATGGCACTCAGCCCATTCCCATGGCCGTACAGCTAGTCCACGGCGTCGGTCGCGGGGGCCGTCGCACCAGGGGGGCCGCCGGAGCTAGAGCGGTGGGACCAGGTCAAAGTCCGTCTCACTCAGTGCAGTGGGGGGCGCCAGTGCGGGGGCCGGCCCAATGGCCAGCCGGGGCCGCCTCGGCTCGAAGTCCTATAAAGCCGCAGCTAGGTTATGAAACTGTGCAGTAATGTACAACAAAGTAAGTGTCATATTAATAATTAAACACGTACTCGAGATCCTAATTGGGAAGTCGATCACGGAGCACCTAAGTGCTTAACGGTTGGGGGATGATGCATATTTGTTTAAACTTTTGTGTAATTATTTTTCTAATGAGATTAGCATAGTACTCCGTGGCATGCCTTTGCGCATGACACGCAAGTACTTACTTACTTACCTAAGTGCTTCTTATCCCTGAGTGTGCACAACCGGGGTAGGGGGGCAGAGACCCCCCCTTCCCTCACGCCACAGGCATGCCACAGCTAGGGTACGCTCAATCGGACCCGTCTAACTAAACGATCCGCGGGGCATATCGGCCCTGTGGGTGCAATATGTCGACCCGTGTGAGCATTCACAATTAGTAAGTGTAACTTGCGTGTCATGCGCATATGGGCACGCCACAGAGACTGCACTAACATAGCTCATCTCATTATAGAAAAATAAAATTATTTGAAGTGAAGTGTAATTTAACACGAAAGTTATACACATATATCGTCTGAATCTTGGGCTGGTTGGCGGCCATGCATGTGGGCGCAAGTGATTTATTAATCTGCGGCATGCAATTAATTGTGTCTCCACCTCAGTGGACTCCATGCGCGTGTGCGGCAGTATATGCTTATATAAGAGTATAAGCCGCTCATGAAGTATACGGGTACAGGTCGAGATCCTCTATCCCACGGCGGCGGGCCTGTGCTTAACGTAGTATATATAGTGCCAGCCTTCTATTCCCCCAACCACCGGCCTGACATCGTGGTGCTGGACTTTGAGGGGGGTGGCCGGCATCTGCTTATTGACGTTTCGGTGGCGCGGCCCTTGGCTCTTAGCCACGTGGCTGGGGCCTCCCTCACGGCAGGTTACACGGCGGACCGGGCGGAGCGGGCCAAGCTCCTGGCCTACGGCGACGTCGGGCACCATCGTGTGGTGCCCTTTGTCCTGGAGGAGTTTGGGGCCATGGGCCCCCTGACCTCCGCCTTCTTCAAGGAGTGTTGCCGGCTCCGGGAGGACCGGCTGGACCTGGAGGGCCAGCGGGCCCCATGGTCGGCGCGGACCTGGACGTCATATTGGCGTCAGCGCTTGTCGGTGGCGCTGACTCGGGCCATGGCTGACATCATGCTCCGCCGTACGCGGGCTGATTTTGCGGTGCAGCAGGGCTATTAGGTTCCTCCCGTTAGGCGTTTCCATTGGTCTTATCGTAGTATAGAGCTTTGACATGGCTCTGTATATAGGTTTATAGCTGGGCGTTTGCTTTGGTTTGAGTGATTTCACTCTGCTGTAAGTAATTATATTTTTAATATATAGTGCCAGCCAGGCAGCAACCATCCCGCCCGGCGCGGGCGTCGCGCAGGGATAGAGCGGGGCTGGTCGGGCGCGGGGTTTCTCAGGGAGCAGCTGAGAGCCTAGATCGATCCCGGCAATTAGTTGATCACATGCATGAAGGCAGTTCGTAGTGGGGTGGCGTGTCAGATCAAGTTAATACTGAGATCTATACTACACCGCGTTCTGCATCCAGGTCTGACAGTACATGCATCAAATTAAGGCATATTTGCGCGTCCACGAAGGCGGATCGACCTGATTGCGTTGATCAATGATCTCGGCGTATCGGTCATCCTCTGACCATGCACTTCGAGTCCCTGCACCCGCGGACAGGGCGTAGTAAGTAGGTCCAATCTGATAGGGGGCCGGGGCGGCGGCGCTCCGGGGCCTGCTGTATGTATGTATAGCTAGCTGGGCGCAAGGTTGCGGTGCACATGACCATGCGCGGTGATCCATTGCATGCGACACTTGGGGTGCATGGTCTGTCTGACAGCGTACGGGCATCGATTACGGAATTAGAACGCCAGCGCACTTATTAAAGCACAAGTATGTATATAGTCCAAGCATACACTCACTGACTGTCACCGCCGTCGAGGGTGCATAATTGAGCCAGCCGCCCTGCGCCGGCAGGGGCCCGCAACTGAACTGAGGTCACTAGCGCGCAGTTCAGGCGCCGGCTTATATAGCCACTGAACAGCGTACATTGTCAGCAGTCAAATTACCCTCAGTGCCGGAGTAGATATGTTCAAGTACTAGGGGGTACGCGTTGGCATTAAACTATTGGTTATAACAGGCGCGGCGCGTACATATGCAGCTCCCGCGGCCCACGCCCCTCGGACATGCAGGGTCACATGTTGGCATCGATATCCGCCAAGATGGAAATGCCTCGATGTATTGACATGCATGGGATCTGTCTCTCAAGGTCGAGCAACGTGCTGGTTGAAAAACACTGCGCATTAACTTCGGCACGGTGCCAGGCATGTGGGGCACAGCTAGCCAAGTTCAATGACCCGCGGTCATTTCGGAAAGCATATGAGCATGGGGATTGGGGGTTTGTCCTTCAAGGGATTGAGCGGAATTTTAAGGTGCACTGAAGAATCCGATTAGAGGAAAGTTTGTGGTGACTCCGCCACGATCAAGCTGGGTGGCTGCAGTGAACAGCCATACGGCGTATAATACGCCGTATGGCGCGTATTATACGCCATACGCAAGATTTCCGTATGAAAATGGGGAAAAAAATACGCACTGCGTATTTTTTGGGTATTTTTTGCGTATTGCGTATTTTTTGCGTATTTTTTGCGTATGAACCTCGTTCGAAGTAGCTTCTGGCATCATTTTGGACGGCACGTGGAGCCGGAACTAGATGCAGGTGCCAAGCTGGCCGTGCATGTACGACTGTACGTGCATTGCTGCAGATTGCTGAGTGTCGGACTAGGGTCTAGGAGACGAAGGACGAGGAAATTAGGTGACGAAGTTAATGTTGGCTGCCAACAAGGGCGCGCATCTGGCACCTAACATTTAATCGTAGCACAATTGACATCCAGGCACCATGGCTAGCGACGGTGATGGTGTGGGTCTATGGAACACGATGATAATGGGGCCGACGAGATGCAGGCCGTATTCGAGACTGTCTGGACACACATGGTGAAAGAACAGACTCTCAACAAGAAAGGGCAGCCGACAGGTAACTACTAGCTCAGTGACGTGCACACTTTTGGATGCAAAATTCTCGGGTTCTACCACCCGAGCAAGGCTAGCACCCGCCATATCATGGGCGCTACGTATGCGAAGGAGGCAAGAGTGAGCGAGTGCAAGAGGCCGCCGGAGGCATTACGTCGCAGGCTGCAGGGTATTTGGTGTGACTCGCGATGCACATAAATGCCTTATTTAGCCATGCAGGCTGCTGCTAGCCAGCCACCGTACCATATGTGTTAATGGTTTAGGGAAGCTGGGTCGGGTTGCTGGCATGCATGGTATCCTGCACGCTAGCCACATTGTTGGCAGCCCGTATGGATTCTTGCTTCATGTAGATCAATATTGCATGGTGGCCTACCACGAGTAGGCAAGATGTCTGTTTCTGGCACAATGTCTTATTACTTTTGGCAAGTTGGCCGACTGACCGTGTGCTGTATTTCAGTCCTAGTATATAGCAATTCCATGCTGCCAGAGATGACGTGGTTTTAAGTTCAACATACAGTAATGGTGGCAGCAATCTCTATACCTCTGCAAGTGTCATTGCGCATGCATATCTACTTGTGTTATTATCCTTTTCAGGTGTGCACTGATTGTGCATACAACTTTGTTATGGTGTGCTTTTAAGAGACTTAATAATCAAACAGGACAATGCTTGTACTTGTAAGCAGCAACGGTAATGCCAATGTCATGAGATGATGTGTCACATATAGGCATGTGGTGCATTGCAAGAACACAAAGAAAACATGCCTGATTGGTCAGAATGTTGAAGAACCCCCTGAACCATGCAAAAAACAGCATTTTCAAGAGTCCCCGTATGATTTACGTATTATACCCCGTATGGCGTATTATACACCATACCCATGGGCCCCGTATGATTGCGTATTGCGTATGGCTGTACACTGGGTGGCTGCCAGCGGTGGGGGAGCGTGCACAGCAGCATGCAGGCCCATGCACCCCCCCTGACCCGGCCGGTGCATGCGCCGGGCCCACACAGCCGGCAGTTGCGCCATGATTGTAGTGGGAGGGTGGCACGCTGAACGGGACCCTCAAAGGATCGCCGGTACCTCGATCTTGGACTCCCCAAGCATGCATGCCAATACCATATAGGCGGCTATTCTCATTAGGAAAAATAAATACATGTTAAGTTACTACTGATATCGTCTGCATCAATCAATGATGCCCCAAGCGGCATATATAGTCACTAGAGGGGGATATAATCCTCATCTGAGCTGTCCTCTACTGTCAAATTATGGCAGACGAGGCGGTAGTCAAGCGGCTATCCTCATCAGGGGCAATAACCTCCACCAGTGTGGACTTCTAGCTACCCTGCATTCTACCAATGGGCCACGGGGCCCGTGGGGAGAAAACAGGAGCATATGCATGCCGAGTCACAGGAAGGTGCTTATCGCAGACGGCAGCCCATTTCTCCTTAAGTCTATCATGTAACTTTTTTTTCTAATGAGATTAGCATAGTACTTACCCCGTGGCATGCCCATGCATGCGCATGCATGACACGCAAAGTACTTACTTACTTACTTAATCAGGCGGAGCCAATTTTCGGAAGAACCGTTAGGTTCGCCAGAATTGGCGAAGCTTATAAGGCCGTACACGTGAGAAAACAGTAGTCCTATTTCTGAATAGGGGATGAAAATCCGTCAATCCATCCATACATCCATCCATCCACCGAATTTGTCCCGAATTTGCAAGCATAAGGGTGAGGGTCTTCCGAAAATTGGCTCCGCCGTAGAGTTTCAACGGGCAAGTTGCAAACACGCACGTTACTTGATTAAATATAGGCGGCCATGTGTGCCAGTATAGCTTGGACATGAAGGTCGTTCGCCCGTGGGGGGCCGAGTGATCCCCCCCGGGCAGGGTGGTGCGGATCGCATCATGCAGTACGTGCATTTAAGTAGTGATGCATGCACAGTGAGTGGCGCTGGCAGTGCATGGCTGCCGGCCGCCGGCCCAGCAAGTGGCGCCGGCCGGGGACCCACTGTATCGACAGGGTACGTTTGGCCGGGGGAGAGGCTGGCGGGGTGTGTGCGGCGTGAGATCGATAACATATAGTATACTTTTCAACACGCATAGTAGGGTGCCCACCCGACAGGTCCTGAACGTACGGTTTTCAACACTAGGTCGTTAGAGTCTTTGGTTTACAAATACTGCATGCGTCGCGTGAGCATAAGTCCTCAGTGGGATGGATATGGGGATGGAATGGATGATCATCTAGCTATCTAGCTTCTCGTTACAGGGTTGCAGGCATGCACCTCGGCTCGCACCACTATGGTTGCCAAACTGGGTCACACACGGAGCCCCCACCAACTTGGGCCGGTGTCCTTCATAACCTTCTGCCACCTATCAATTATCATTACAAGTTATCTGCCTCCATTTATTAACCAGGTGACTGCGTCCATATAACTCCATATAACAGACAAACCAGGAGGCTGCCCGGGCGTGAGCCCGCCCCGTCTAGGGTAACACATGTCCATGCCCAGCTTATATGACGGAAAGTCCAGTGGCGACCTTACCGCGTGCAGCCAGGTGCTCGCCATATGATGACAAGGCGCCCTGCTTGTGTGCGCTTGCTGCCGGCTAGTCTATCTGATGTGACTATCTGATCAGTCCTGTTGTGCATGCGCCATCGTGTGCTCACATCTTGTCCTCGGACTGTAGACATACTTTTCCCATGAGAGAATGAATAAGGTGACAACAACCCAGATGAAGTAAATGGCATGGTTCTGGGGTGGAGCTGGCTGCTCAGTTCCAGGCAGGCCGCTGCGCCCCATCCAGGTCCAAGGCATTCGCATTGTCGCCCCTCAACCGATGCTGGCTCCCGCCAATGCCTTTCCCGCAAGTGGGGCACGTGCTCTCCTGCATGGCACCGCCACACTCGGTGATGCAGTACAGGTGGCCGTTGGGGCAGCGGTACCACCCCCCCGCCCTCACCTGCCCCGCCATCGCCCACACCACACCCTGCATCTCCTCCATGCTCATCTTCTGGGCACGCTGCGCCTCGGTGCGCTGGCCGTACTCCCCATGCACCTTGAGCGCCGCAAACATGCGCGCGCTGAACGCCTCGTACGAGGGGCAGTCATCCGGGAGGTGGAGGGAGGCAGATTCACGAGAGAAATCGGGCAGGCCATCCTTACCGGTGGCAGACGCCACCAGCCTTCTCACGGCACACATGCCCGACCACCAGGACCTTGTGCCGCCCAGTGCGCAGATGCTGAACAGGCGCAGGGACGTCTCCGAGGCCTCATGCAGGAAGCACTGCAGCCACTGCCACGCCTGCTGCCCCTGGGCCTCCCTGTCCTGCCAGCTGGCCGTGTCCAGCTGGAACGCCTGGCTGACACGGCTGACGTCCAGGTAGTCAGTCCCAAAGAAGAGGGTAATCAGGTCAAAAGGCGACAGCACACCCAGCAGGGGCTCCCAGTCGAGGAACAGGAAGCCGGCGCGCACCTCTTTGAGCTCGGCCGCCCGGCTCAGGACCAGGCGATGGTGGATCGCCTTGCGCACAAACAGGTCTTTGTTGGCATCCGTCACGAGGGTCTTGCCCGCGCCGGCATCGCCCTTGAGGGCCCCCAGGGTGATCCCCGATTCGCCATCCCCGTGCTTCATGGCCAGCGTGGCGCGCATGCGGCGTGCATCGGTGGGGTCAAACTCCGCCAGCATCTCCAGGCAGTCGGCCGTGCTGTACTGCGTGAGGTCGTCCTTGCCCACCAGCGCACAGAAGAGCGCGCTGCAAAACTGCACAGGCACGTGGATGCATTGCAGGACCGCCTTGGCCAAGATCTTGCCCACCGTGCGCAGCCGCTGCCGGTGGGTACTGACATCCCGGACACCCCCCGGGCAAACCCTGGGAAGGAATGCCACCCCCTCCCTCACCTGGGAGGCTACGTCCTCATCACCATCCCCCTTGCCCTGCTCAAACAGGCCTGCAGCGGGCAGCACCACCACCTCAAAGAAGTTGTGCAGCACCTCGGAAAGAGGGATGCGCACGCCCGCATGTTCGCCCACCACATTCTCCTCAGGTTTGACGTCCTCCCGAGCAAACAGCGCCAGCACCGGGGCGACCATGCCAGGCCCCTCGCGCACGTCCAGCCTCAACACGTGGGTCTTGGGCGGCCCGCCACCCTGAGGGCTCTGCCGCAGCTTCGCCAGGTGGCTGGTCAGCAGCAGCAGGTGGCAGTTCTGCTGCCCCTGGCTGGCAGACGGGTCTTGGTGGAAGAACTCGCCGGCCAGGACAGCGTCAGCGCTGGGCCGGGCATCAGGGTCCACCTGAAGCAGGGAGTCAGCCAGGGTGATCAGATCGCGGTGCCACCTGGATGTGCCCACCAGCAAGTCGGCCGTGTTGATGGGGCGACCCTGCTCATCCTCCAGGTGGGAGGTCGCCGTGTTCCATGACAGCCGGGTCCCTGCCAGCTCCATCAGCATCACCCCCATGGACCACAGGTCCTCGGCGTACGGGTTGCTTGCGGACACGCCCTTCCCCGCAAGCACCTCCGGGGCGGCATAGCACGCGGTGTATCCCCCCATTGTCAGCGGCGCCTTGGTCGTCTGCAGGTGCGCCAGCACATCGTGGCTGACGCCAAAGTCACACAGCGCGATCTGGCCGTCATCCTGCAGCAGCACATTCTCCGGCTTGAGGTCGCGATGCACAATGCCCTTGCGGTGGAGGTAGGCCACCGCCTGGAAGACCTGCTTCATTGTGGCCCAGATCTCCGCACCCTGCTGGGTGGTCAGGCTGACGACCTCCTTCTGGGGCCCCCTGATCCGTTCCACCCAGCCACGCAAGTTCCCATTCTTGTAGTAGGGCATCTGCAGGTGGGCCACGTTCTTGTCGATGAAGACCCTCTCCAGAGGGATGACAAGCGGATGCTCCAGTGCCTTGAGACGATTGACCTCCCGTCGTAACTCCGACCCTGGGCCCATCTCCTTCACCACCCACTTCTTCCCGCTCCAGTCCTCCACCAGACGCACCCGCCACGCCCCCCTCGCCGACACCAGGGGGACCCCAGGGCTGTCCCGAAACTTCGCCAGGTTCCACTCGTTGTCCATCAGGTCCCTGTTGGTCCCTGCCGGTAGAAACTTGTGCAGCTCTCTTATGCTGTCCTCCTGTGCCAGCAAGTCCGGGTACCACTGCTGCACTTTGGCATCCGCCAACGCCTCTGACAGCAAGCTTTGGTCGGCAGCCACCTTAGAGGCTTGCTCCAGGAGCGCCCTCTCCCTCTCCTTGAGCTGCTGAAGCTGCCCCTGGTGCCCGTCGTCCTCGGCAAACTGTTTCTCCAGGCGAGTGATCTGGAGCTGTCGCTGGATCAGCTTCCCCTCCTGCTGGGCGGCTGCTAGGCGGGACAGGCTCCCTGGGATGCTCTCTCGCAGGGCCATCAACTTGCGCACTTCCTTTTCCCGCAACGACATGATCTCTGACAGCTTCCGCGCATTCCTGCCATCCTCCTCAGGAGTCTCGTCCTTCAGTCGCGAAGTTGCCAAGTCCACAAACCGCTGCCCTGACTCGACGGCAGCAGCTAGCTCATCTTTGATTTCCATCGCGACGCTGTGCTGCTGCTGCAAGCTTACCTGCAATTGCTCCAGTACCTTTCGTGTAGCCTCCGCCGCTGGCACCAGCCTCTCACTGCAGGTTTCCACCACCTTGGTCAACCGCTCAAGAGCCAGTTTGCCGGCTGCCTCCATATCAAGCGCAGACCCTCCTCCCAGGTCTCTTGCAGGCGGCTTCTGCTGCCCCCTGCCAAATGACCCCACGTCAGCACTCAAATTCAGCCGCTGCTGTTGGCGCTGCTCCGACAAACTTGCCTTCTTCTTCAAGACATCACTCAGCGCATGAAGACTGCTCGCATACTTCTGCACCGCCATGTCCCGCTCTTTCGCCGCAGCAAGGTCCTTGGTGTTCCGACGAACATGAGCCAGCTTGCGGTGCACAGCCTCTTCTTGTGCCTGCACCTGAGAAAGCTGCAACCTGCTGCACTGATCCTCTTGCTTGAGCCTTTCGCCCAGTCTTGCCACATCCAAAGCGTCATCCTTAACCACCACCCCCATTTTGTGGGCCGCCTGCGCCAATGTCCAGGTTTCCTGTATGCCAGGGACTAGGTCCTCCAGGACCGTGAGAACACCTGGTTGGGGATGCATCTGGCCGGCAGACCACTTTATCTCACCAAAACGACTCTTCAGGTCCTTCAGGTCGTCCCCGTGTGCACGCAGGCATATAAAATCATTTAAACCAGATGCAAGGCCAGCACATAGAAAATTCTTAGACATAAAAATACTTAGGCATTGAGAGGAAAGATAAGGAATGCACGCACCTAATATCTAGCAGGATGGCAATGTTGTTCGGATATAGTGTGACAGGAGGACATGCAGTTTGTTACCATTCCCAGATAGGCTAATAACTAAACTAATATAGGCAAATGCTAGTAAATTATTTTCCAGATTGTCGATGCTTCTAGTCTTGATAGCTGAAGCCCTGCTAAAAATGAGGCCACCCTTTGACTTGCAAGGCTGCCAGGGGGGGCCATCAGCACTTCCAAGCGAGGGGGGGACAGAATGGGATGGATCTGAACGAGGTACGGCACGTGGCTATGGGCAGGGAAAGCACATTGGTCTTTATGGAAGTTGCAACGCCTACCAAGCAAACCTGACTCCACACGCACAGCAGACTGTTCCTCAAGCAAACTGTCACATGCGGGCATGGCTGAGATACAGCAGCGGCAATTATTCAGGAGATAAAAAAGCCACACAGTTCCCTCATGGCCCGATGATCGCCAGACAACATTTAAAAATAACACCCAGCATGCAATTACTTGGCCTGGCTGGTGTAAGCCATCGAGCCCAGTCTACACTCACATTGTCACACCACCATTGGGAGCGGCATGCCTTATCCCCTGCATCACATGCAACAGGAGTCTGAAGGATGCAAGTTGCACAGACGCGGCGGACTACAGCCCGGAGTGGCAATGCAGAGGCCCCACCAGCATATAGCCATACCCAACAGCAGGTGGGTATCGAGCAACGGAGGGGTAATATGCACAGCAGGGCGTTTGGCAACAACATGTAACAAGTCTATCGATCTGGGAGCAAAGATGAAGCACTTTGGCAAAAGAGAAACGACACCTCCCACAAAGAAAAGTGGGTTACCAGTCAACCGAGGAAAGACACGCAGGGTGTGTTTGGCAGCCGCTCGACGCAATCTCCTTGGTTTGTGTGGCAGTTGGCTGCTATGAATGTAGCTCGGCGTTAGACAAGAATTCCATTAAACCCTCCTCCCCGAAATTGGCCTCAACCAAGTGCAAAGCCGTCCCTTCCATCTGTGGCTGATCAACACAAGGCGCCAGCGCATCAGGGTCGAATTCTACCGACACACACATATTCTAGCGTCAGGCGTGGAGACATGGAACAGCAACACAGCAGGGGAACATGGGGAATACACAGTTCAGCATAATCCGTGAAGCCTGTGACCCTTCTGGCAAAAACAAAATCGTCTATTCGTTTTTGACAGCCACCCGAGCAAGCAGTCAGTAAACCAACCTACAAATCCAATGCTGGCCACTTGCTGGCCGCCCAGCCTTTTTTGCTGACTTGATTTGTGAGCCAAAGCTCTGACATGACATGGGTGAGGAGGGGAATGCCAAGTCCCGCGCTCACAAAGATAATGTGTGAGGAGGGGTAGGAGAACGAGACAAGAGATGGTGTGTGAGAGCGAGGCATTTCAGTCGCTAGGTGTGATTGCATGTCTGGTATTATATCCATCTGTCTTGAAGCGAAAGAGAGATCAAGATTGCAGTGGGGTGCTGCTACCAATCCCCTTGATGAGGAATTAAAATCATCACAGAAGGCGCACCGCGGTCTCCTTCTCTTTTGCGGTGACTGGCTGCGGCCCCTTCATTTTCCGCAACTTGGCTTCCTCTAAGAACTGCGAGACATCCAAATGAGCCATGTCCCAAGCCAGACAAAGAGGTGTCTTGGCCCCCCTCTGCGGTTGGCGAGCATATGGCAAATCCGGGCAGCAGGAAAAATGACAAAACATGAGGCATTGGACACCAATCAGTGCCGCCCAAGGGGAAATGAGTCCAACGATTTACAAAACCACCTGAGATACCCTGGGCAAATCTCACCAATGTGAACGGGGCACAACCCTCGAAAGAGCAACCAGTAAACTCACGTGAGAAACTGCTATCACAAAGACGCAGCATCATCAACCAACCGATGGAATAATTGGCTGATAGTTTGACTTGCCAGCCAAATATGGTATTCAGACAACCAAACTTGCCTCAAGAAATAGGACAGTATCAACAAAGTAACCACATGTGCGCTCAATGTTCATGTAAATGCTCAACACACAAGCTAGGGTAACACGTAGCCATCACATTAACTGTAGCTGAATCTTGTATCTTAACCCAAGCGCCTGTGATTTCATCATGCTTTGCCTTATGCCTGTGATTTCATAATACTTTGCTTTATGGCGTTGACGTTGATGGCCCCTGTTGGACACTGGACTTATATAGAGTGAGAATGTCCTGCCAAGACACATTCCATCTGTTATTCGCAGTAACCATGATCTTAAGCCGGCAGGCAATGAGCAACATTTATCTTATATATGCTGTAGGTTTACTGAATTCGGGCTAACAAACAGTTTGTTATGCTAACAGGAATAAGAGAATGAGCATTTCACAGCCTTGGTAAGCAATGAAAATTATCACATATGCGCTGATCACATTTCACGATACATTCTTAGCTTGGCGGGTTGTTGTAACACCATGCTGGGGCCCAGCAAGTACCTCTAAACACATTAGTTGTCCCACATTCCCTACCTGGCCAACAAGCCCGTCTGCATATCACATATATATAGCTCAACAATTGTAAGACTAAATTAAATCGACAGACCCTCACATTAGCAGTAGTAGCGCAAAAAATTTCCAAAACAGTCAATGCTTGCAGGGCTGGGTGTGTCATGAGCATGCCATGCATGCAGCAAAGCCGCCTTACTGCATGCACTGGCCATTCTCTCCAGCCATTACATAACAACCTGGTACCACTAGCACTGTTTGCAGAAATTTTACCCTCTTAGTTGCCCAATCAAGACTCCACAACCGTATTGTCCTGGTTCTGATCCTTGCTGGCACCGAAATCTAGCACAACAAAGCTTTGCCCCCGCATGATGTGGTGCAGGCAGGGTGGCAGACCCTTCCAAAAAAGCTCTTACACCCTGCGCAGATGACAGGGGCACCCCATTTCACAACCTGTTTGACTCGCGGTATTCCCCCATGAAATGTGCGTTCAGTGCAGGGCCAAAAAAACCAGGGGACCTTATGCATGGAAGGAAATGGGTTTGGACCAAAACACTGACCTTGCTCTGGGCATCCATGTTGGCACCGCTGGCCACCAGGTGCTGGACTATGGCTAGATGGTTATTGTACGACGCCCAGTGCAGCGGGGTCCATGAATTCTGAACACAGCAGCACCCACCAAACCCGACGGCAGTGCAACGAGATCAGCATTAAATGGTCAAGTGCATGCTAACAAGAAGGCATCACGTTGGCTGGTTGATGTCTGCAGCTTTATCAATGAACTGCAGGTGTAGAGCTACTAAGACTACTGAGGCATAAACCTGCTACGGTGCTATGAAGCCAGCTTGCCATGATGCTCACCCTGAGTTCAGATTTTGCCACCCATATGGGCTAGGGAGGGCCAACCACAAAAGGGACGTCACAGGAAACCACCCACAGAGGTTTGTCACGCGGACCCATCCCACGATCAAGAAAATATGTTCAGAGAGCGGGATGCCAGAGGAAACCACCGGGATGCCAGAGGAAACCACCCGGATGCCAGAGGAAACCACCGGGATGCCAGAGGAAACCACCGGGATGCCAGAGGAAACCACCGGGATGCCAGAGGAAACCACCGGGATGCCAGAGGAAACCACCGGGATGCCAGAGGAAACCACCGGGATGCCAGAGGAAACCACCGGGATGCCAGAGGAAACCACCCTTGGAAGGGGTAGAGGAAGGAACCAAGGTACGTAAGAACCGAGAAAGGATAAGAGCGAGGTTCGAGGTTGTTGGCCATGCAAGCAGGTGCACAAGAGAAAACACAGGAGGTCAAGAAAGTGCAGCGCTTGCAGTCCACTATCGACAGCGTGTAGATACATGGACATTGATGCCGGCAGTGAAATACAGGCGAGGTCACCATATAACACAGAGTAGAGGTCACTATATAACTCGCAGCATATGGCCATGGCTTCTGAGCAATCTTCCCAACACCTTTGTTAGGGAAAACTGTTTGAACACTCTTTTGGGGTGTCAGACATTCTGAGGAGAACAAGGGCCAGGCCGGGAGATCTAGTTAACCGCTGCTGGCCTGATTTCGTGAGCAGCTGCTGCCACCTGATGGCCTGTTCTGCTGCCATGCGCACTACACGTAGCTGTTTAGTAGAGCAACCATCCTCCCAGTAGGCGGAATCGTGAATTGGAGTAAAGATTGTTGTTAAAAAAATCTGCAACATCAATTCTATAAAGGGGAAAAGGGAAAACTGGTTGAATTCTCAAAGAACTGGCCCATTCAGACATGATCCAAGTAAGAGGCGGCTGAGATTCCGCTAAACTGGCATTCTGCAGTCTAATTATGCAATTTACAGGCTGCCACATTGCATTCTCATATTAAAATTTAAAATGAATTCACAAGGGGCGAAACATGCAGGACCGCTGTGCCCACTGGGCGAAGCCAGAGCTCACATTGTCCGTGGTATCCACGTTTGCATCGCATGCGACTAAAATCTTCACAGCACTCAGATCGCCTTGCTGTACCGCCATCATCAGCTGTCCATTCAGGCCCAGATCCCCAGCAGGGAGATGACTCTGCAACATGAAAGCGTACAAAATGAACAAAGCACCCGTGCATCATGTCAGCATCCACGTGGCTCGTCTGTGGCATCCGGTGTATAAGCCAACTGCCAATGACAATACTAATAACCATTGCTGATCAACGCAGCAACTGGAATGCGGAGACATAGCCTCCTGGCTGCTGGCAGACGCACACTGTGTGGATATAAAGAAACGGCATCAAGCAGTCATAAGGCATAGCAAGGGAGTTGAGAGCACGCACCAAAATATTCGTCTACTCGCCATCTTAGGAGATCACTGACTTGGTTCAATGTGAGAGCAGGCCGTGTTCGCCCATACTTCGCATGGGGTTCATAAATACTCGTGTCCGTGCCGTATAAGTCGGGTGCTATAAGAAATACGCAGTATTTTAGGCCACTTTCAACGCGGGATGTTGACTCGACGCGGTGTGTGGGCCACTGCATTGTTATAGAGCAAGCGACGTGTATTTTCAACTGTGTCTTGAATTCAACTGTGTGATAGCATAGTCCATGCAACCACCATGATGATAACCATGCAAGGAATTTCGATTGTAGAAGTCATTCCCTAGCTTCCACTAGTCCACCTGCAGAGGCTCTATGCCGCATCTCACAATTTAGTTCTGGGACCTTCATAAATATTCGCGCATTTGCTGTGTTGTTGCCCCCCTCAAACGTACCTTGTACTGTACTATGGATTCGTATGTCGGGGAACGAGCTATGAGGTGGCCTGTATCTGTTGGACTGATGTCTGAACGGGGAAAATAAAGAGTATGACATGTTTCTTGCTCAGCTGACACTGGATTGCCTAGGCTGGTAAGAGTACCCACATGGGTGTACTCGCATCAAGGGAAGAAGAGCCAATCATTATAGTGTGCTATGGGAGAAATGCGCACAGGCTCTGTGGACTAAGGATAACTTGCAGCAGTGGAAGTCATAAAGCAAAGGAGGTGCCAGTGATAGGCACCTCGTGGATGGGCAACTGGTACAGGAGAAAAGGAGCACTACGCAAGAATCGCCGAAAAAAGTAAGCAGCGATAGTCCAAACAATAAGTGAGCACTGCGCATGGCTACGTAACGCAGGTTACGGCTGGAACTGGTACGATCGCACGTCATACAAGATGGCATTAAAATTTAATTAAGAGTTATGCTGATCCAGATTAGAAGAGGGAGGATAGCGAGCAAGTTTCAGAGAGATTGGCATCGAACCCCTGGATGTATATGTTGTTGCCACGACTTACTGTGAGTACGACGTGTGACCTTTGAATACAAGTTTCTAGCTTTGGTCACACAAAATCTGTCACAGAATTAGAACTACTTGTATGAAGTTGCAAACAAATTCTCAGATTGCTGTATCTCGGAGACGTGCCGCAGCAGCCCTATAGCAGTCATATGGTGCACTGCATGGCACGTATGTGATCACAAGAGGCTTACCGCAATCTCCTCAGGTTCCGCGGCAGCTCGCCATGCCTGCTGCACAGATCGCTTTCTTGATGCCGTTGACTTCTTCCCCATTTTCTTCATGTTAGAATACATGGCCAAAGCGAGACAGAGAGCTGTTTACCCCCCGCGGCTGGTTGGGACACCACATAACCAAGTGCCAGGGACAGTAGCACATCAGCACACCTTGCACCGGGCAATCAGTGAAAAAAATCCTAATGATATTGGCAGCCTGTCCCCCAACGATGGGACGATGACTCACTGAGAGACTAGTTTGCCTTGCCAGCCAATCACAGTACTCAGACAACCAAACTTGCCTCAGGTGATAGGGAAGAGAAGTAAAGAAAGTGTTGGTCAACATAATAAATAAAAAAATCCATGATTTTGTTGCCCAACACTCATGCTAATGCCCAACGGCCAACTCGCTGGGTCAAGCACCACGGCAGTTTATATATATTTTAACGTCATCATAGGTGAAACAGATTGAGTCTATTGAACCATTCTATAACGACATAGACCATATTGCGCTTTGCCTTGCCTTACGATGTCGATAATGAAAAATCCCTGTATGTTGGCCACCAGGCTATAGATAGAGAGGGCAAGCTATGACAAAAGGTTGCAAGATCTACTAATGGCCTGCAGCACAATAACATGTTTCTTGTTCTATGCATGTTTCTTGACACGGCAGGCCATGGAAATACGTTTACCCTAGAAGAATTGTAATTTACTACTTAGAAAAATACGTTAATCCAACAAAACAAGTCCTCACTTGCTTCGGCATGTGGTACAGATTGGCACAGGTGTGCTGGATGCATTTCGCACAGTGCTGTTCGCTGTAGGACGTCACATCAGCTCTAAGCTGCACTCGACTGATTGCTCTGTTCTCAACCCTATGCTAGCATACTTTTGTATTGCATGACATCATGCCCTTACAGTACATTACGATGTACGCAGCATCCATTTCTACCCTGTTGGCTTGGCAGGAAAAAAAGCCAGGCTTTAGTAGTGTAAGTAAATTTTAATTTTAATGGGCAGTATGTGGACAAATAGAGAGCACCCTCCCTATTGCCACAACCATCTCGCAGCCATCAGCACAAAGGGAACAAAAGTAGGAAAATTGACTGACCTCGTTTCTAGGCCTTCCTGCCCACACCACTGGACACCCGCGAGCTGGACGATGGCCAGGTGGCCCTTGTGCGACGCCCACTAGTGCAGCGGGGCCCCGTTATTCTGACCACAGCAGCATCCACGAAACCCAACCGTGCGATTATTACCCGAACACGCGCAATGAGATGACACCACCCGCTGGAACCAAGCAGGCTAAGGGACCAATGGGCAAGTGCATGCCGACAGCAGACATTGCGATGGCTGGTCAACGCCTGCATCGATATACAGCTGCACTACTGAGGCATGGAAGAGTAATTACTATATTAAAATGACACACAACAGGAAGCATCTGCCTACAGAGGGACTCATGGTAGAGACCTAAGAAGGATTATGGACATGAAATGGGTGAGGACGAATATTGATCAGGTCCGAGGTTGTAAGCCGTGCAAGCAGGAGCACAGGAGTAAACACAGGCGGTCCAGATTTCAAAGGGGTTAACTGCGCTATTACTGACAGGGTGCCCAACCCAACTCGTACAGATCCTGCATGCGTCCTTCCAGTCACACCATGACATGCGACCGATTATCAGGGACAAACATGACCCCGGAATACGTAGCAGGCCAGGTTTAAGTATCAAGTCATGATCACGGCGAGGGCTATTACTACAGCTAAGGTCAGTCCGGTGCGTACGTACAACTGGGTATAGTAAGACCAGTGCGCGCGTACGTCGCACGTAGTGATCATGAGGGATCGGCACACGGGCATACATACTGCTAGATAGATAAATTACGTACGGGAATAAGACGGGCAACACAATTACAGCGCCAAACATGGCATATATACAGCTCTAGACAAGGCATACATGGATCCATACCGCACCGAATGTGGCCTCTCAATGCAGGCCAGGGCCGGGCCGGTGCAAATGGATGAAAAGAAAAAGACAGGAGAAAAGAGACTCCTGGCATTTCCGCTCCAGGCTTCTACGGCTATAAGATATTGTGCATAATCATCATTCGGGATGATGTAGTTAACTTTGTACGGAACTAAAAATTGCATCAGAAGTGCTGCGTGCAGACTAGAAGGATAATCAATCTACACTCGGACAAAGTTAGGACAATCAGTAGTTCTTCATAACCACTTACCGTCATGAGTAAGTCTTCTGCATATCATATCCCAAGCCCCGGCCTTCGCGCGCACGAGCGCAGTGCAATGGTACTAATCTAAAACTTAGGAGACCACTTGGAATTCATCACAAACACCCATGACGCACGTGCACCACGTCTGCAAGCAAAAAAGAATACAGCTAACAATATTTTTTGTTGACTCGGGTTTATATCCTCATTATGCGCATCGCTGAGCATCGCTGCTGAGTGCAGACTGCAGACAAATGCTACTGTAGGGGGAATACAGTAGGCAGCCTGTAGACAGTAGTATGTAATTGAATGCTGATCCTTCTAAAGAGCCTTCGGATTTTCGGGACTCGGACTCGGGCCTCGGGCAGACTCAGGCTAGGCTGGCAGCCACGTCACCGTGTCACGCGCCTGTGTCACGTGCTGACAGCGGGAGAAGAGCGGTTGAGCTGACAGCGGGAGAAGAGCTGGGAGAAGGCGGTTGAGTTGAGTTCATTGCCCGCGGTTCCGCTACAGTAAAACAGCACTGTCTACAGATAAAGCCGGGATAGGTTGAGTTGAGTTCATTGTTTATTCGCGCGCCGGTGTCCGACAGGGTCTTTACTATGTTTCGATAGTTAGTTGTGGAGCCACAGTCCACAGACTGGTCCTGCCTTATGGTACAATGTGTAGTCGAATATAATACTAGGGTACTTGACGGTTGACCAGCTGTTGACCCCTCCATAAGCAATTAAGCACTACAGACACTGATGAAAGAAACTAGTAATTATTGTCACTCTCGGATATATTTGGAATAAACGTACACCTATTTATCTGGAAATTAGTAATTATTGTCCACTTCCATGAGAACATACGTTGTTGACCCTTATCAGTGGCGATGGGAGCTGGGCACAGCGGACCAGGGATCGCTCATTATTGCTGTGCAAAATTTTCGCGAGTTGGGCATCTTTGTGCAGATATCTATAGAGGGATGAAGCGGGTCGTGATTCGTCATCGATGGACTCTCGTCCGCTGGAAAGTTGCACGTCAGGAACCGTTTGCATGCGAGGAACGTCTGTACCAGAGGAGAGTTTCACAACAAATGATATGGTTGTAATGGAGGAGGGCGAGGCCAAGGTGAAGCTATATCGGTCGCTTCTTGCGTTGATTCTTGCTATTCAGCCGCTGTCTCTCTTTGCGTGGTTCCATTTAGACAGCTTCCATTTCTGCACAGTGTTCCTTGGTTGTGAACTAGGCAGGCTGTGTGAGCTGCCTCTAGGACGCGGCTAGCGAGGGCGTGCCCGTTTCTCTGTCGTCTGGCCGCCCATGTCGCGTTATTTGCACGGGAATGCCCTTAGAAGGCCGCACCAAATAGCCGCTTGCGTCGCACGCGTTGCTAAACGTGCCTGAAACTTGCACTGCCCCTTAGTTTGAACTCTGTTGGAACCACCAATAAAGGCTCTCTGCGCATCCTTAACTTCAAGTCTGATTGCACATCTACATAAGAGGGCTGCTTGTGCCCCAAAACTTTAGTTATATAATGCTTGCTGCCTATCTATGTGTCCAGCGAGTCTGGCTGGTGGCCACAGTTCTTTGTCTTCTTTCTGATGCACATGTTGCTGATGATTTGCTGCAGAAGTGTTCTCAATATGCCAAAGCCATAAGTGCCATCTACTGAACACGCTCTGAACAAGTGTGCACGTTCCCGGTCGGCCTTCATAGTCGCACATTCAAAGGGCATTCGTGCTCACTGAGAGGAGGGCACGCACCAAATCCCGGATTTCTTCTCCCCACTAGCAAACTGCAATCGCTGCCGTTTGCTCGTGCATCTTTGTGCTGACATCCCTTGTCCACAAATCCACACGACATCACCTCGCTCCCTGAAGGGTACGTATACGAGCATATCCTCACGAAAGGCTTTGGCGTGGACACCGCCATTTTTTGTCGAAAAAGCTCCCGAGAGAAGAAGCTGTGTTCGACCATTGCGACTTTGTGGTCAAGCTGGTCTGGCAAAATAGCATCATGGGTCACCCACAAGGCTTAATTCATTGCGTGCCCGCAAGCGCGGCAGTGGCCGCCCTTGCGAATGCGGCCTTTGTTGAAGGGTAGCCGCCCAGCTGTTGTGCCATGTGCCGGTGCTCAACCGGGTGCAGCTTCGAGGATTAGGCCACCGGGGGGACGTTCCGGCAAATGGGTTCACAAGTCGCTGATGCTGCAGACGCGGCTCTCGGCCGATGACCTGGAGGGTGTCCATCGCCAGGCCGCCAGCACAGCTGCTGGATATGGGGGGTCAGACCCCGTATCCAGGAGACTCCCCTTGCTGGTATCCCGCTCCGAAAGCCTGCGCTCTGTCACAGCTCGGATGCATGAGCGGGCAGGTGGGTTGCCAGCTGCCTGCAGTGGTGTCTATGCCGTAATTCGGGTGGAGAGTGCGATATTACTATTATGCAAGCGAGGGGTTGTCAAGCTTTGACATGGCCTGCCTCGCATAATTACATCCGCTTGCTTGCCCACGCTCCTTGCCATGATATGCTCACGCGGGTCTAGCTTTTTGTGCACACCCACAGAATTTGCCGGATTGTCTATCGAAGTGTCCGATTGCTGCTGTGGCATGCCTCTGGCCGGCCCGGGCATACGAAGGAGAAAGGGGTTCTCTGCCCTTGCTTTCTTCCTGTTGTGCATGTACAGGGATTAAAAGCACTCCACGTGCTCCGTTACTCCCCAACGGCCCGAGCACGTGTTTAACCCAATTAGTTAATTAAGGGGACGGGACACCCCCGAATTTTTTGGCGCCAAAAAATTCGCGCCGGAGCCGAAGGTCACAAATTTCACGTGCACGGTGCGCGCACCCCTTGCGGAAGTGGCCATGGCGACTGCGTTCAGGCGAAACTACCACACTAGGGCAGGCGAAATGCAAAAATTTTACTCGAATCTAGAAGGAGATGAGTTTATGATGTTAGTTTTTGGCGGAAATCAGCTGGTTTACAATATCGCTGTTGTTTTTTTATGCCATCGGCATGGGGGGTAATCTGAATTTTTTGGTCGCGCGGAATGAAATAGAATTCATGATAGCGGCTGTAAAATAGCGGTTTTTGGGGCTGTTCTGACCTTGAAGCAGGCATTAATATCGGTTGCATCGAATTCTAAACCGAGCTGGTGCTTTTTGCCAGATTTTCGGCCATTATCGGTAAGTAATTGTTCAGACCTGCGCAGTGCGTGTCTGACCTGTCCATGGAAGAACGGCTGTTGTTGCGCGCCTGGGCGAGGGATTTACGAGGGCAAGGTACAGATTTGTCGCGAACGTTATCTGCTATCGGTGCTTTCTTCTATGAGCTCATCGTTCGAGGTTTTTTGCGTTCTTTTTGGGCAGTTTCCGCCAGCTAGCTCGCCGTCGCTTGCCGTTGTGTTGTCGAATACCTGGCAGCTTTAGATTGTTTTCGTTGATGTCGTGATCAGGGCCGCTTCAGTCGCAGCCTATAGCTCTTCGGGAAGGTATAAGGCATTTCATAAAACGTGTTCTGGCAAGGATGTTGTGCGTATGGACGCTTCTTGTTGTTTGAGAGTGACGCACCCTCTCCTCACAGGCCGCAGCGGCATCACAGCGCTCATGCGGTGAAGGGCCGCCAATGGTTTCTTTGCATTTTATCGTGCAGGGATGGAAGTGTTATAGTGATGATGATGTTGGAGATATTGCATTTGTGTGACTGCATGTAGATAGCTGGCACCAATGGTTGTTTGAGCTTTCCTTTGTTATGATGATGTGACAAGACTACAATGTGCTGAGCCAACCATGGTTGACATGCATGACTGCATGCAAGCTATATATACCATGTTCTTACTTGGTTCCTTGCCCTCCATAGTCCCAGTTTGTCATCCATGCCGGGGAGGACAGTTTAGGAGGTGTTGTTGTGTTGATTAGCTTGGTTGGCATCAACCTTACACTCTAACCTGGGAGAAACATAGGAAATGCCGCTTAGGCATGTTAGGGCTACCATCGTCAAGGCTATGCACATATTTACAAGGCTGGCCATGCTGGAGGGATGATGAAGACATATGAGGTGCGTGGCCACCCCTTTGTACTTCGTAAACATACTCTGCATGGTTTTGGTGCATGTTGGATGGCATATTAAGTGGCACTGTGGGGTTACTAACTTACTGAGTGGTCCTTAGCGCCTTGTCATGTGGTCATATAGGAAACCCATCAACTTGAGCAGTTCTTGTCGCAATGACCCCCCACATTGAGCATGCGTTGCCGTCAGCGTGCAAGAGTTGATTATGTGTGCTTTGGTCAGTTTGCAGATGTCTTTGATGAAGAAGGAGGTGCTAGTGTGGCTAAATGGTTACTCTAATTTCCTTGTAGCGTCTACATGGGTGGCCATCTTGGAATGGTTGTAACTTGGGCAGTTCTTGTCAGAATGGCGTCAAACCTTGAACATAGGAGGTACCATATGTGCAGAGAATGGTAGTATGTGGTTTGGCCAGTTTTCATGAGGCTTAGATGTATAAAGGGGTGTTAGTGTGGTTAAATACTAGCTAAAACCTCCCTTAGCTTCGTCACAGGTGGCAATCTAGGAATATCCATCAAATAGGGCTGCGCTTGTCAGAATGACCTGAAAATTTGGGGCTGCATGTCCCCCAACCTCTAGTATTTGGGAATATATGATTTGGCCCTATTCCATGTGTTTATGATTTGATAATTTTTTTTTTCATTAAAAAATTACCCTTTTTGCGGGAAAATCCATCAATGTGTGTAAACATGATTATTTTGTGCTCAAAATTAGGTAGCATTTCTCAAAAGTCAGGGAACTATATGGGAATATATGATTTGGTCCCAATATGTTTGCCCACTGCCCTAGGAAAAATGTGACTAGAATAGCGTCTTTTTCTATTTTTAGCGCGTTACCGGTGCCCTGTGGGGGCTAGTACCCCCCCCAAGTGGCTGGAATTTTTTTTTTTTATCATATTAATGGTCCCCAATCATCATTGGATTTTTGTCACATGCATAGGTATGGTTTCCAGAAAAGTGCCCTTTAGGGGTGTCCCCTCCCCTTAATTAATTCATGAATTAATTACGGACGAGATTATGCAGCGTCAGATAGCATCCATAGGACATCTTAAGCTCGCACCTGTCAGGTAGACACCGCCCTCGGTCTGGCCGGCCACCCGCGGCTTGGACAGCCAGGGCGGCATATTCTGACCTGGCCGGCCTGGCCCCAAGGACATTCCTAGAAAGATTGGTAAACCTGCCATGAACTATACGAGTACACAGCAGTTGCTGGCCGACCTAGCGGTCCCAGCTAAGTTTGAACACCGCATTTCCTCCCGTCTCTCTTGCTTGGACTGCTATGCAGAACAAGCAGAGGTGGCGGACCATTGTCTAGGCTCACACGCCAGACCCTGTGGGCAAGCCCCCCCACCCACCCACATGCACACACATGGGACGGAGGAAGGGGCGCTTTGCAGAGTAGTTAGGATTTTCTAGAGTAGTTAGGATATCAGTCTAGATTAGCTCAGAGTTAGCTTAGTTAACTAGGTTTCGCGGCTCCGCTCACCTCCATCCATCCAGCAAGGGAATATGTGCTAGCTATGTACATTAATTAATTAATTAATTAATTAATAAGCACGTGCATTAATTAATTAAGTAGCTTCCATCATCATTCCGTCATCATTCCGTCATCGCGACTAGGAGAAGTGCACCACCCTTATGCTGGCATCTGCCACCCCTATAGTGACCCTATAGTGACCGCGGCCTAGGATGGGTCTCACCCTAAGCCCTAAACCCTAAAACCCTAAACCACTTGCAAAAACAGAAGTGCCCCCCTGCCACCACTGCTCACCAGGTTGTGACATTTAGGCTGGCATCTGTCACCACCCCGGCAGTTGTGATGGTGTGTTGGGGGTGTGACAAGGATGGCGAAAAATTGCACGTACTTACTCTTGAATTGAATTGAATTGTAACATAACTCCGTTGGGAGTATATGTAGCACATAGCCCTTGAGAGGGGGCATATGGCCTATCATACATCCTAAGCTACTTCCTGCAAGGGTGGGGATGTAAAGGACCCTTGCTCTAGGTGCACCAGGGCACTTGCATCCCCATGATCTTCAAGCTATGCCCAGCGAAGGGGGAGCCTGTCATGGGGGGGAAGATCAGCAGAGCTATACAAAAAGGCTAGGGCATGGCGTCTCAGCAGAGAGTTACTCCCTGCATGGGCACAACATAGCTAAATAAAGCTAGGCATCATCTGGAGTGTGGCACATCATAGGCACACATGTACATGATTAAATAAAGCGTGTGGCTTAGCTAGGATAGTGCCTCTAGGAGGCGTACATGTACATGGCCACGGTCTATCTATTCTACACTACTACTGCTGTATTCCCCTAAGCTGGGGCGTCTGGAGTCGTTGGGGCCGCGGGGGTCGCCTGCCAGGGCTTGTGGCCGACGTAGATGGCCGCCCCCTTCCAGTACACCGGCTGCCCCGCCTTGGTCTTCCGGAGCTGGAGGTAGGTGGGCCATAGCTCCCGTCGCCGTTGTTGCTGCGCCAGGGTCAAGTCGTCGTCAAGGGTGAAGAGAGTCTTCTCGAGCCGCTTGCGGCGTCGGAGAAAAGAAATCTTGTCCGCCGGGGTCTTAAAGGTGAGAAGGAGCGGGGGCGGCCCTGCCTTACCCCGCGCGCGGGGAAGGCGGTGGGCGACCAGGTCGATCTCACCAGTAAGGCCCATGCGACTAAGAATTTCTCTCTCAAACGCACGTGCAAGCTTCTCGGAATTCTCACCTTCCTCCGTGTCGAGGTTCTTGACAATGACGTTAAGGCTGCGCTTGGCAAGCTCGGCCTCCTCGCGGAGGTCAAGCGTCTGCCGCTGGAGCTGGGCTGCGACGGCGGAGGTGGTGGAGGTGGTGTGCTGCTTAAGCATGTCCGCCCAGGTCGTGATGGGAGGAGCATCGCCGGCCAGGCCAGCAGAGGTTGGCTTGGCGGCAATGTCCTTCACCGCCTGGGCGGTGAGGCCCGCGGTGTTCTGCAGGACCTCGATAGCGATGGCATTATCCTTAAGACGTTGGTCAATGTCGCGGAGCTGGGCGGTGATGGAGTCGGTGGAGGCGGAGGGGGGGGGGTGGAGGCGAGGAGGGTGGCGGTGGCGGTGGGGATGGTGGGGAGCTCAGCAGCCAGCGTGCGACCCACAGCTGCCACATCTGCAGCTAGGGGCGTCACGTGCTGTGAGATGGTTTCTTGGAGGTGGAGGAGGAAGGTGGATTCGGTCAAGGGGGAGGGGGTCCAGAGGTCCGTGACAGAGCGGTCAAGGATGGAAAAGAGGGCGGCGAGCTGAAGACGGGGGCGAGACCAGCGGGCCAGGTTCTCAGGTCGGTGAGTAAACCGGCCGTCAGGTCCAGGGCGGAGGCGGTAATGGCTGTGAAGGCGCTGGCACAGGTCGAGAATGGAGGCGTATGACCCATAAAACACGAGCTCCAGTATCTTGATGGGTGGCATGTCGAAAAAGCCGGGTCTGGCACCGTCGAAGGTGGAAAATAACCCGTCAACGTCAAAGTCGCGCTCAGACCAGCTTGGTTCGGTTGGGCGGCTGCGTTTTGGCTCGGGCGAGGCTGAGGGCGAGGCAGGAAGCCCGGGAGGGTGCTGGGCGACAACCAGTGCGCGACTAGGGTCACCACCGCCTTCCGGCCCTGATGGCGAAGCTGCAGCCGGAGCTGCAGACGTATTTTCATTGCCGAGCGCAGCCGTCAGGCTGCGTTGCGTCGATGGGCGTTTGCTCATCGTATATTGCGTAATAGCGTCGGAAAATTATATCAGCATGTGCGTCGTAGAAAGACGCGTCGATTGTGATATTCACGGCTAAATTCGGTGCTCAAACGTGAAAGTTATGAGCTCCGCCGTCAGCCATGGCTACCTCGTGGCTCGTGGCTCGTGGCTAGCGGGGGTACTTACTCTTAACCCCTAAATGGTCTGAGATCCTGCCGATAAATCGGCTGGATCTTCACAATTTTGCAAACCAGATGCCATCCAACCTACCCATATCCAATGGCTGTCCTTGGGGGCCAAGCATGTCCATGAGTTGCCCTTCGGGTTGGTATATCACAACCTCACATATATTCATTGAGAATGATAGATTACGGAGGTGAGATAGGCATGCAACATAAGGAAAAACCCGATAACTGGGAGAATAACCCTGAAGAAATTAATAGTAATCTGACACAGACATCCAAGGATCACGCCAGCGGCACAAGGTACAACTAACTAGACATCACAAAACTACACGCAGCAACAGCGCTGCCGGCCCACCATGCAGGCCTGGAAGGGATCTAGACCGCATGGGTCGCGACAAAGTCGGCCCGGGTGCGGCGGAATAACACATCAGCCACGGTGCGAGTGAGGGCGAGTGACAGGCGCTGCCGCCAATACGAGGACCACGTGCGGGCCGACCACGGGGCGGTCTGACCCTCGAGGTCGAGGCGGTCTTCACGGCGCTGGCAGCACTCGTGGAAAAACTCCGCTGTCTTGGGGCCCTCACATATATGCAGGGTAGGCCATATATAACTGCCGTCAAAGTCAGGGGGGTCAAGACGCGCGTTTTCATTTTTGGTAGAATGTGCATTTTGAATTATGTTATAAGACCTAGGCACCTACCACTTCAGGGATGATAAACAATTAGTTGCTGAACAGTTTGAGCCATTGGGGTCATCATTTGGGTGGGTATACCAGCAGTTACACCCAGTACAGCCCATAGGGGTACCGTTGGTAAAAAGCAACCAAGGGGGGAGGGGTGGGCATACTACCTACTAATATGGCCACCAACCATGCCAAACAATACATTTCCCTTCCACAATGATGGGGAAACATAACTGCATCATCACACTGCCCTTACATGGCACCTATGTGCAGGTGCCACCTTGTCCATGGATGCACGTAGGTAACGTGGTACGGATACCCTACGCAAGGCATGCATTCTAGGAGGCAGCCACCAACAAACTAGTGATGTTGAGCCTATTTCAGCCTGCCCTAGCAAGGATAAACTAGGCCTAAGCTGCTATAGCTTGCCAGGTGATGGCCAGCACACCTGGTGGCACATGCTGTCAATGGGAAGCTTTTACTCACCAGTTACGTGCTTCATGATGCCACAGAGACCAGCCAACTGCCTCACACTCATGCAATATGTGTATATGGGAAATGTATAACAAACATATATGGAGGTATTCAAACCCATACAGCCTCTAAAACTTATCCCCATCACCCTGTGGCAGGTCAACTGACTGAGGGAAGCATCTAAGAAGGGTGTTTTAGAAAGGGGCCAGGCCAGGGTCAAGAAAGAGCATGAATAGTGCAAAAAGAATGTGCTACACAAGCTAGAACGTATATATAAACGTCAAACATCGATAGGAAAACGATGCTTAAGCTTTACCAAGCATGGATGGCGTTACCTTGGCCCAGGCGGTGGCCGCAAAATGGCGCATTTCGGCACACCAAAGTTGTGCAGCATGGTCGCTGGATTCGGCGATTTCTGGCCACCCTTGCACGTTTGCGACTACTATGTATCATGAAAAGTACAAAGAAACCCATATATCCTTTAAAATACGCCGGAAAGGTATTGCTATCAACGTTTCTATCGTCCGGCCTGATCGCAGTTTTTTCCAGCAAGAACGCTGCCGACACCTATCAAATGGCATTCCCGCGAACCAAAAATTGGCCTGTATGATCTTTAGGACGTATAAAATCAACATCCTAAGTTTGGCCAGAAAATTCTAACGCAAACGTCAATGCCATGCGTGGGCGCAAGCCGCCATGGCCAGGTCGTCGTTTTCCGGAATGCACGTTGTACGTGAAAAAGTACCCTGACCCCTTGTACTTTGACCGGCCAGAACACCTCTATAACTTTGTCAAAAGTATGCAAACCCTAGTACCATGCTGTGAAGAATTTTATAAACTTTCGATCTTCTCAGCTAAACTTTTCCTAATTCTCAATAGATTTCGCGGCATCTGGTCCCCCGAGAAGGGGCCGATGCATCGGCTGGAACTCGATTTTTGGCGGAAAATCGGCAGCAAGACCATTTAGGGGATAAGAGTAAGTACGTGCAATTTTTCGCCATCACTCTCACACCTTGACAAACACCTCCTATAACCCGCGCCAAGGGGTGGCAGGGTGGCGAAAAATTGGGCGTTCTTTATATAAGAGTAAGTACGTGCAATTTTTCGCCATCCTTGTCACACCTTGACAAACACCTCCTATGACCCGCGCCAAGGGGTGGCAGGGTGGCGAAAAATTGGGCGTTCTTTTCTTAAGAGTAAGTACGTGCAATTTTTCGCCATCCTTGTCACACCCCCAACACACCATCACAACTGCCGGGGTGGTGACAGATGCCAGCCTAAATGTCACAACCTGGTGAGCAGTGGTGGCAGGGGGGCACTTCTGTTTTTGCAAGTGGTTTAGGGTTTTAGGGTTTAGGGCTTAGGGTGAGACCCATCCTAGGCCGCGGTCACTATAGGGTCACTATAGGGGTGGCAGATGCCAGCATAAGGGTGGTGCACTTCTCCTAGTCGCGATGACGGAATGATGACGGAATGATGATGGAAGCTACTTAATTAATTAATTAATTACGTCACGTGGGTATTAATTAATTAATTAATTAATTAATTAATACCCACGTGACGCAGTCGACTGCGTCACGTGGGTGCCAATACAGAGTAAAGGAACCTTCAACCCTTTATACACAGCGAGAAGGAGGGAGGGCGCCCTAGCTTCTCTCACTGCCGCAGGTGGGCAGGCCACAAAGCGCTCTCTCCACGGCATGGTGCCGGGGCACAACACTGTGGGTGCAATACAACCAGTGCAATACCATAGGTAGGCTGACGCATAGCTTATGCTACAAATTCGAGGTGGGCGCAAGACGTCGGCTAATTAAGGCGCAAGCTGATGGCCACAAGGTGCCAGAGCTAATTGAAGGTACTATAACGCTGTGCGCTAATATCGTTTCAAGTGCTGTAATGCCTAAGCTATCCCATAATCGATTGCCCCCATCTAGACAACTAGCTGGAGTGCTCTATCCCGGGGAGGCCCGGGGGGGCTTCCACAGTTTCTAGCTTGTTGACATAGAGGTCCCCGCCCCGCCAGTACACTTGGGGCTTCTCGGGGTTGGTCTTGTGGCGGATGTAGTCGGGCCACTGATCGCGGCGTTGCTGCTGCTGGGCTGGCGTCAGGTCGTCGTCAAGCGACCAGGAGGTGTTCACCAGCTTCTTGCGGCGAGAGAGGAACCGAACTCGGGCTGTGATGTCGCTGAAGGTGAGGACCACTGGAGGGGGCCCAGCCTTGGCCCGTGGATGGGGCAGGCGGTAGGCGCCCTGCAGTATCGCACCTGGCAGCTGCATGCACGCCAAGAGCTGTTTCTTCAGCTCGTGGAGAAGAGAGTCTGGGGTCTCCTCCGGCGGCATGTCGAAGCGCCTGAGGATGACCCGGCAGCGGCGACGGTCGCGGTCAGCGGCCTCACGGCGCGTGTCTTCCAGCTCCTGGAGCTTGGTGGTGATGGCGGTCGTGGTAGAGGATGCCTGGCTCTTGAGCAGGTCCGCCCAGGAGGCGCGAGTCGAGGGGTCATCGCTAGCCCTACCAGCAGTTTGGGCGGCGATGGTGGCCGTTCGCTCGGCGATCTCGGGGACCTGCGTGGCCAGGGCGTCTACCTTGGCAGCAACTGCCTCAAGTTTCACGGTGCCATGGCCGACTCGGCCTTCCACCTGGTTAAGGCGGGTGGTCACAGCGGCTGTGGCCTCGGAAACTTTGGTGGCAATGTGCTCTTGCGTAGCAGTAAACTGAGGCTGGAGCTTAAGGGCGACTCTGGCTTCAATGTTGTTGACCTTCGCCGAGAGAGTGTTGAGTGGGCCGTCAGGCGCGTTCAGGGCGGCGAGCTGCTCAGCCATCGGCGCCAGCTGCTCCGCCACTGCAGCTCGGATGGAGTCCGTGCTGGGGGAGGTGCTGCTCTGCGGGGATGCTGCAGCTGCTGTGGCTGCCCGTCTGCGCTCATGCAGGAGGCTCCTGAGGCCAGCGTAGCCAATCTGGGTGATGTCCTGGGCGTCGCAGCGCAGGTAGCTGCACATGATGACTGCCTTCAAGTACGCCTCCGGTTCTTGAAGCAGCCATTCCCAGGCGGGCTTGGTGACCTTGCATGTCGCCAGGGGTAGGCAGGAAAAGTTCGTCATGGCGGGCCAGGAACTTGATAACATCGTCACATTGTTCCTTCGTGAGCGTAAAGATTTCCAAGATGCAAAAATCCCGCTGGCCGGCGCCGAAGCGGCGGACGTCCCATTTGGTATGGGAAGTGCGGGTTTTCTTGGGAATGGGCGACGAGTTTGGCGTAGAGCACTGCGTCGAGGGAGGCAGACCGGGGGGGAGAGCTTCGATCAGCGCGAAAAGGTTGGCGTCCGCAGGAGTTGATGTCGCACGTGCTGCTGTCGACGGGAATGCCGACGACAGCTCAAAATGTTTGTCAAAGCTGCGTTTTGGTGGCGTTTGCAAAATACTGCGTTACAGCCGTAACCGATTATACTAGCAGATGCGTCTTGAAAAGACGCATCTGATGCAAGTAGCCTGACTGAATTTGGGGCTCAGACGCAAAAGTTCTGAGCTCCGCCGTCAGCCATGTCCGCTCGTGGCTCGTGGCTCGTGGCTCGTGGCTCTAGCTATGTACATGATCTCGGGCAACGTCCAGTCATGTTTCCGGCCCCACCGTCTAGGTCATCTAGTCGCTCTACACGTAAGCCAGCCATAATTTCAATGCACAAGGATACACATTTCCATCACCATTCATCTTCATCATCCTGAACGACTCGAACACGCGGACAAGATAACGGCAGGCTCGAACTACCATGGTCCGGATTCTCCCGATTTCTGGCCTGCGCTGGTTGTCTCCTTGATGTTATAATTTAATTTTTATAGGGCACCCTCCAAGCGAGCGGTGCGATTTCCTCACCTGGTCTTGGTGTCAAAAGAATGCAGCATGTACCGTTGTTGGGCCGGAGTGCTGGGCGTTGCAAAAGCCATGCCGATATCTTTCGATCTACAAACAGACGTACACACACGCGGCTTCTACGATCTTCGCGCAGGCGCGCCTTTCCTAGCTATATATAGCTCTCAGACAACTGCTCTAGTCCTAGCTCGTGAACCATCGACGTTGGGCCGCTATGCGTAGGAATAATATTCACACATGCGTGCACAAAGTAGGGAGCTTATGATTACTTGTGTAAAAAATCCTGACAAATGCATACATTTCACACAAATATAATGACAAAACCATCTTTTAAAGTATTTTACATGGATATACATGTGTATAATGATATTTACAATGTAAAATTGAAGGCACAAGAATATTTACAGTGTTAACTTCTACAAGTAAGATTCGAACCGGGCAACTTTAGTACGGATTTTGCCAAATTTCGTACGGCCAACCTCGATCCAAATTACACACGCACGCATGGAACTAAACTGACTACTACTAAATAACTACTGCCCCCATGCCGGCACTGCACAGATATACACACATGCTTGCAATGACCGATAACCGAAGGCATGCATGTTTAACTTAAACCCCGACACTCAATGTCTCAGCATGCGCGCATTTACACATGCCCGAGGGCCACGCACCACACCCACCCGTATACACATCATGACTCCAACGATGTGCTGCTAATCTGTACAATGTACAGCGCCAGCAGCGTAGCAGGCCTGAGCAGAGACTGGCCAGCCGCTGCCACGAAGCAATATGTCTAACTGCAAGCTGGCGCATGGCACGTTTTATGCTCATTCCTCTGCCGCCTGCACTGCAACTTTGGTTCCAGCCTGTCAAAGTCAGCTGCCGCCGCCAATTATTAGCTGCATGGCAGGCGCACCGGTAATCTAAGCGGCAGGTGCGCCCTGCGAGCTCGGCGCAGGGATCCCTGGCACGGGCAGCGTGCGGCCCTGCACGTGCGCCTCCTCTAGCCGGCGTGAATAATCCAACAGTCGTTCACGCACTTCCTCGAACCCCTCGCACACAAAGTAGACGGGCTGGTAGCCATCTTTATACGAGATCTTGGGCAGGGGAGCCAGGGGGTCCAGGAACTCAAACGTGGGCCACCTGTGCTCCCTCCTGCCCTCCCCTTTGTCCACTATCGCCCCGTTGAGCAAGTAGTCCAGCTCGCCGATGCTGCTGAGCAGGCCCGCACCAAACGCCTTAGGGACCATGAGGTCTGCCGTGCCGTCAAAGCTGCTGGATAGTGATTGGGCCCTTGAACGGCCATTCCCGGTGGCGCCGGCAGCAGCCGCTTGTCCTTGGGGTGGCACGTGGTAGGGCTCCCTTAACACCCCGAACTCCAGCGTGTACCCTGCGAAGGTTCACCAATTGCGTTCAGGATACGGTTCACCAATTCATTCATTGGCAGCAAAGCATACCTAACAAGCCGTGTGCAAACATAGCCAGGCCTTTCTTACATTCAAGGCTGATGATGGCAAAACTCCCTGAACGCATTCGCCAGTCGCGCCGATACAAAGAGTTTGCGATAGGGTCGGATGATTCGGTTTGCGATAGGGTTCGATGATTCAGTTCGATGATTGGCTTCACAATAGAGTTAGATGAGTGGATTGACTATAGGGTTGGATGATTGGATATGTGACAGGGTTGGATGAGTGGATTGATGATAGGGTCGGATGATTGGATATGTGACAGGGTTGGATGAGTGGATTGATGATAGGGTCGGATGATTGGATATGTGACAGGGTTGGATGAGTGGATTGACTATAGGGTTGGATGATTGGATATGTGACAGGGTTGGATGAGTGGATTGACTATAGGGTTGGATGATTGGATATGTGACAGGGTTGGATGAGTGGATTGATGATAGGGTCGGATGATTGGATATGTGACAGGGTTGGATGAGTGGATTGACTATAGGGTTGGATGATTGGATATGTGACAGGGTTGGATGAGTGGATTGATGATAGGGTCGGATGATTGGATATGTGACAGGGTTGGATGAGTGGATTGACTATAGGGTTGGATGATTGGATATGTGACAGGGTTGGATGAGTGGATTGATGATAGGGTTGGATGATTGGATATGTGACAGGGTTGGATGAGTGGATTGATGATAGGGTCGGATGATTGGATATGTGACAGGGTTGGATGAGTGGATTGATGACAGGGTTGGATGATTGGATATGTGACAGGGTTGGATGAGTGGATTGACTATAGGGTTGGATGATTGGATACCCGATAGGGTTCGGTGGGAAATGACGGATCTGGTCTCTGCATATTGTTGGTCTTTCGATGAATCTGCTCTGATCGAGTGAGAGAACTCAAGTCATCTTCTAGATTGAGGCACGACGGCGCGGACCCCAAACATACATGCACGCCCCCCCCACACCGTCATGCCCCACTAGCCTCTACCTACAATCATCACGTGGTGCGCATACTCTCTACAAACGTTCTCTCATGAAATCCACATTCACACTCCCCCAGGCATGCACACGCAAAGCATCGACTTCTCCTGTGAGAGCTCTGTGCCATCAGCTGCAAATGTGAGCAGAGCAACCCCCGACAAGAGAAAAAGGGACAACTGCCGCAGGCTGACTACAGAACCGCTGGCATTGTTAACTGCCTGTTCAGGGCCAGACAACACAGGCCAACAAGAAGTTGCGCGCAACAGGAAAGCCAAGTCAGGTGGCTGCCTGAAGGTCTGACCAAACATCCGTTTTGAGTGTCAAGAAAGAAAAGACTCACGGTGCGTGCGTCACGAAGCGTCATCAAGTAGGTGCGTGCGTTCACAGGTCGCAGCACACTTTGGTCAGGAGCCACCCAACGGGCACACTCACAGTAGACTTTGGTGAGGTGCCACATCTCCCGATCGGAACAGCCCAGGGACGCCCTGCCGATCGCCTGCGCCATGTCGGCAAACTGCTGGTTTACCAACATGGGCATGTGGCCCAGCACCCTGCAGGGCCCAGCGGTGGCCACGACACCCACACCAGCCACCACCACAGTTTAATAGATACGACATGCATGTGATGATGCCCACCCCGCCTCCCCACGAGCAGAGAAGGGATGCCAGCTCCATTCCCCGCCAACACGGTGCCCAGCCAGCCGTCACGTACCCGCCACGAGCGCCACAAGGACCGAATTCAAGCAGGGCACGATGGCCTTACCCGCTCATCCGCGACGCAGGCAACCTCCCTTTCCATGACCATAAACACAACTTGCCAGCAACATGGTAGGAGCTTCATCCAATGCTACGCATGCCAAACACATGGGTGGAACAAGGGGTGGAAGAACAAAAAATGGGGAAAAAAAGCTCGGGAGGAATAACAATGTTGAGGCAGCAACTGGCAGCAGCTGCTCCGCCAGGCGGCGCAGACGTGCATGCGGCCAGTGGCACCCACCATCCATATGATAGATGGATGGAATATAATACCACCATCCAGAAAACCTTTTCATGCACACACCGGGGGGCCCTGGGCCCGGCTGGCAAGAGATTTCGGGCCATGCTCAATCCACGCAGGTGCCACCGGTGCCATGAGCATATGACGTGGCCAACCAAGCTCGACTCGGCCTGATGCAGGAAGGGGAGAGAACTACGACGGCCATCAACCTGAAGGACCACCTGGATGCCACCCCTATTTGAACACCCCCCCACATTGTTACCCTAGACCATTGAAATTTCTGAGCACATCCCTGAACTGTGCGGCATTAAGTCCCCAGAATGTCCTACATGCCTCTGTGTACACCACGTACCACCAGGCACCAGCTGCTCTCAACCAGCTCCTCGTCCTGCTGGGCTTAGCTGTGTGTGTGACGGCACGCGCATGCCACCCCTTGCTTTCTACTTCTGGAACGTGACTCGTGCACCATTCTTGCATGCACTTCAAGCGCAATGTCAGCACAAATTCACGCACGCCCCATGCATTAGTCACGCACATCCCATGCTTTTCAAGCACATCCCATGCACTAGTCACGCACATCCCATGTACCAGTCACGCACTAGTCACAACCTAGCCATGCACTAGTCACAACCTACTCGTGTATAACGTCCGGCTCCGGCGTATACATCGGGTGGCTGGCGTGGCGGATGTACTGTGTGCTGTGGAAGGTGCGGAAGGCAAGACCGTTCAAAAAGTCGCGCGGCCGAAGCAGCCCGGCCACGGGCCGGATGGCCCACCCTGTGGCGGACGCCAGCACCTCGTTCAGCTCCTGCAATTGCGGGATGCGGTCCGGTCGGAACCCGAACGCGCCAAACGCCGCGTTGAACTCGCGGCATGCGTGCGTGGGGTATAATGCGGACAGCTGCGCCAGCACCTGCCCCCACAGCGCCGTCTCCTGCTCCGTGTAGGCCACGGTAGGGATGGGCTCGCCTCTGTTCGTCACAAGTAGGCAGAGCGTGAGCATGCAGGTGAGTGCATGTGGGTGGGTGCATGCGGGTGGGTGGATGCGGGTGGGTGGATGCAGGGTAGATAGTTAGGGATACTGTGTTCGATGGCAAGCACCCAGTGGCATGCCCAGCCGGGCTACCAGGGACGGCAAGCCCAAGGAAAAGAATGAGGAATGAAAGTACGTTCATCCACACACGCCCTGCGGGTGGTGGACGCGTCAGGCCCCTGCGCCATCCGGCCCCTGCGTCGCGCATCACGTCTACGCGCTTTTGATTACTCAATAATGCAGCGCGTGGTCCAGTGCTGATCTTGTACCATGCATGCAACGGCATGCCTGTCACAAGCGGACCATGGGGGTCACTGTGATTAGTGCACAACACGGATGCCAGAACCACACATCATACATGCGGTGGTGGGGGTCAGCGTGATTAGTGCACAACATGGATGCCAGAACCCCACATCATACATGCGGTGGTGGGGGTCACTGTGATTAGTGCACAACATGGATGCCAGAACCACACATCATACATGCGGTGGTGGGGGTCACTGTGATTAGTGCACAACATGGATGCCAGAACCACACATCATACATGCGGTGGTGGGGGTCACTGTGATTAGTGCACAACATGGATGCCAGAACCACACATCATACATGCGGTGGTGGGGGTCACTGTGATTAGTGCACAACACGGATGCCAGAACCACACATCATACATGCGGTGGGTGGCGGCCGCGCGCAGGATATCCCCACGTCTCCTCTTGTACTCTTCGTCCATGAAACCCTGGATCAAGCAGCGAAAGTGACAGGTGATTGGGGTAAAAGGCAACTGGTGTCAGCATTAATGAACTAATTATTTAAACTCGTGCTCCCGTTGGGGAGCCACGGAGCACCGAAGTGCTTTTAATCCCTGTGTGTGCACAACAGGAAGGTGTCAGCATGGGTGGGCATTGGCTTCATGAATCTTAAACGTGCATGGGCGGATGCAGAGAGGGATAAAGGACCCCTGACCCCTGACCCCTGACCCCTGACCCCTGACCCCTGACCCCTGACCCCTGACCCCTGACCCCTGACCCCTGACCCCTGACCCCTGACCCCTGACCCCTGACCCCTGACCCCTGACCCCTGACCCCTGACCCCTGACCCCTGACCCCTGACCCCTGACCCCTGACCCCTGACCCCTGACCCCTGACCCCTGACCCCTGACCGCGGACCCCGCGGACCCCGCGGACCCCGGACCCACCCTGGACCCACCCCGGACCCACCCCGGGCCCCGGGACCCCGGGCCCCGGGCCCCAGGCCCCGGCCCCCGGCGCCATGCCCCATGCCCCATGCCCCATGCCCCATGCCCCATGCCCCATGCCCCATGCCCCATGCCCCTGGACCCAGGAATCCTTCACACGGTAGCTGTTTAATAGTACCTTACCCTTCATTGATCAAAGACTTACCGGGTGCTCGGGGCTTAGCTCAGACGAGAAGCCCAGGATGTTGCGTGCGCCGCTGTCAATGTCGTGGATGCTCTTGGGCACATCCTCGGGCCGCGGAATCGCGTCGGGATCCCGCTTCACCGTCGTCGGAAGGATCACCCCCACTTGCTTGCGAGATTCTTTTCGTAGCTTACGGCCGCCGGGGTGGGCCGTGGAATTCCCTGCACGACGGGATACGTGCTCGACATTCAAACCACCGAACGTGTCATGTCATCGTCTCACCTACCCGAAAACCAGGGTCATGCACGTGCGGCAGCGCGACGTTCTCACATGAGCTGCGATAATCCTAAAGGCATTACACACACGGCGTATGCGTAGACCGATACTTCATGACAATTATGGCCGCAGAGTACAGAAACGGGAACGGGATGCAGCTGGTCAAAATGGCCTTTTCAAAACCGCAATTTCCTCAACCTCGATCACATGTGGGAACGATGTCGTTACTACGTCCATAACACGTTAATACCCACTCTTCCGTCTACTATTGCACCTGTTTCGAACTGACGATCACGTGAGCAATCATTTGTGGGGCCAGTCGCGAAGATAAAAAAGGCTACCAAAGGTCGCCTGGCCTGGCACGGGTTAAGTCCGGTTGTTAGTAGAATTAATCAATGACCGCGCGCCCCCGGGGCTCGCCGTTGCAAATTCAAACAGAGATGTTAGACCAAATTAATGAGGTAAGCTGATTACGTCGGACCCTACCCCCAAATCTACTTACCACGTGGTCTCGCGGGACTAGCATGCGAAGAGCTAGCTTGAATAGCCGGCACGATGCGGACCCGAACGTGGCGATGTGAACCTGCTTGATGCCGTGGATGCACTTCCGGAGCTGGCTTGGAAAGCGGCGTCCATTTGCGTGTCTTGGCAAGTAACGTCGGTGCGTTCGGGGAAATTACGGCGCAAGAAGTTATGTATAACTCGCTCGCCATACTCGCTGTTAGTCCTCAACCTCGATCGCTAAATTAGTTATTCCTAGCATCCCTTTGCCCTTTTCACCTCGCTCCTTTGACAGCTTTGAAATTGGGACTGACGACAGATATGGCCGCGATGCCCAATTGCGCACGTGGCTGGAGCACAGTCAGCCAGTACGGTCGCCAAGCGAAGGCCCCAGCTGGCCCCAGCGCGCCTGACACTGATGAAAGCTTGGCTGTTGGCACTTGGCACATCCAACCTGGCAGAGTGGCACCGTGTGCCACATACACAGAGGCAGAAAGCAAGCTCAGGACAGTTACGCCACGTGGCAAGAATTGCAAAATATTGCACGTCTGACCTGCTCAGTTGTGACTTGTGACAGCTCTCTTGTGACCTGGAGCAGTGCCGCGACGGACTAGAACGCGCGCGCCCCGAAGGCGCTGAACTGCATTATTTTGTATGCGACTTCCGCGACACACCTTGCGGAATGCGGATATTCACCAAATATCAACAAGGGACACTTCGAATCCGATTGCAACGTTATTTCCCGTCGCAAGTGCTCACGGCCAGCCTCCCGGGCCAGCCTTTACGCCTTGCCCCGAATCTGGGTGCACTCTTGTTGTCCGATGTACCATCTACCACGACTCCTTGGCCATCTGTACTCTTTTTTCCTGCAACTTGCGACTATGACGTCAGAAGAGGTAGAATTCGGGCTCAAGGGGCGTCGTCTGTGAGATGAATACATGGCGGGTGCGTCAATCTATATCATTGCGGGCATCGCACCTTGATCGGTATCTGGGGCAGTGCGCGGATAAAAGCATGCATGGAGCATATCATCCGGCAATGTATGCCGTATGCCAGGTCGGATAGTCAGGAGCGCATGCATATGGTTGCTTTACACCGAGAGCATCAACGTTGAGGTAAGCGAGTAACATCATTTTCACGCTCGAGCACGTTGTGCTTGTAAAGGCGCAAAACTGCCACTGTTGTACGCATGCGAGACGTATTCTATAAATAATGAAATAGTTTGGTACCATACTGTACTGGATTCGAACACAGGACCTCTTGCATGATTTCGAGGTTATAGGGTTCTCCTGATCCGAAGGCATCCCAAGCGATAGCCCAACTGCGAAAAGCTCGACTTTACCGAAGAGCGGTGCAAGTGTGTCCGAAGTCTCCAATATGAACCGGTGGATCGAATCTAACTGCAAGCCCCACGGTGGCGAATGTGAGTAGGAGTACTACTCACCGGGTCACGCGGGCGGAAGCATAATAATGCATTCAAACACGTCCCCAGTGACCGGTTGGGGGCAATTATGCAACACTAAAAGTATTCACCCATCCTACACGCAACTTGGGATGGCGGGAGGTAGACAACCACCCGGTGGGGCTTCAGTTGGGGGAAGGATATTCCAGTTCGTTTAGTCTCTATAGACAAATCCAGGCTGGAATAGTAGTTGTCTCACTTACTGGAATAGATCCGGTAGGATACTGTTTGCCTCCAGCCATCCACCTATCAGGGTTAATACTACGTGACTCACCAACGTAGACGGGAGCATGAGTTAAGGAATGATCTTCATCAAATCTCCAGCATCTTTATCCATGTAATGCCACTGAGGGGCCTGCATGTCAATTGACGCTGGACGACGACCTGATCGACCCCCGCCCTGGAGCAGCAGCGACGCGACCTGTGCCCGGAATACCTCCGCCACAAGCAGGATCCCCAGAAGCCCAAGGTGTACTGGCGGGGCGGGGACCTGATGATCAACCACAAGATATGGACGCCCCAGGGCTGCGGGCTAGAGAATAGCCCTAGCTTGAATCATTGGTAGTCACTGCCGTCATGGCAGCCATGCCTAGATATGCTTGCCTAGCCGTGCCACCATACCTAGTCACGTGCACCGCCAACGCACAACCAGCCATAGCCTTAGCTTAGCCCTTGTACAGCCAGCCATGCTACGTCCTGGCTATGCTTCGCTTACTTGCCCACGCTCCTTGTTATGATATGCTCACGCGGGTCTCATTGCACCCACAGAACTTGCCGGATCATCTATCGTGTCCGATTGCTGCTCTGGCATGCCTCTGGCATGAAGGAGAAAGGGGGTCTCTGCCCTTTCTTCATGAACATTGTGCACATCTTCCAGACATAGCCACGCGGCTTAACTCGCGTGTCTTTCCTCTCAGACAACTACCCTAGTCCTTCGATCCACGGCGTTGGATCGCCATGCGCCCAGGCGTAGTTGTCTCACTTTACAGGGATTAAATTAAAGCACTCAGGTGCTCCGTGACTCCCCAACGGGAGCACGAGTTAATTAATTAATTAAGGGGACGTGGCGCGGCGAATATTTTCTGCGCGAAAAAATTCGTGGCACCGGCTGTACCGTGAAAAGTGGGTGCTCCGTGCTCGTACCACTTGCGGAAGTGGCCATGGCGACTGCGTTTAGGCGAATTAACTAGCAATGTAGGGCTAGAGAAATGCAAAAAAAATGCTTGGATGTTGAAGACGATGATTTAATGATGTTGGGTTGCGGCGGCAAGTGGCTGGTTTACAATATCGCTGCATTCTTTTACTGCCATTATTGGCATGGGGGGTAATCTGCATTTTTTGGTGGCGCAGAATAAAATAGAATTCTTGATAGCCGCAGTAAATTCGCAGTTTTGGGGGTCTTTTTGACCGTGAAGGATGCATTCATATCGGTAGCATCGAATTCTGCCCCCCCGGGCCCCCAGTCCTACTCATGCTTCCCCTCCCGTGAGGACAAGCAGCGGTTCCTTTCTCGTTGCATGCAAGAGGTTGCACGACCTCACCTGGACGCTAGCTAGACGACGACCTGACCCCCGCTCAGCAGCAGCAGCGGCGCGACCTGTGGCCGGCGGCAGAATACCTCCGCCACAAGCACCTGGGACCCCCAGAAGCCCAAGGTGTACTGGAAGGGGACCTGATGATCAACCACAGGATGTGCAGACGCCCCCTGCGGGCTAGAATAATATTTAGCCCTAGCTTGTATATCCATTGGTAGTCACTGCCGCCATGGCAGCCATGCTTAGAATGTTTGCCTAGCCATGTGCCACCATACCTAGTCACATGCAGGTGCCGCTAACACACGGTACACCAGCCATAGCCTTAGCTTAGCCCTTGTACAGCCATGCTACGTCCTGGCTATGCTCAGATTACTTGCCCACGCTCCTTGGTATGATATGCTCACATTAAATTAAATTAAATTAAATTATAACATGCCTCCGTTGGGAGATCATGAAGCACATATTCCATGATGGATGGGTGGAGTGGAGGAAGCCGCGTAATCGAACTAACCTAACTCGAAGCTATCTAACTAGTCTAGAAAAGCCTAACTACACTACTCATCAAAACGCCTCCTCCTCTTGGGGGGAGGGGGCTTGCCCACAGGGTCTAGCGTGCTCACACATGTGCATGGGTCTTATTGCACCCACAGACCTTGCCGGATCGTTTACCGAGTCCGATTGCAGCTGTGGCATGCCTTTGGCATGAAGGAGAAAGGGGGTCTCTGCCCTTTCTACCTGTTGTGCACACACAGGGATTAAAAGCACGTACTTCGGTGCTCCGTGACTCCCCAACGGGAGCACGTCCGGAGTTTAATTAAGTAATTCATTAATCGAATTCCGTGAACCGAGCGGGTGCTTTTTGCTACATTTTCGGCCATTCTCGGTAAGTATTTCATCAGGCCTGCGCAGTGCATGTCGGAACCTTCCATGGAAGAACGGCCGTTGTTGCGCGCCTGGCTGGGCGAGGGATCTCCTACGAGGGCAAGGTATAGTTTTTTTTGCGACTGTTATCTACTATCAGTTCATTCTTCTAAGAGCTCGATCGCTTGAAGTTTTTTGCGTTAATTCGTTTTGGTCGATCAGTTTCCGCCAGAACTGACTCTCCGTTGCTTGCCGTCGTGTTGATGAAGACCTGGCAGCTTTAGCTTGTTTTCGTTGATGTCTTGATCAAATCCGATTCGATCAGTCGTAGCCTATAGATCCTAGGGAAGGCGTAAGGGATTTCATAGCACGTGTTCTGGCAATGATGGTGTACACGTATATATACGGATCGATGCTTCTTGTTGTGTGATAGTGACGCACCCTTTCTTCGCAGCGGCATCACAAAGCTCACAAGCTGAACGGCCGGCCGCCGTGGACTGGTTTCAGTCTTTGCATTTTATCGTGCAGGCAAGGATGTCTTTTTCATCGACCATCATGTTGGAGATAGTGCATTTGTGTGACTGCATGTAGATAGCTGCATGCCATCATTGGTTTATTTGATCTTTCCTTGTTATGATGATGTGACAAGACAGCATTATGTGCTGAGCCAACCATGCAGTTGACATGGTATGGTTGACTGCATATATGCAAGCTTCATTGTATGCCAAGATCTCGATCCTTGGTTGGGACCTTGCCCTCCATAGTTCCAGTTTGTTGCCCATATCGGGTAGGGCAGTTAAGGAGTTGTTGCTGTGTTGCTAAGCTACTTGGTTGGCATAACCCTTACCGACACTCTAACCTGGGAGAAACATAGAAAATGCTGGCATCTTAGTGCCATCAGATGTCATTATTGCTATTCACGTACTTATAAGTCTGGCCATGCTCGAGGGACGGTGAAGGAGTATGAGGTGCGTGGCCACCCCTTTGTACTTCATAACATATTCAGCATGGATTTGATCCATGTTGATGGCATGCATGTGTAAAGTGTGATTGTGTTTACTTGCTTTCTGAGTGGTCCTTAAAGCGCCTGATCAGGTGGTGAGTGGTCGCGTCTAGGATCGAAACCCATCAGTGCGTGCCACAGTGAGTGACCCCCACCTTGAGCATATGTCGTCATCAGTGTGCAGAGTTAATTATATGTGCTTTTGAACATAGATTTGCTGAGTTCTTGGCATGAAGTTTACAAGGTAACCTTGGGTTGAGTACTGATAGTCTGATCAGACACTCCGCAAAGGTGAAAACCTTTGCGTTCAGTGCCGGGCCGCGGAAAACGCTGATAGTGTATATGCTCTCTTGGCATGTATGCCTAGCGATCGTGTTGCTATGCATGCTTGCGCTGGCAAGCTACCTAGGTTGGCCATGCCGAGGGCAGGTGAGGGCAGATGAGGTGCCTAGCCGTTTGCTTATGTGTTGTGATCGAGTGGGGCATGCTTTCTGGCTTTTTGGATGGAAAACAGCATGCCTAAGTGGCCATATACAAAGAAAAAACCTCCTTTAGCTTATGTTCAGGTTTTATTAGCACGCATAACCTTATTAATTAATTAATAATTTAACTATTAATCATTTTTTAAATAAGGTTAATTAACCCCTAAATGGTCTGGCTGCCGATTTTCCGCCTAAAACTGAGTTACAGCCGACACGTCGGCCCCTTCTCGGGGGACCAAATGCCGCGAAAACTATTGAGAATTAGGAAAAGTTTAGCTGAGAAGATCGAAAGTTTATAATTTTCCTCACAGCATGGTACTAGGGTTTGCATACTTCTGACAAAGTTATAGAGGTGTTCTGGTCGGTCAAAGTACAAGGGGTCAGGGTACTTTTTCGCGTACAACGTGCATTCCGGAAAACGACGACCTGGCCATGGCGGCTTGCGCCCACGCATGGCATTTACGTTTTCGTTCGAATTTTCTGACCAAACTCAGGAAATTGATTTTATACGTCCTAAAGATGATACAGGCCAATTTTTGGTTCGCGGGAATGCCATTTGATAGGTGTCGGCAGCGTTCTTGCTGGAAAAAACTGCGATCAGGCCGGACGATAGAAACGTTGACAGCAATACCTTTCCGGCGTATTTTAAAGGATATATTGGTTTCTTTGTACTTTTTATGATACATAGTAGTCGTAAACGTGCAAGGGTTGCCAGAAATCGCCGAATCCAGCGACCATGCTGCACAACTTTGGCGTGCCGAAATGCGCCATTTTGCGGCCACCGCCTGGGCCAAGGTAACGCCATCCATGCCTGGTAAAGCTTAAGCATCGTTTTCCTATCGATGTTTGACGTTCATATATACGTTCTAGCTTGTGTAGCACATTCTTTTTGCATTATTCATGCTCTTTCTTGACCCTGGCCTGGCCCCTTTCTAAAACACCCTTCTTAGATGCTTCCATCAGTCAGTTGACCTGCCACAGGGTGATGGTGATAAGTTTTAGAGTCTGTATGGGTTTGAATACCTCCATATATGTTTGTTATACATTTCCCACACACATATTGCATGAGTGTGAGGCAGTTGGCTGGTCTCTGTGGCATCATCAAGCATGTAACCGGTGAGTAGAAGCTTCCCATTGTCAGCATGTGCCACCAGGTGTGCTGACCATCACCTGTCAAGCTATAGCAGCTTAGGCCTAGTTTATCCTTGCTAGGGCAGGCTGAAATAGGCTTAAAATCACTAGTTTGTTGGTGGCTGCCTCCTAGAATGCATGCCTTGCGTAGGGTATCCGTACCACGTTACCTACGTGCATGGACAAGGTGGCACCTGCACATAGGTGCCATGTAAGGGCAGTGTGATGATGCAGTTATGTTTCCCCATCATTGTGGAAGGGAAATGTATTGTGTGGCATGGTTGGGGGCCATATTAGTAGGTATTAGTAGGTAGTATGCCCACCCCTACCCCCTTGGTTGCTTTTTACCACCGGTACCCCTATGGGCTGTACTGGGTGTAACTGCTGGTATACCCACCCAAATGATGACCCCAATGGCTCAAACTGTTCAGCAACTAATTGTTTATCATCCCTGAAGTGGTAGGTGCCTAGCTCTTATAACATAATTCACAATGCACATTCTACCAAAAATGAAAACGCTCGTCTTGACCCCCCTGACTTTGACGGCAGTTATACATGGCCTACCCTGCATATATGTAAGGTTGTGATATACCAACCCGAAGGGCAACTCATGGACATGCTTGGCCCCCAAGGACAGCCATTGGATATGGGTGGGTTGGATGGCATCTGGTTTGCAAAATTGTGAAGTTACAGCCGATGCATCGGCAGTATTTCTGCCCATTTAGGGGTTAATAACCTTATTACTTGAGCTAGACTTGTCGGAATGACCTGTTTTAAGGGTGGCACGTTCGTGATCACAAAGGGAGGGGCAGGGGGGCGATGGGGGAAGGTAGTAGTGATGATGAGAATGATGTTGATGACATTGATCCTTGCCTTGAATGTGCATGCGTTCCCGGATGAAATTGCAGCACATTCGGGTGCACGGGTGGCTTGCATGGGTGCTGCGCTGACCCCCGGCCCGTTGACTAATTAAGGAGCCCAAGGGGTATCGGTTTTGCCCTGCCTGCCTTGTGCAGGATGCTTACAAGCGCGGATATAGTGATGTCTCCTTGATAGTGATATTTTCTGTTTTAGCGGGCATTTTAAGAATTTTGTTTTCAGAATTCTGAAAACACGTCTGACTCAATAACTTGAGGGCTAAACTTAATTGTCGGAATGACCTGGCCACTTGGACCACTGCTGTCCCCCTGTTAGACGGACTTTTTGTTGATTTTGTGGCCATGCATCTTATCGGAAGTGTTTCATTATGATATAATGTTTAATCCCAATGGCCGGTAAAAAATGACCTGTTTTGCACGGGAAAAGTAATAACTGTTAATTCAAGGTTTTGCCATTTGCATGATGTAAATAGCTCAGCAAGCTACAAACTCAGGGAACTACAAGACCTTGATTTTTGGTAGCCATCAAGTAAGTTCATCCGCTCGGGGCATTAAATTTAAAAATTAAATTATAACATGCCTCCGTTGGGAGATCATGTAGCACATATTCCTTGATGGATGGTGGAGTGGAGGGAGCCGCGTAATCTAACTAACCTAACGCTAATTATCTATCTAGTCTAGAAAAATCCTTACTACCCTACTCATCAAAACGCCTCCTCCTCTTGGGGGGAGGTGGCTTGCCCACAGGGTCGGGCGTGTGAGCCTTGACAATCTTCTGCCACCGCGTCTTATTCTGCATGGCAGTCCAAAGAAGGGAGGGAGAGTGGATTAAATTAAATTTAAAAATTAAATTATAACATGACTCCGTTGGGAGATCATGTAGCACATATTCCCGTGGATGGATGGAGGGGGGACAAAGCCGCGAAACCGAACTAATCTAACTCTAAGCTAGCTAATCTAATCTAGAAAACCCTACCTATTCTACTCAGCAAAGCGCCCCTTCCGCTAATTGGGGGGAGGGGGCTTGCCCACAGGGGCTGGCGTATGAGCCTGGACAATGGTCTTCCACCTAGAGCTTCTTGTCCTGCATAGCAGTCCAAGCAAGAGAGAGGGAGTGAATGCGATGTTCAAACTGCGCTGGGACCACTAGGTCAGCCATCAACTGCTGTGGGTAGGTCATGACATGTTTGCCTACCTTCTTTGGAATGTCCTTGGGGCCACGCCAGGTCAGGATATGCCGCCCTGGCGCTGGCCAAGCCGCTGGGGGCCGGCCAGACCGAGGGCGATGTCTACCTGGCTGGTGCGAGCAAGATGTCCTACGAATGCTATCCTACGCTGGCTAATCTCGTCCGAAATGCAAGGCATGCCCTGGTACAAAGATTCTAAAGACCTATGCGTGGAAAACCCTACATTCAGGGCCTGACGGAGCATCCTGGTTACCGTGCCGTTTAGCTTGGCCGCCAACGTGTCCGTGAGCGTCCATGCCTCGGCGCCATACGTGAGCACCGTGAGGACCAGGACCTTGAGGAGCATGCGCTTGCGGTACGTGCTCGCCGAGGACCTTCGAGTGCCAGTAGGTTTGATGGAGAGTGGATGCGGTATTCAAACTGGGCTGGGACCAGTAGGTCATCCAGCAACATCTGGATGTAGTTCGTGACATGTTTCCCTACCCTTTTGGGAATGCCCTTGGGGCCAGGCCAGGTCAGAATATGCCGCCCTGGCTGGCCAAGCCGCTGGCTGGCCAAGCTGCTCGGGGCATACCCAGCCCTAATTAGCGTCATCTCCCTCGCCTGGCACGCTTTACGCCAGTACCGGGCCCTGTGGCGCAAGCCCCTGGGCAAGATCGAGAAACAGGACCTGTTCAAGGTCCTCGTCCTTCCTGTTCTCACGTATGGGGCCGAGACGTGGACCCTCACCGCCGACCTGGCCCGCAAGCTGGACGGCGCGGTCACCAACATGCTGCGTTCCATTTTCAGAGTAGGATATGCTGCTCATGTCCGCGGCAATGAGGACCTGTACCAGGGCATGCCATAGATCTCACCAGCACCATTAAGCAGCGGCGCCTGCAGCTCGTAGGACACCTAGCTCGCACCAACCAGGTAGACACCTCACGTGGCCCCCCCGCGGGACTGCGACCAGCTCAGCCTGGCTGGCACCTCCTGACGTGGGCTGGGCCCAGTGACGTTAGACGCCGCAAGGCCCGCACCTTCAAAGAACAGCTAGTAGAGGACATGGGGGGCCTAGGCCTCTCCGTGATTTGGACGAAGATGATGGACAAGGCCAAGTGGGCCCAGGTCATCGAGGACAACGAGCCCCCTCCTGTGGGGAAGCGCCCCCGTGTGCAAACCCGTGGGAGGCACGCCAGTGCTGTATAAATAGATGTTGTCGGTAGTGATGATGTTAGATAGATGCCGTAGGTAGCTGATGTAGATAGCTTAGACCGTTAGGATTGTTTGCAGTTTGCACCCACCCATCCATCCTTCGGGGTTAATGCTCCGGGACTCCCTAACGGGAGCACGAGTCTAATTAATTAATTAATTAATTAGCGTCTTTTTCTATTTAAAGTGCAATATTGGCATATACATTGCCCGGGTAGTACCCCCAACAAGTGCATGGACAACTCGCTAGAGATGTTATTTAGTGCCCCCAATCATAATTCAGCATTGTGAAATGAATTTCAAGTGATATTAGCATAGGTCAATTTTTAAGGGGTTTGGGGTGCCACTTCCCCTTAAATTAGTGTCAATTGATAAAAGAGAGCCATGCAGGGGTAAATTTCTTTGGTGAACCCCCCCTCAGGCGTATGCATTTCATTGTAGTTTGGATAGAGACATCGATGAGAAGAAAGCCAGAAATATTTAGCCTGGAGCCATTATACTATCGTCTGCCAGGCATACAATAGCCCAAATGCCTTAAGTATCAGTTTAAAAAACTATTTAGCACCAATTTTTTCTGTGCTTCAAAGCTAGCAGAGCTGCGCTGCTTGCAGCGCATGAACCCCCCCCCAAGAATTCTGGACCAATGTTCAGCACAAACATAGCTGTGGACTGCACATGAATGTGAGCGATCCACTGGAAAATTGCACTCCTGCAAACGCCGCACAGCAAGGCCCAATGTCAGCAGGGCCTTCACGTACAGGAGTGCCAGAAGCGGGCAAGCAAAGAGACATGCAAGCTCTATACGAAAACATCTGGTGCAAGGAGCCACCCCCCCGGGACGCTACCACAGGCACCTCCGCAACTCAGGCACATCGACCAAGGTGGGGCTGCCTCCCGGGTCGGCTGCGCTAGGCCATCATCATGACCATGAAAATGTACAAAATTGGTGGCAATGGAGAGGTCAACGCCGGCAAGATCCTTGAATATCAACTGCACTTGCAGCCCAGGATCACATGCATCAATGTGAGGGCGGATGACTCATCGCCACGGCCGCCATCCCCCGCATGCATGGGGGGGCCTAGAACACATTGTTTACGCTAGAACACAATGTTTACGAAGGCACACATGACTGCTTACAAATGAGCATGCGATGCCTGCCAGGGCCACCCATATGCGTCCACCCAACTGGAGGCATCACCGACGTCCCCACCCTGGTTTCACATGACCGCGCGAGGTGTTGCAGTAATGTGCGGGGTGTCACAGCCACGCTGTGCAAGAGAACGCGCGTCACAAGTTGCATCGCCCTTGCTTTGGAATGCCGCACACCAACGGGCGGGCGCCCTCAGGTGGTCACCCATGGTGGCATGCTGCAGCACCTGCCCACTGCTGGCATCTGGACGAGAGATACGGGAAGCAGCACGCTACACCGACCCTGTGCCCTCTATAGACGCATCGGCCACATGGTGCAGCACGACAGGTCATCTGCTGTTTGTCACGTGCCCTTGCCATGTGCCCTATGCGCTGTCGATGAGACAAGCAGACTATACCTACTGTACGACCTGCTCATGTGCCCTTGTCAATGCCGCTGTGGCACTTGTCAGTAATGGGCCCCTGTGTGTGGTTGGCCCGCGCAAAAGCCTTCTTCCATCGCAGCTTGAGCGTGCCGTGCGCCATGCTGCTGGCATCAGCCCCTGGCTCTATGGTCCCACACGCCTGGCTGCTTCCACCCGCCACGCGCCCATCCAGCACAGACGACCGCTCACTCAGCGCCGCGCATGACCCTGCGTGGCCCCCACTGTCCCCTGGCTGCTGCATGCTGCTGGCGACTGCGCCGGGGCTAGCCCCACCCTGCCCTGCACCGCTGGCCTGGCGCTGGTTGGCCACGCTCCACTCCGCGTCAAGCACCTCCTCACTCGCGGTGCACTCGGTGGCCGCACCCTGCAGGCGCGCCGCGTGCCCCTGGGCCGCCTCCCATGCGCCCGTCCGCATCCCAGTCCCGCTGAGGCACTCCCCCTCGTGGACGCTGGGGTTACCCCCGCCGCCCGCCCCACCCACGCCACCCACACCAGCCATGTCCCCGCCACCCGCGGCGGCGCCCCCACTGTAGCGGCGGGCCAAGGCATCCATGAGAGGGGTGCGTGTCTCGCCACACGCGTCAGCATTCAGGCTGCCAGGGACGGGGGATCCCAGGGATATGGCCGACCTCCCTGGGCTGCAGCTGCCGCCCCCCTGCTGCGCAGCCCCCCTGACGGGGGTGGATGCGGACCCGTAGGAAGGGGCCCCCGCTGCCCCACACTCGTGCGCGCCACTTGGGGCCGCCCCACACCTGTGCACTTGAGCGCTACTTGCACGCGGCACGTGCCCTTCCCTGTCCGCCTGATGAGCGCTGCCGCTGCGTTTCTTACTGCTGCCGATGTTCACGACCGCACTGTTGATGTTCAGCAAGGAACAACCCACCCCTATGACAAGCGGCTGGAATGCTGGCCACGCAAGTCGCTGCTGCGATGCTTGCGAGTGATTCGGCGCCGCCATCTGTCGCGCTGGCATCGCACGCCCCGCCCAAGACGGTTCGCCTTCCCCCCCCTCGCAGCGCTGCCATTTTGTGCCCAGGGCAACAGGAACTGAGACCGACCGCTTGCCCTCGCGCCCGTGAGATGCCGCCTGGCAGTCACTGTCCTGACTGAGCACCCTGTGGGCACCCTCGGTAGCCGCCTCCCTGGCCGCGACCCGCCGGCCGTGAACGTACACATTGACCCGCGGCTTCTTGTTGGACTGTGACGGAGGCGAGGGCTCCGCCTCCGGTGCCGGATGGCACGAAAACAGGGACCGCTGTGCCGTCCTCTCCTCGGCCCGCACACCCTCCAGGGTCTCACCCCCATCTGGCCCCAACAGTGGAAGCTTGTGGCCCTCCCCCTCCCCTTGGTTGCCATGGCCGCGCGTGGTGGGAAAAGGGAGAGGGCTGGCTGCTGGCGACGGTCCAAACCCGTCCCCACACAGATGCCAGTGGCCAGCGCCCTTGAGCAGGGGGCTAATGCTGGTGCCCGCACGGGCCCTATCTGCAGGTGAACATGTCAGGGGGGTCCCTGTGCGTGATGTCTCATCCTGCTGCCAGGTGTTGTGGCGGCCAGAAGAAAAGGAGCCACCACTCTGTGGTTTATGGGGGGGGGGGTTGTCAAGAAGGTTGGGGGGGGGGGCAGGAAGGGCATATGGGGGGGTAAGGAAGGGCACGGGGGGGGCAAGGAAGGATGCCGGGCAGCAGAAAGAGGCAGAACCGATTTAGGCATCGGTGTGCAGCCATGATAGAGGATTGCGGCACACACGCCTACCTTTCACGCCATGCATGCCACCACAATGTGGCATGCATGGTGTCCACAAGGGAGGGATACACGGCACCTGTCCAAGCACCGCATGTTGCCAGCTAGCACATTGCCAGCACCCCTGTTGATGGCACCATAGCCTCCGCGCAACATCCAGTCAGTGAAATTACCACCATGGCTACCAAATTCACACTGCGAGGCACAGGTGGCGATCAGGCACCACATGGCTAGCCAGGACGGCTGGCTCGAGGCAACACATGGGGCCAGCGCTAGGCGATACGGACTGTAAACAGGCTTGCGTTTTGCAAGCAGCAATCAGGCAAGACAACTCCACGACGTGATTGAGACGCTAACGAGGCTGCACGAGTTGGCCACTTTCGCCAAACTATGTTAGGGGGGTTATCATACCAGGGACAGTATGATTACATTGCAAGGAGCGTATACAGGGATAGAACAGAGGGTCGGCCTGGGAAATTTTTAACTAAACCCCCCAGAATCCCCTTCTTGAAATTGCTGCAATGGGGAAAAAATTGTCGCTTACAATACCAACAAGTAGACGGGTCGGCTACTTGTAAGCGTTTGAGAACTTGCATTCAAGGCGCGACGACATCTTTTCCTTCCTGTAGTCTATAGGGAAAAGACTACTGTACTCCTAGAAACAAGCCAAGCCAAGCCAAGCCAAGTGACTTGGGCGCACACCTCACAGATTTACGGCGTACCTCCATTCCACATTCCCAGTTATCGTAATCATTCTCGCCCGCGATATCGGTGGCGTTCGATGCGAGTCCGACCTCCTTCCCCCAATGCGCGTCAGGCAATTGAGGTACGGCTCCTTGGTTGTCTGCTATGCACCCACTGGTGTTAGAAGAGACGCTGCCAACCGATTCAGTGCAAGAAAATTGTCGACGGCATACGACCGATGGTGAATATGCTTCCTTAGAATTACAATGTGGCACATTGACGTACGTCGCGCTGCCACCGTCCACCTTCTCAGCAGGCCCCGCAAGGTCTGCGGTGCCGATGCACCTCTTCCTGCCTAGCCAAAATTTCTTGGGCACTCCTACCATCTTCCCGCCATTTAATGCCTCCGTGCACAGCATGGGTTCTGGAAACCCTGTCGCTGCAATTCCGCCAGTGTCCCTCCCTTAAATCGCGGTGGTTGCTTGATTTTTTCACGGTCGTTTCCTAGCCTCCCATTGTCCCGTCTGTTTCGTTCGATCTCAGTCGTGCACCTCGCGTCGTGCACCAAGCTCCAAAACTCGGAAAACTGATCTCTGAACGTGGCAGGTCTTTCTGTTAACCGCAAAGATGACCGAAATTTCTAGATTGACGGACAGGGGGCCGTCCGAGAAATCCTGCGCACATGTTGTTATGCCTCGTAACCCTGTCAGGGCGGAAAGCAGTGGCCGTGTCACGTTTTTGACGGGCGCGCAGAATTATCTGCGAATTGATCGGCCAGCACATAATATCCACACGTGCAGATTCCGCAAAAAGGCGTGCCCACAGGCCCGCACTCCGCAGCTCCAGCAGGGATTGACCACGAGAAAAAAGATCTTTCGGGGGGAGCGTGGCTGTCAGCATTACCTTGGAAAAGGGCAAAAGGCCACTGTACAATCAAGGAAAAGCCATGGATACTACCGGATCCATCACCCATCGTCTTACTAACGATGTAACTCTGTTACAAGATGTTGCAGTGGGAGCAATAATTATGGACTCGAACTGCATCCGGGGGAGAATTTACGGATGATCGATGGAAAGAGATGTCACCGTGCCTGCGGCTGCAAAAACTAAGAAATGTCTCCATTAATAGCGCCGGAAAATGTCGCAATTGCTTTTCGAGGTGCACCTTTTCTGAACTATGGCTGACAGCATAGCCGGGCTAGCCATGGCCAATACCGCGTTTTTTTGTTAAGCTTACCTGTATCACTTTCCGTCTCCAACACCCTCCATCCGAAGGTGGACATGAATCGGTTATGGAGTCGCGTTGTTCGGGTCGCCAGGGAAGGTGCGATCGAATCTAAATAACATTACGCTTCTGTCACTAGAACCAATTTACTATGTAGCATTTGTATTCTGCCGAGCAGCTATACGCGTTTCCAGTTAACTAACCACTATTTCTCTTTACCCAATATTCGGGTTGTCAGGTATGCTGTCTGACTTGGCGCGACAGCGGAGCCAGAAGGACCTGTTTCGGTTTGAATCCGTCAGCGACATCGAGAAATGGCGGCTGGTATCTGACAGTTCTTTTGGAGGTACGCGTTTTGCAGAGTTTGTTGACCTCTTGGCCAATACCCAACAAAGCAGCAGCCTGACTGACTGTTCACACGTTTCTGACGTGATAGACGGAATATGTTTGTGAATGGCAGTGACTTGCACGCCCCTACAATACACATTAGAAGTTTCCAACGTGCCTATTGTCTGCTCATTTTATTTGCTGGAACTTCCGCGTATTAAGGAAGTGTGCCTTTGGTTGGTCATATAGCTCATATTGTATTTCCACGAGGCATGCCCGGTCGTTAGATCCCTCCGAGCTGGTGTGCAACCGCTGTGCGTGCTCCAATAATAAATGGTAAGCGTTGCACCCTTCGGCTGCTGCGCCATGCTACATGGAGCCTCAGGATGGCTGCTCAGGGTAATGCTAGAACACGACGGCATGTACTTTTGCCTGCTCTGTGTGTGCATGGCACAACCATGTGTGTGTGCCCCTTGGTACACATGGCTGTGGATGTGGTGGCGGCGCTGCATGCGGTGTGGGATGAGGGCAATCTAGCAGATGAGGGGGGCCATTGCCACATGCCCATCTCGGCCTATCGTACGATACCAATGAGACAACCAATACATGTAACCCGTGAGTTAGAGGTGGTGGTGGTGGGGGGGGCTTGGTGGCCATTGGGCTGCCTGCTCTGTTCGTGTGCTACTACTGCCATCCGTGCCCTGGGTTGGCAGGCGCGGTGGGTCAGTGCCATGCACCTCATGAACCGTGATCCCCCATCCCACCACGTGCAGCGTCATGCCTCGTCTCGCCAGGTGTCTTCCACCCGCCATCCCACCGGCCCTCTTGCCCTGCTCACGGCTTGGCTGCGACTTGGCCGCTCCCCTCCCCCCAAGAATGTTTGGAACCATGGCCTAATCTTACCTTCGTCGCCCTGCCTCTCTCTCTCTCTCTCTCTCTCTCTCTCTCTCTCTCTCTCTCTCTCTCACACACACACACACACACACACACACACACACACACACGACACGCCCCCGTGTGCGCGCAGGGCTGTCCTCGGCCTCTTTCCGCCTCTGCCCGGACCGGCCTGGCACAGGTGGGTGGTTGCCACATCACGGCACATGGACCGGCAGGGTTTTCTGGTGCCGCTGCTTTGTATCGATGACCCGGCTCCGCCGGGTACTGCCACCGCGGTTGGTGTCTAGACTTGGTTTTGGGCATGGTGCGTTGTACGTGGTGCGCCCATGTACGCAGGATGTGCTGACAGCGACCCGTGTGCACGAGCATGGTGGCTCCATGTAGCAGGCGTTTGTGGATGTGCCAGCATGCCGCCGGCGGGGCGGAGGGTTTGGGCCATGGGCGCGTCAATATAAGGAATCAATTTGATGGGCGCATGTGCGCTGCGAGGGTGCGTCGGGCGTACGCATGCTGCCATGGGCAGTGTAAAGAAGTTGCAGCGCGTCGGTGGTTAGCCCATGTGCCAGGCCTCCCAGGATTGTCTGGATAACGGGTGGAGAGGCTGCTCGCCCACTGTCGCTGTTGCTTGGATCCCTTACGTTTCGCGGAACCTCCGCTGTTGGCCGCTGGCATCCGTAGTGTTTGGCTTCCTTACCATCTCTCCCCTGTATGCGCGTCTCCTCCCCTGTCCTGTGACCGCAGCCATCTTCTCGGGTGTGCTCTCATCCGGCACGCACGTGGGCTCCCCTGTCAAGCTGCGGCGCAGTGGGTTTGCCAACCTGCGTGCGGAGGTGGGGCGTCGGGAGACGGGGATTGCATGGGGATGGTGGGGCGGGTTGGATGGGCAGGCGAGGGGCAGGATGCAAGGGCAGGTGACATGGGACTGAGCTTATGTCCTGAAGGGGTACGACACATGCTCCCGACGTATGCTATTCTCTACCACAGGGTGGGGGGATACCATGGTGTGTGCTTGTGCTTCGCGGCGTGCCGTACGGCCCAGCCCATCGTACTCCTTACAAAACAGCTGCCATGGCCGGGGCAACATTGTCTTGTCTCATGATCGGGTTTCGTTGTGCGGCGGTGCACGCATGCCTTCTACTTCTACTATGACATATCGTGCAGTGACAATAGTATAGTGTTCATTATAGTGTTGTTCATTAGTGTGCACGACGCGCCCGTGAGGTGTTGAGGAGCAGGCCAGTGCGCGCAATGGGGGAGAAGCAGTGGTGGGGTGTTGAGGAGCAGGCCGGTGCGCGCAATGGGGGAGAAGCAGTAGTGGGGTGTTGAGGAGCAGACTGTACTATGCAGTCCGCCTGGCAATACGCCTTCCTTTGGCAACTGTCCTGTGGCCTTGTGGCCTTAAGGTTTTGCCTTCGCTGTCCACCCTGGTGGATGCACACCACCCCTTTCATGTGATCATCTGCCAGCACCTGTAGCAACCGTGTGCGTGACTGCATGTCGGCGTGGCATGCCGCTGTGCATGTCCGGACTCACCCCGCTCGCTTACCACGTGTGCGCTGGCTTCTGGATGCCACATGTTAGCAAAGCCACCGATGCACCGTCACTTTCCGACGCAGTCATCTGGGTGTGCCTGCCTGCTGGGTTGGGCAGCACTGTGGGCACTGAGGACCTGAGCGTGGTGGGCCCTCCCCAGCATGTGGGTTCATGTCTGCGGAGCAAGCGCAGCCGCTGTCTCATCAGAATTGCCCTGGTTGGCTCCTGGCTGGTCATCCGCCACACTCGAGGCTCCTGGCTGGTCATCCGCCACACTCGAGGCTCCTGGCTGGTCATCCGCCACACTCGAGGCTCCTGGCTGGTCATGCGCCACACTCGAGGCTCCTGGCTGGTCATGCGCCACACTCGAGGCTCCTGGCTGGTCATCCGCCACACTCGAGGCTCCTGGCTGGTCATCCGCCACACTCGAGGCTCCTGGCTGGTCATGCGCCACACTCGAGGCTCCTGGCTGGTCATGCGCCACACTCGAGGCTCCTGGCTGGTCATCCGCCACACTCGAGGCTCCTGGCTGGTCATCCGCCACACTCGAGGCTCCTGGCTGGTCATGCGCCACACTCGAGGCTCCTGGCTGGTCATCCGCCACACTCGAGGCTCCTGGCTGGTCATCCGCCACACTCGAGGCTCCTGGCTGGTCATCCGCCACACTCGAGGCTCCTGGCTGGTCATCCGCCACGCTCGAGGCTCCTGGCTGGTCATCCGCCACGCTCGAGGCTCCTGGCTGGTCATCCGCCATACTCGAGGCTCCTGGCTGGTCATGCGCCACACTCGAGGCTCCTGGCTGGTCATGCGCCACACTCGAGGCTCCTGGCTGGTCATGCGCCACGCTGGAGGCTCCTGGGTGATGGTCCACTAGGAGGCGACCAGGGCGAAACACAGCATGGAGTTGCCGCACACACGCTCAACCAGTTGTAGCCCCCCCCCGGTAGATCACTCCACCATGTGTGGGTTTGAGCAACCAAGGATACGGCGGAGCATGACCAAGGCGGACTTTCAGCCATGCATGCCCTTGGCATGTCTGCGGTGTCTTTCTTTGTGGTTGCTGCATATGCCGACACACAGCATATACCTGACTGGAATGGCATCCACCATGTCCACGTGCTGGATGCCGATGGCCTGCGTACCCTCCCCCCCCCCCCCCCCCTCCTTCCCTTGGCCCCCCCCCTCCCCCCCTGGCACGATCCACCCTGGCAGGAAGCTTTTGATCTGGAAGGGTACCCCTTGCTCGCTCTGCGCGTCAAGGGCGACGGGCGTTCCTACATCGCGAATGTAGGCTGGTGCTCCGCGCTGCTTTCCCTCATGTCACGGCTTCGCACCCATGCTTGCGGGGGTATTCTCTCCATGGCCCCGCCACTGCCTTGGGGCGGCCGTTGCTGCGCTGTGTCACCGTTTGTCTGCAGGTTTCCCATCACGCGGGTGCTGCCGGCTGCGCCTCACGATGATCAGCTCCATGTCCATGGAGCTATGATCTTGCTGTTGCTCTCATGTCCGTGCCCTCCCCACAGCCTGCTTAACTGAGTTCGTGGTCCTGAGGAACCTTTATCCCACATATGTCATAATCTTATCCCACATATGTCATAATCTTATCCCACATATGTCATAATCTTATCCCACATATGTCATAATCTTATCCCACATATGTCATATATCCCACACTGAGGAACCTTTATCCCACGCTTCCTCTTTACCAGCAGGGCATGATGGATCACTATCCCTTATCTAAGGACCCCCCTGCCGTTGCTAGCATTCCCGCCGCATCCGTTCTTGTTTGTAATAATCGCAGTTCGTATACCACCGCATTACCTTGTTCCTTGTTCCCTATCGCAACCCACATTGCATGGCATTCTTGCCTCCACGCGGCATTCGCTTTCCTCTGTATATTTCTTGAGTGGCCGGCTGTGCCCAACAGCCGGCTCATCATGACCGACCTGATGGCCGTTGCGTCTCCAGCAGAATGTGGGGTGCTGGCAGCCACGCAGCTTTGTCAATGTGGCCTGACAATAAAAGCACACCAAAGCTTTTTTTGTGTTGTTGTTTTTTTTCCACTTGTCCGTTGTGCTTATCAAGGATAAGTGTAGAATGTGGGTTCTTGGCAACGGATTGGCGGCCTTGCTAATGGTTGTACAGGTGTGCCTTACTGTGAAACTGGCTCTGCTACATGTTTGTTGTGGCCCTTCCACTCACACGCTGGCACTATAGACTAGCAGGAAATGGGCCGCTTTGGAACCCCCATGCCATCATCCACCCACTCCCATCAGATATGCTTGCCTCATGCCAACCGTTACGGCCTTGTATGCAGCAGAAAGGCCATGTGTCAGCTTCATCGTTGCCTCATGAGTCATATGTAGCAATCTTGATCTTGATGCGTGGGAATTTTTGTGTATTGGGATTGCTGTTTTGAAACACACTTTGCAGCGCGATCTTTTCCATACCTTATCATTATTATACCTGTATGTTACATGGGCATTCATGTGCATTCATACGTGGCTGTATCTCCCTGGTGGCAGCCTAGGTGCCACTGGTACCATAGGATGGTCAAAGCCAAGCTCCCTTCATGCTGCCCTGTGAAGCAGGGAAAATTCATGCCCACATTTATTGCTGCATGGGCGTTGCCACCTGTGCGCCACTTGAAGCAGATCCAGACGGACAGCTGGCTACACCTGGCAGGGACGCCCCCCGATGTGTGGCAAGCCATTTTCCATCCACGCAAAGGAGAGTGGTGCGAAGTGCAGGTGTGTCTTTGGTGTATTGTGCGTAAGCCATCATGTGGGCCCGACACTTGCAGTCATGCTCCCCCCCCCCCCTGCCCCCCCCGGGAGCCAAAAGTATGTTTTCGTTGAGAGACTCTTTGCTGCTCCCTTGTCAGTGCGGCGCAAACCAGCCAGGCATCGCCATGATTTTCGTGGAAACGTACTTCCATGCACCGCTGGAAAAGCAATTTACCATAAAACCTGGGTTCGCATCGCATGGGGCACACATGGTTGTGTGATTGGCAGGACAAAGCAGCTGCCTTGACCCGAGGTCGCTAGGCGTTCTCGCTCCGTGTTTTACGCACTGTCAAGTTACCAAGTATGCAGGGCAAGGGCGGTATGAAGTGAGACAACTAACAAGGGAGGTCGGTACGCTCGCAAGCCCTTGTCATTCATGGGATAAACGGTGTGCTCCTTCCTATCGCGCCTTCCCCTTGCGTTTCTTCTTGTCACCCGTTCCCCTCCTCCGCCAGATCCCCCTGAGCAGCTTCATCCGCACAAGCCGCGGCCGCGTCATCAGTGAGCTGACGGAGATGGACGCGTCGAAGGTGGTCTCCGTCGGGATCGCGGCCGTGCTGACCGACGCAGAGGCACGGACGATGTCAGCCCCGTTAGACGATGCTGCCGTCAGCGCGGATGTGCAGGCAGAGCTCAGCGAGGCCGCTCAAGCCCAAGGCAGCGATGCGGGCCCAAGTCTGCCCTTTGCGCTGGAGATCGAAGCGGTGTCATGCTTGACTCCTGATGCGGTCTAGACAGTGATATGATTAGGACATGCATGCCGCTTCCTTCGCCTGTGGAACCCTGACACCCACCAGACCTTGTCCGTTAAGGCTTCCAGGAAATGCTACTCAAGAGCGGGGCGGTGCTGTGGCCAGCAGACAGGCGAGTTGTAAAAGGTGAATTGTCCCTGCTGAGCTAACAAGATCAAATGGTTGGACATTCTGATATCTGGCAGCGGGTAGACCGCCATTAAAAAATTAAATTAAATTGTAACATATCTCCGTTGGGAGTACATGTAGCACATATTCCTGAGAAGAGGCATACTACTATGGCTTTTTATACATTCTGGGCTACTTCCTGCAAGGGTAGGGTGTAAACTACTCCTGCTCGGGGTGCACCAAGTGCACCTGCACCACCATGATGTATCATCTGAGCTCAAAGGCCTGGCATGGGGTGGAAGGTCATCATGGCTATACAATGGCTAGGGCATGGCTTCTCAGCAGAGAGGAGCTCTCTGCATAGGCAAGGCTGGGCTAAATTCTTAACTGTTAATGCATCATCCAGTAGACCGCCATAGAGTTGGCCAAACTCCGGAGTTTCCCAGATTCCATGCAGACCAGCCACAATGCACTGGCCATGCTAATGAGCTGCCACCAAGCATCGGCGTGGTGGCAGGTGGACGTACATGCAGATGGACTCGGTCTACATCACAACCTAACAGCTAAGGATTTTAGTATAGTACATCATAAAACTGATCGAATTGCATTGGTAAATATATGTGCATGAGCTCACGCATGTGTGATGAGGGCCCCTGTGGACCAGCCAATCGACGTCAAGAAGATAGATTAAGTCAGACAACTATTCCTGGACGCGTGCAATCCAACTACGTCGTGGAAGGACTACAGGGTATAGTTGTCTGAGAGGAAGGAAAGCCAATTAAGACCGCGGGAGCCGCATGGCTATATGTAGGAAGACCTGCATGGAGGGAGACAGATGGTAACAAAGAACAATGTTTATAGAAAAAACCAAAACTAAGAAGGAAAATTCTAGGAAACACACACACACACACGAAGGGCCGGTTGAAAGAAAAAGTAAGAAAGTACATAAACATGAAAAATGAAACCAACATGCGGATCACTGCCTGCCTGCCTAGCTAAGGCATGGTCCGCCGACACACAAGCTGACATCATCCTAAATCGAGTAACACGTACCGGCATGCGTCACACGCTGGCCTGAACAGTGCTGAAAACGCCACTACAAACAACGTGGCCACGCACCCCCAGGCTAGTGCGTTAACCGTACAGGTACTTGTCCAAGGTTCCCAAGACTGACAAACATAAAACTCGCCCATCGACCCCTTGGGCCGGTCCGAATCCACTATAGATACAATAGTTATTAATCACGACTCACTTAAGAACCCAAATTAGTCAAAGATTCGCTAATTTATGCAACCAGCCGACCCTACAAGGTCCCCAGCGAACCTCAGCTGGTGCAACCAAATACGAATCTTTGCAAGTAAGTCGCATAAAACCTACAATTCATTTTCTCGGACCACTAATTTTAAAAGTAAGTAAGTAAGTAAGTAAGTAAGTAAGTAAGTAAGTAAGTAAGTAAGTAAGTAAGTAAGTAAGTAAGTAAGTAAGTAAGTAAGTAAGTAAGTAAGTAAGTAAGTAAGTAAGTAAGTAAGTAAGTAAGTAAGTAAGTAAGTAAGTAAGTAAGTAAGTAAGTAAGTAAGTAAGTAAGTAAGTAAGTAAGTAAGTAAGTAAGTAAGTAAGTAAGTAAGTAAGTAAGTAAGTAAGTAAGTAAGTAAGTAAGTAAGTAAGTAAGTAAGTAAGTAAGTAAGTAAGTAAGTAAGTAAGTAAGTAAGTAAGTAAGTAAGTAAGTAAGTAAGTAAGTAAGTACTTGCGTGTCATGCGCAAAGGCATGCCACGGAGTACTATGCTAATCTCATTAGATCGAAAATAATTACACAAAAGTTTAAACAAATATCGTCTGCATCATCCCCCAACCGTTAAGCACTAGATGGGGATGTAATCCTCATCCGAGCTGTCCTCTACTGTAATGGCAGACGAGGCGGTAGTGTACATAGCGGCTATATCCTCAGGACCAATAACCTCCACCTGCGGACTTCTACCCTGGCTAGCAACGGGCCGCGGGGCCCGTGGGGAGAAAACAGGAGCATACCCCTCGGGAAGGTGCTTATCACAGATGGCAGCCCATTTCTCCTTGTCAATCATGCGGGCGCGGAGTACGGATAGATAGTCCCAGAAGCCCTGCATCTTCAAGCAGTTGTGTCACATAGGTCCGGGTCGCGCCGCGCCGGGCGCAAGTGGGTTGCGATGGGACAAGTGCCAGTGGGTTGCGATGGGACAAGGGGACCCTGCCATAGGAGGAGGTGTCTACCTGGTGATTTGGAAGAAGATGATGGACAAGACCAAGTGGGCCCAGGTCATAGAGGACAACGAGCCCCCCGCCCCTGTGGGGAAGCGCCCGCGTGTGCAAACCCGTGGGAGGCACGCCAGAGAGCTCCCCTAGGGCCACGTGATGCTGTATAGATCGATGTTGTAGTTAGTTGCTGTTCGATAGATGTCGTAGGTAGCTGATGTAGATAGCTTAGACCGGTAGGACTGTTTGCACCCACCCATCCATCCATCGGGGTTCATGCTCCGTGACTCCCCAACGGGAGCACGAGTCTAGTTAATTAATTAATTAATTAATGCAGACAATATTTGTGACGTACTTTCATGTAATCATAATTATTTGCTAATGAGATTAGCATAGTGCTCCATAGCATGCCCACATGTGCGCATGCCACACGCAAGTACTTACTTACTTATGTGGAGGCGTGGCCAGTCCATAGCTCATGTACGCTGCATGCATGGCCGGTGCTAGCTGCTGGACAGGAGCGACCGGAAACTGCATGCAGTGGTCTGTTCGACCCGGCCTGTATCGCTATAGTGTATATTACACGTGCAGCGCTGCATGCATGCACATGTGAGTATCTAGCTGCTTGGTTGCATGCATATGCATGGCTGTATACATGCATTGAGAATGATAGATTACGGAGGTGAGATGCGCATGCAACACAAGGAAAAACACGATACACATGGCTATATACATGGAGCTATATAATTGCATTAACACATGAATAATTAATTACACTACACTTTCGTACTCGTAATTATTTTATAATGAGATTAGCATAGTACTCCGTGGCATGCCCATGCGCATGACACGCAAGTACTTATTTACACTAACTTGATTAAACTTAAACTCCAAACACTAAGCAAGGTACCTGGTATACGGTTTTCCATGTTCACGTCTGATTATGCCGCTCTTTAGCTGCCTCGCCAAAGGCAACCGAGCAACTTAAAAAATATATTGCCATCAGTGAACAGCTAGATACCTCCTGCAACTGGTCAATCTACAGTACAGTTTACAGTACTAAGCACAGGCGCAGCTTCCCTGTTGACCATAGGCGCGCCGGGTTCACGATGCGGACAATGCGTGCTCCTTGTTGGCTGCCGGCGCCAAACACGCGGAAAATGTGGAAGCGGTCCTCTGCCATCAGGTCACACGCCAGCTGCCACTGCGGGTGCGATATCGGGAACAACGCCCTCTCTTGCGACGTGGTTGCCTTCACCTCGATAAAATGCCGCACCCCTCGCTCATCCGTCATCATGACATCATACGCAAGCCCCGTCTCGCTCCCTGCGTTGACCCACTGCACACGGCTGGGCCCGAGCTGGCTCACCAAGTGGTGAACCACAAACTCCTCCCCCCACCGCCCAATCGCTTCTGCCTGCTGTTGCTGCTGCTCGTCCATGGCGGTCGCAAAGGGCGGCGGAGTGGCCAGTGCCCGGTTGAACACTCGCGCGGCCAACAACCCGCCCGCTTGATACATTGTCTCGTTCCTTATCCTGGCCGCGTGCACCGGCTGCAAACTGCGCACGGTGGCAGTAATTGCCGCGTCTCTGGCAACTGCCGGGCCGCCCAGAGCAGATGGCGGGCTAGGGACCGTAGCAGGTGCCACCTGACCCATGTAATTGGCGTTTCTGGCATCTGGGTGAACCTCTGGGTTGATGCCATCTTTCTCATCCGCAGCCACGGCTTTGCCATTTTCCGCTCGGACTGCTGGCGGTTGAGCCACAACTTGCATCACAGGCGGTGCAGGGCCATGCGCAGTAGAAACCACCTTACGCGCAGGAGCAACCAATGTGTTCGCAGCAGAGGTCATGCTGAGTGCATGCGGAACCAAGTTGCTCCCGGCAGTGTTCGGCGCAGCCACCCCTGGACCTGGCGTGCTTGCGCTGGCCCCCACAACCACCCCTGGTGGAGGGCATGCCTCTTCCCAGGGTGCTGACACAGCGTCCACCTCCACCGGTGCCGCCTCGCACACCGGTGGCACCGCTGGTGGAGGGGGGATGTAGACATGAGCCACGGACCAGACAGGGACGTCTGCTGGGAGCTGCGCCACGCCCCAGTTGTCGCCCACGTTCCCCCACAGCTCGTCCGCCGTCATGCGGGAGGACATCAGTGACACCGTGTGGAGGAAAGTGGCCAGGGACCGGCTGATGTCCTCTACCCGCGCCGCCTGGCCTTCAATACCATGTGCGGCATGGGGCATACCCACCGAGAGCGAGCCTCCTCCTCGATTGGCTGCCCTCGCACCTTTGGGACCGGTGGATCGGTTCCCCACTCCATGACCCACCCCTTGGTGGAGCGGCGACAAGAGTGCATCGCTGAGCACCCGCAGCGCGCCCATGTGCTTGCGCGCGCACGTGGCGTCTGCCAGCAAACAGCTGCCCACAAGCACAAACTCCTCCGGTACCCAGAGAGATAGGGGGACAGGCCGCGAGTCGACGTCGGCATCCTCCCTGGGCCGGGAAGAGGCGCCCCTGGCTGGCTTGGCAAGGCTAGGTGATCCCCCAAAGTCTTCTGTGGGCGGCCCATCACCGCACCCACAGGACGGGTGCAACTGGATGCCTCCCACGTCCTCTGCTGGCAAAACAGGCAGGTTGCTCCCATGCGTGGCGTTGTCAGTCGTGATGTGCATGACGCGTGCAAATCGGTCGTGTTCCATCACACCCAACGTGTCCCCAGACGTCCCCCAACGGGCTTCTGGTCCGTGCCCACCTTCCGGTGGAGTGCACAGCGATGCGCCCGCCGTCATGTCCTGCAACCGCTGCCTTTTGGCAAGGCGTTGATTCCTACATGCTGTCGCCTGCACGCCCCAGTTGGTATGCTTGTCCCTTCCCTTCCTCTTCTCTAGTGTTGGGGATGTCCCCAGTGGGCCGTGCTGGCGACCCCTCACTTGCAGCACCCATCGAGAGAACAGGCGCGGCACCGCAATGCAGTCCAGGTGGGCGAGGAGGGGCAGCGAGGCCGCCAAGCGGCCGCCACCACCGGCCATGCTGGCACCTGCCAGTTGGTCGTGGACGTCCCTGTGCCTGTGATAGAGGAAGGGCTGAACCCACGGCAGGGCGTCGCACAGCGTGACCAGCAACTGCCGGCTCTCGGCCGCACACTCCGACGGGTCGCCCGCATGCCATAGCTGCCTTGCCTTGTGCTGCGACCCAAACGGGAAACACAGGGGTTACAGAAGGGCGACACAAGGGGGACAGGCGCGAGGCAGGCAGCCGAGGAAAGCTGGCACCACATGCGGTCAGCACAGGGCAGTTATGGAGAGTGATGCAAGGCCATGTGTGGAGGGCATGTTGCATCTGTCCGAGGCCATGCGGCCACGGCCTGAGCTGTTGCGCTATGGGAGCCAACCCCACGCTTCTGGCAGCGATCCTTCGGCGTCGGGAACCGGACTACCCCCGATCCTTCGCGTGCCCGTGTATGGCACCCTTGGCACCGACACAGCGTTTGCAGGACTCTTTGCAACCAAATGTGACTAGGACACAATGCATGCGTCAAGAAGAATGCACGCCTTGCATGGGCTGGACACAAAGTGCTACTGTCATCTGAGGTACGCTGCAAGGTTGCATACTACGCAGCATTCGCTGTGCGATGCGGGCTACGTTGGTTTCTGTGCCATCGTCGTGTCCACCTCCACAGTGTGTGCAGCATCCACAGTGCATGCATCCACCTGGCGGCGGTGCCGCTTACGAAACCTTTGCCAATTTGCCACATGCCTGGAACGAGCACATGATAATTATACTTATGTGATCCACCGGCCACTGCACGCCCAACACGATCGATAACCGTGCACCTTCGAGACTCCCCAGCGTGCACCCGACGAGACCACGCATTCCTCCCCCTGCTGCCCCGTGACAAGCGCCCCAAAATGTGACTCCCTTCCTTCGTGTGCCCACCTGAGACATTGGGCGTATGCCCAGCCGGGTCAGGAACGCCAGCAGGCAGCCGCCATCCCTTTCCTCATCACCGAGGGACAGCGCTGATGTCATGTCGGGGCGATCGCGGTGCGATGACGTCGCGTCGGGGCCCACGCCGTTCCTCAGCAGCAAGATGGGCACGCGTGACGACTGCTGGGGCAAGACAGGAATGGCAGAGAGTGTGCACCGGGCGCGTACGATGAGATGTGACAGGAGCTACAGGGGGAGCATGGCCAGGCCGGAAGGCCATGCCGCTCGGCCGCTTGTTGCCCCATCCATCGGTTGCCACACGACAAACCACCGCGCAATAAGCTTCCTGCCCGACGGTGCATGGCTAGCTTTACATGCCTTGTGTGCATGACCTGGCCATGGTTTTGGGCACCAGCATGCAGCACATGCAGGCGTGGTCGTGGTGGCACAGAATGACAAACGTGGCTGCTTATCTGCATCCAATCTGTCATAAGTTTGGCAAAACGGCTTTTCCTTAGAAAAATGGGCAGCGGGCGTGTCGAGGGACAACAATGCAAACACATTGGCTGTAGTCTAATTGGCATTGGCGCAAAACAATGTGGCCAACTGCAGGGCAGCACTGGCCCAGGACAAAACCACGAGTCTGGCGAGGTCTAAGTACATCCCAAAGCCAAGGATTTCTCGATGAGGCCAGAGTGAGCCAACACAGCTAACACAACAATACCAACAGCAACGTTGCAAGAATACCAGCAGTCTATTTCAAACAAAAATTGTTTTTTGTGCTCAGGACTATCTGGCAACTAATACGGCGTCCACCGCTGGTGCACCCGTGGCAGCACATCGTCTAGGCCATGTATTTGGGCCCCCAGAAAATCTTCTCATTCCCTAAATGTAGGAAAAAAGATTAACAAACAGAGCTTGCCAAGGCACAAGGCGCCCCCACGTACGGAAGGTGGTGCGGATGCCAGCGGCAACAGCGTGCTGTCGTCGCAGACAAAGAGGGCATCACCCGCGGGTCGCAGGAACCGCCCAGTGGTGGATGGGAACACAGGGCTCTGCCGCAGGCGTTCCAGCTGGCTCTCCGAGAGGCCGCCAGGTGGGAAGCGAGCCCACATCCGCAGGACCGCGGCCAGCTGCATGTAGCGCGGCAGCAGGGGCAGCGATGTGTGGAAAGGAAAGATACGCCCATTTCATGATGGTTAGGGCACACGAATGCCAAGGCCTGACAAAAGGAAATGTTGATGACGGCATGGTCCAGGCAGCGAGTAGATAACCCAGGTTGAGTGCCAGAAACCACAGGCATGCCATGGTCATCCACAATGCCTCCCTTTATCGCCCCCATTGCACCAAAAACAGGTGCTCCCTCCCCGCCTGGGTCATGTGGTGGTGGAAAGGGGGCTGCCTGCCTGACCTAAAAAGAGCTCCGCTTAGCCATCGCGCATGCTGCACCGGCAGCAGTGATAACTCTTCAGTTAGAAAACAGTTACAGAATATAGCAGTGCAAGGCGCTCTCACGACATGCAACATGTCTACTTTTCACCTCTATCGTGAACACGCCCCGTCCTTTGCGCCACTCATCCCTGGTTACAACGTGGTCGCACAACTGTCCAAGGGCATGCACTGCTGCATGAAGATGGGCCAACATGGGGCCACCACAGCTAAAGAGGGCCAACGCACCGCATCGGCCATGGTGGTGGGGGACAGCTGCCGCGCCGCCAAGTGAAGCGCCTGCAGGTAGGCCTCAAAGGATGGGCGAAGGCTCACATCGGCTGCATCCACAAAGAGATCTGACACAACGAGACATGGCATGGAGTGGGACGAAACATCCTGAAACTTCACAAGGATGAGTATGTGTGCCATGGGCTGGATGACGAGCGTACACATGTCAAATGGTTTTCGAGGGCACCATTTGACCTGTGAAGGGGAACAAGCACCAGCTTCTTGATGATGCGTGTGGCTGTCCTAGACAAAGAAAATTGAATGGCAGGCACGCCAGGTGTGCTGATGCAATGGCACATTATCTGTTTCCCCACGGTTGGTGTCAACATTATGCAAAACGAGTCTGCAAAGAGAGCGCCTGCATCTCTGCACGCGGCACTGGACAGAGGACAGGACAACATGATCCAAGGTCTGACCAGACTTGAGCAATTCTCATGCGCCAGCTGTACTTACCGCGGAGCGACGGATAAACCTTGCCAATCTCTCGCAGCAGCCCTTTCACGCCTCCCCCTTGGGTCACTGGGACACCGGGTGCTCGCGGCAAACCTCCCATCACATTTGCACCTTGAATAGGTGCATTGCGCACAGGCTGAACGGCGCCACCTGTCGCTGCATAATTGCAGAAGCAGAGAGGCCCTTGCGCACCCACAGGGGCCCCTCCATTGTCACGTGTGCGCGCACCCTTGTGGGTGACCCCACCGTGGCCTTGCATCAGTGCCAGCCAATGGACGCCGCTGGGGTCTTCCCAACAGACGTCCTCTGCGCGCCACATGGCGCCAGGGACCAGCGAATCGGGCCAGCTCGTGCGCTCTGATTGGCTGTACAATGTGTCGAAATGACCCCCATGCATCCCATCCTGTGCCACCAGACCCCCCTGGCGCGCCTGCCTTGCCCACCGCTGCTGCTGCTGGCTGCCACCTGGCAGCGCCTCCTGCCACGAGGGTGCTCGCAGCGTGGGACTCACTGCAGGGATCTGCTGGGAGCGCGGTGCTGTCGTTGTCGCTGGGACCACCCCCACTGCTGCGGGACCAGCAGAAGAGCTGTTACCGGTGGGTGGGGACGCAGCGGCACGGGCATGCGTGGGACAGGGCAGGAAGATGCTCCGCTCTCGCGCCAACACCGCCATCAGCTCAGCTCGTGTAATGCCTGCCACCTCGCCCTTGCCAGGCATGTGCCGTTGCGTCCCATGACGGTGCTTTGGCGGACCACTGCCGTCACTGCCATCGGGACCACCCGAGGTCCCTTCCTGGCTGCCCCTTGAAACAGGCTCGGTGCCTTCATCGGACGTGCCATACTCCATGTCCATCGCACGGGGGCTGTGGGCAGATGCCGGCGCCGGTCCCTCGGCGGGGCCAGCGCTTCCATGCGCCGTGCCGACATTCTCCTCCTCCTCCTCCTCCTCCTCCTCCTCCTCATCGCACAATGAGTCGAACAAGAACTGGTAGAGACGCGTCATTTGCGGCACGCTGCCGTGGATTTGAAAGGAAACATGCCATAAGCGACAAGGAAGGATCACGACAGCGCGAAAGGCAGTTGAGGCGTCGCCGCACACAATTTCATGGCAACTGCATGGCAGACCTTACCTGCACACACAGCGAGCGCACCACGGGAGTCCTTTGTGGCTCGACGATCGTTAAAGAATGTGTGGCGAGGTCGCCACAAAGGAACTTGCACTACAATCAATCCAGCCTCGAAACAAACACAGGGCCAACTTGGAACCAGCCACAAGCACCAGACACTCCGCAAGCCCAGACTCCAGCGCTGCTGTCATGAAAAGCAATGCTACGCACGGTCGATACTCAAAGCAACTTAACGTCGGAGATGAGCCACATAGCAGTCATGCACACAGCGATCTAGTGGGGGACAACACATCGTTGGTTGCTCTGCCTTCCGTGTCCCGAGAAGCACACACCTGGCGGTGAAAGGAACCGCAGCGTCTGCTGATGATGACTCCTGCGGACCCCTCCTTGCATCCGCATGCGCGCTTGCATCCAGCAATGCCTGCATGCTGGCAACAGGCACGCCGCGTGACCAGCGCCGCAGGTGCTCCAGCGCATGTTGCGGGGTGACGTGGTCCAGCGGGCGCAGTGCCGCGCGCAGGGAGGGCTCCGAGATCTGCGCCATCGCCAGGTGGGTAAATATGCGGGGTGGCGCGGCCATGGATGGAAGGCACGCGGTCGCACACAAGGGGACGCAAAGAGCAGCTCTATCCTTCAGACAAGGCAGAGACAAGGTACCGTACTAATGTACCGTACTAATTGAGGTATTGGCTCTATCCTTCAGCTCAGACAAGGCAGAGACAAGGTACCGTACTAATGTACCATACTAATTGGGGTATTGGCTCTATCCTTCAGCTCAGACAAGGCAGAGACAAGGTACCGTACTAATGTACCATACTAATTGGGGTATTGGCTCTATCCTTCAGCTCAGACAAGGCAGAGACAAGGTACCGTACTAATGTACCGTACTAATTGGGGTATTGGCTCTATCCTTCAGCTCAGACAAGGCAGAGACAAGGTCCGCAGCAGCCACCCGCGAGAAGGGGCCAGCGCAGGTCACGGCGGACAAGCTAGCATAGAGATACCGACAATTCCAGTTGTAATCTGGACCCGACACACATGTTGGCAGGTGTCATCTGGACACGTTGACATCCCTGCATGCCCCAGGACGTAACGGCGGCGGCCGTTAACTCTGGGACTTGTCTGGGGAGATTTGAGCTAAGAGCCATGCCTACGTGCTACAATGATGTGGATGCAGCCACCGATGCCACACCAAAACAGCCCCGATCGCCCAGGGCAGAGAGATGTGGGTAGCTACTGCGCGCCGGCACCCTGTGGAACACTGGGGCCGGCGGTCGGTCTCTGCCTGCTCTGCCGACAGTTGATGCATCGCCGTTGCAGTGGGTCATCATCACATGAGGACACCCTCCCAGCATGGATTCACAACATTGCTACGGGTGCATGTCTTCCGAGCTAAGAGCCTACCCAGACGCGCGATGACATGGAGCTAAGAGCCTACCCAGACGCGCGATGACATGGAGCTAAGAGCCTACCCAGACGCGCGATGACATGGAGCTAAGAGCCTACCCAGACGCGCGATGACATGGAGCTAAGAGCCTACCCAGACGCGCGATGACATGGAGCTAAGAGCCTACCCAGACGCGCGATGACATGGAGCTAAGAGCCTACCCAGACGCGCGATGACATGGAGCTAAGAGCCTACCCAGACGCGCGATGACATGGAGCTAAGAGCCTACCCAGACGCGCGATGACATGGAGCTAAGAGCCTACCCAGACGCGCGATGACATGGAGCTAAGAGCCTACCCAGACGCGCGATGACATGGAGCTAAGAGCCTACCCAAACGCGCGATGACATGGAGCTAAGAGCCTACCCAGACGCGCGATGACATGGAGCTAAGAGCCTACCCAGACGCGCGATGACATGGAGCTAAGAGCCTACCCAGACGCGCGATGACATGGAGCTAAGAGCCTACCCAGACGCGCGATGACATGGAGCTAAGAGCCTACCCAGACGCGCGATGACATGGGAACGGCGGTGGAGTGGAGCCCTGCACCCATGGCTACGTCGGCGGAGTGGTCATGACCTCACCAGTTATTTGGCAGGTATCACGTGCGTGATGTAATGTAGAATGACGCAAGCTTAGCTCGGAGGCAAAAAGCGCATACCTCTGGCGGCAAGTAGCACGCGTTCGCTCCCAGCAGTTGTTCTACTTGCGCAGCACCAGGCAGAAACAGGGATGTGGGGCGGCAGAGCGCGTATCGGCCCCCCGGATGGGACACAAGAGGCACGTGGCCGCCATCGCCTTGCGAGCCTACTGGCATAGCAGCAGCTGGCGAGCCGGTTTCCATTCTCGGCCCTGGCCCAGCCTCACCAGCAGGGGCGCTGCCAGCCCGCCCTGCAGACAGCCATCCATCGCCCTCACCGCCCTTACCAACGCCTTCACGACCGCATGCATCTTGGGCAATCATGGAGTTACTGATGGGGACACCGGCATTGTTCTGGTCATCGGCATTGTTGTGGTCATCGCTGTTGTTGCTCGCGCCATCGCCGACCTCACGCCACGCGAGCGACCGCGGCAGCTCCACCACCAGCCATCCTGTGCACTGCAACGCCAGCAGGAAACTGGACGGTGCCTCCCAGCTGAGCTGACCGGAGGCATCCGACACGGAGCGGTCCAGATGAGCGTTCCCATCAGTGACACGCGTCCTCCCCCCCACACCATCCTCCGTCATCAAGTAGACCGTGGCGTTGACAAAGCGACGAAACGTTCTGGCCCATTGCGCGCTCACCGCCGAAGCCAGCGCACGCATCCCCGCCACTGCCTGTTCCTGACCCCCTGGAGCGTGTGATGCGTGGCCCGATGGCCCAAACCCTGCCTTGCTCCATGGCTTCACGAGCTGAACAAACTCATCGCACACCCAGTCATGCACGACGAAGCGCGGCGGGCGAGCAGAGGACTCCCCTGCATCCCCATCCACCACACAGCCGCGCCGTCCTGGGCCCAGTTTCCCCGAGACCCTCACCCCCCCGCCACACGCTTGTGCTTCCACGACGCTGGCACGGGCCAGCCACTGCCCGGCATGCTCTCGCCAGGGACCCTGGGCCACGTCTGCCACCTCGACAACGGCGCGCCGCACGTGGAACAAATCCACCACGCCGAGGCGCGCGAACAGGTGGCGCCACGCGGCGGTGTCACCGACGATGCCTGTGCTGCCCGTGGCGGTGTCGGCGGTGCCGTTGCTAGCATCCCTACTACCTCTGGCCACTTCATCGCACTGGCGGCCGTCACCCCCCGATCGGTGCGGTTGCAAGTAGGCATCGGCGTCCAGCACGTTGGCTTCTGCCAGCTGCTGGCCGAAGAGTGTGGGCAGATCCACCGTGTTGCCCAGCGAGGGCGGGAAACGGACGGATGGGAGGCCATCGCCCAGGGGGCGCAGCCCGCCACCGGCGACGGCCACCACCGCATGTGCCTGGCTTGCAGGGAACAGGCAGAGCGACGAGGGGGACGCGAGGGGCCGTACCGAGGAGGAGAGAAAACATCATCAAGGTGAGGAGGGCAGAGGAGAGTAGATGGGGGCGGAGGGCAGAGGAGAGTAGATGGGGGCGGAGGGCAGAGGACAGTAGATGGGGGCGGAGGGCAGAGGAGAGTAGATGGGGGCGGAGGGCAGAGGAGAGTAGATGGGGGCGGAGGGCAGAGGAGAGTAGATGGGGGCGGAGGGAAGAGGAGAGTAGATGGGGGTGGAGGGCAGAGGAGAGTAGATGGGGGCGGAGGGCAGAGGAGAGTAGATGGGGGCGGAGGGTAGAGGAGAGTAGATGCGGGCGGAGGGCAGAGGAGAGTAGATGGGGGCGGAGGGCAGAGGAGAGTAGATGGGGGCGGAGGGCAGAGGAGAGTAGATGGGGGCGGAGGGCAGAGGAGAGTAGATGGGGGCGGAGGGCAGAGGAGAGTAGATGGGGGCGGAGGGCAGAGGAGAGTAGATGGGGGCGGAGGGTAGAGGAGAGTAGATGGGGGCGGAGGGCAGAGGAGAGTAGATGGGGGCGGAGGGCAGAGGAGAGTAGATGGGGGCGGAGGGCAGAGGAGAGTAGATGGGGGCGGAGGGCAGAGGAGAGTAGATGGGGGTGGAGGGCAGAGGAGAGTAGATGGGGGCGGAGGGCAGAGGAGAGTAGATGGGGGCGGAGGGCAGAGGAGAGTAGATGGGGGCGGAGGGCAGAGGAGAGTAGATGGGGGCGGAGGGCAGAGGAGAGTAGATGGGGGCGGAGGGCAGAGGAGAGTAGATGGGGGCGGAGGGCAGAGGAGAGTAGATGGGGGCGGAGGGCAGAGGAGAGTAGATGGGGGCGGAGGGCAGAGGAGAGTAGATGGGGGCGGAGGGCAGAGGAGAGTAGATGGGGGCGGAGGGTGAAGAGAGATCGGAAAGGCAACCAGCCTGGGCAGGTTAGAGGAGCGGACATGCGGCATCAAGAGACAAATGCATGCCCAGCATGCAACAGGTTCCTTCGACCTTGTGGGCACGTGCCACGTGGGGACATAGCCAGGCATAAAAAACTGAAAGAATGGATTCGTTGACTAACGCATCGCTACAACAAAGCAGCGCAGCCCCCGCCTGGTCACCCAGGCTGCTCGCAGCCACAAACTTGGGTGCATTCCTAGCGGAGAACAGCCACAAGGAATAAGACTCGGCTTATATCCAGAAAATAGTAGAAAACTGCTTCCTCAGTACCATCTAGCCAGGGGTGCTAGTCTACGGGTGCTTGTGTGTAAGCCATTTACACGCCCAGTTCCCAGTCCAATGCACACCCTATTTCCCGCCCACTCGTGCCGCTGTCCCTATCCTATGATTATATTTCCATTTGAAGCAAAGGGTCAGCCCACTCCCCCAGGGTCGCCCGCTCCCTCACAAGCGGGAAGAGGCAAGGAGGGCAGCTGTCCCGCACACGCCCCACCCAAAGCTTTACGCACACACCCCACGTGCTCACCTGCAGCTGGCGGAGGAGCGTGTCGCCCCCCTGGCACAAAGAGCAGACCGCGAGGTGCTTGCGCATGTAACCAAGGTAGCCAACCAGGGTCGCGCGCAAACGCGACAGCTCAGCCCTGCCAAGCAGGACAGGCGATGGTGCCTGGCCGCCCGCATCCCCTAACCGGCTCCCCTTGACCCCATCCACGCTGCTACCATCTGCAACTGGCTGCACCATCGCCTGCTGCTGCCCCGCCGGCCCCTCCTCCGCCCCCCTCAGCTGCGCGTGTGCCCGCGCAAAGGCGGGCAGGATGTGATGCATCACAATCTGGTGCGAGGAGAGCGGCCGCACGCCCAGCAGGCGTACCAGGATCTCCCTCAGGGACGGCTGCCCCACGGTTGCCTCGCCGGCGCCATCCGCCGGCATGCCCGCAACCCCAGAAGCCTGCTCGCCCATGGCTTCGGACCTGGTCGTCGATCCCCCCGTGGCGGGTGGCAGCGGCGCGCGCGGGGGCACGTCCAGGCAGGAGAGGAAGCGCGGATCCACCAACCGTACGTCCGCAAGAAGCCGGAGCGGCCGGCGCGTGGCCGCCCCGTGGCTGGGGACGCTCCCAGGGGGTGCTGCAGGGGGGTGATGGTGGAGTGGACAGCCAGGATGACGGTGGGCCCAACAGGAGTGAGAATTGTCAGCGGATGGCAACCACGCTAAGGGGCAGGCACCAGCCATGTGCCCGTACCGGCCAGCAGTAGTAGGCGTAGGGTGCCCCATGCGCACGGCTGGTGGTAGGGAGCAGCTGGTGAGGGGGAGGGGGGGAGCCACACGGTCCAAAGAGTATCCAAAGAGAGAGCTTTCATCAGAAATTGTTCTTTACTATGGCAATGCGGATTCTCCTAGCGGAAACCGCACCCACTAGGGAATGCTAGCGGATACTGGGAGCCCCCCGAGAGTAGGGTGGAACACGCACGCGGCATGACCTGCGGACCACAAACAGGAGGCCAGCAACAGGGGACGGATGTTTAACTGCAGACAGATGTACAAGGAGTATATTCATACAGGGTGGCCTGGCAGCGGATGCAGGGCTGCTGTAGGCGGCGGATGTAGGACGGTCATACAAGTTCACGAGGGCATGGGGCGACACTTGGTGAAAATATATTTGATTCCGATGAAACATGTCCGCGACTACTCCCGCTGAAGGCAGAACAAAGATACCCCTGGTGCGACTCTTTTCGAAATTGTCCCCTTCCTTCCCCCTCCCCCCCCCCCGCCCCCAACGCCCCTTTCCTAGTGGGGCAGAGTCCATGCTCCCAATCATCCTTCATGTACGAGCCGGCTGCTGGTCCGTTCATGATCTGATGGTCATACAAAAACGCGGCCGGTTTGTATCAACTTAATACCAACACACGCACCGGTGGGGTCGCCCAGCACATCCTCCTGCTCCTCGGGCGGCAAGAAGATGGGCAGCTCCCTGGGGCTACCCAGCACCATGGGACCCTTCTCCTGGTTGCACGGCACATCCCCTGTGCCAGGAGTCAGCAGCGGCACCAAGGGCAGCGCCCGCAGTGCCAGCAGCAACACCGGTGATGACGACGATGCGGCGTCCGGCGGTGGGCTGCCGCCACCACGCGCCAGCAAAGGCGCCAACACAGCCAAAAGGGTGGCACACGATATTTGTTGGAGGAATCGTGGAGAGTTGAGCATAGTTATGTGAAATTTAGGCAAACAGGCATGACCAGCTGGTGAGTCTCATGGTCTCTCCCTGCTGACGGAGAGAGACAGGCACGCTCTAACTACTGCCTCGCAGCAAAGTGAATGCTAGCTAGGCATGAACCCCTTGCCCGGCTCGGCTCGTAAGCAAGTGGGGGCCACACCATCGTTGGCCCGAAGTCCCGCGGCATGCAAGAACCGTACCCTACCAAGCACCCTACCAAGTACGGAGACAAAAGCTACCGGCCGCACATTTGCCACTGGCTGCGTGAAACAGTCGCGACACATGAAGCAGAAACCGTCGCGACACATGAAGCAGAAACCGTCGCGACACATGAAGCAGAAACCGTCGCGACACATGAAGCAGAAACCGTCGCGACACATGAAGCAGAAACAGTCGCGACACATGAAGCAGAAACAGTCGCGACACATGAAGCAGATAATAACTACAATGCAGGCACTTACCGCCAGCCCGATGGGAGGCTTTGGTTGCCCGAAAAAGCTGTTCCCTGGCCAGCGCCACCTGTCAAGTATCGGTCCAACAGCAGCAGCCACCTGGCGAGCCACACCTGCCCTCTGGCCCGCAGCCTGCGACCCTGCTCCTCCGCGCACAGGGCGTAGGTGAGGTCCACCAGGAGGGGCGCGGTGACCGACGCCACGCCCAGCGCGTCCCACAGCGCGGGCCTCAGGGCCACCCTGGGGTGGAGGTAGTGCAGGCCCATCAGGTGCTGCAGCTGCGCGGGCGGCACCAGCTCCTTTAGACTGGCGTCCGCTCCCGCGAGTGCCCCCTCGGGCCTCACCCAGAAAGGCCCTGGAGGAACGAGGGTCTCGTCCTTCACGCAGGGGCTTGGCGACTGGCTACCCACGTACGCATCCACAGGCAGGCACGGCACCGCCCGCAGCTGATGGTGGATGGCCGCTGGCAGCGCGGCCAGGAAGCCGAGCGTGTCCCCCTCCAGGGGCATGAAGTGCAGGAAGCCGTCTGCCATGAGCGCAGCATGGTCAAGGCAAGAGGGGCACCAGCGGCCGACCGATGATGTGTCGCCGGCGGCCACCCGGGCCTGAGCATCACCGCGCTGGCACCCTGGGACGGAACAGCCGCAGCCAGTTGCCACCAGCGCGTCCAAGTCACGATGATGCGTTGGGTCATCGCTGCGTGCTGCATCGTGTCCTAGGTACTTGGGGGCTGCTGCGAGAGGGAGACCGCCCAAACGCCTGCCCTGCTGCCCAGCGGCATCCCTCCCCAGTCGCAGGAAGCGCATCAGCGAACGCATCAGCAGGCGCGGCACGTGTGCACGGATGTGCTGATTCAACCCGCTGTCCTCCAGCACGTCCTCGCGTGAGGAAGGAACGTCAAAGTCCGCGTGGAGGAGGAAGCGCAGACCAAAGTGCCTCAGGGGCAGGAACGCAAACACACTCTGCGGGGCCAGCCGAGGGGAGGGGAGCGGGCGGCAAGGCGGATGGTCTACGACTGCGGTGACCTGTGTGTTTGGGGCACAGTTGCCACCTGTCTGGCTTGCCACCAAAGGGGAAGTGCTTGCCTGCTGGGTGCTCACGTGCGGACGAGCATCCTTGTCGCGGCCACCTGCTGCCAGCATCTCGAGTCCGAGGCCCTGCCACAGCCACTGCACCGGAAACGCGACCGCCACCTCCACGGCAGCTCTCGGCTGGCGGCTTGCATCTGCACCACTGTGGCCAAGGCCCAGCGCTTGCGTGCCTTCTGTGGACGCCAGCACATTCCCCGTGTCTGTGCCCAAGGCATCGAGCATCTCTCGTTCCACAAGCCAAGGGGAGCCGGGCTCGTCGCCCTCCTGTAGAATGACCACCCCGCCGCAGGACCCATCATCCCCATTACTACCACCATCACCATCCACTCGGCCAGACCCATCAACCCCATCAGTACCATCATGGACACCAGCTTGGGCGTCCCCATGCGCCGCATTTGTGCCCCCACCTGCCACCATGCTGCCCCCCGCCCCCACATCGTACCGGCGGAGCACGCGCTGCCACCCCTGGGTCTGGTCCGCGACCACGAGGCAGCGCAGGCGGTGCAGGAACAGCAGCACGCAGGGCGACAGGTCACGAAGCTTTGCGCTCACCAGGCCCGCGCCGCCGCTATCACCAGCGCTGGCATGGCCGGTTGTGGCGCTAGCCCCCATCACTGCACGGTCGGCCTGGGTCTCCCGCAGGCTTGCCCGGTACGGCAGCACCATGCGTGTGCGCCATGCATGCCTCCATGCCGCCAGCCTGCGGTTGCCCGCGGGAGTGTCCAGCGCAGCCGGGTGCGGCGAGGACGAGGTGGGGATGTTTATGCGGGCATCCGCAGAACCAACATCACTCGTAACGCCGATGGCGCGAGCAGCGCAACCCCTTCCACCGCCCGGGGGCTCGTCGCCACCACCCCACCCCTGTCCGTGACGAGTGTCCACCGCCCTCTGTCGTTGGGGCGCAGGGAGGGCCAGCGCTGCGAGGGTGGCCTTGTCCAGAATATGGAGGGCGCCCTCGGTGCATCCCTGCAGGGCAGACGGGCCGGCAAACCCATCCATGGTCCCCCTACGCCCCCCGTCCTTAGCCCCTTCCTCTCCCTCCTCGCCGTTTGGCCGCGGTGCATCGACCCAGGTGGGCATGATGTACCCGATGCTGCCGCGCGTCACGTCGAAGCGCAGGCGGTACCCGTTGGAATGCACCTCCGGCGCGTCGCTGACCTGGAAGACGCTCTTCCAGCCGATGCCTTTGCGGCCGATGCAGGCACGGCGCATGTGGGAGCGCCGCAGAGCCACCGCTCCACCACCACCGCTGCCACCTCTGCCGCTGCTGCCCCCGCTGCCCCCGCTGGCCCCGATGCTATTGCCGGTTCCATGGATGCTGCTGCCATCGCCGCCGTTGCCAGCGCTGCCGTTGCCGCTGGCACGCATCCTGCCCGTGTGCTCCCGCTCGCTGTCACTGTCTGGGCTGCCCGCTCCCTCCGCCACCTTGGTGGAGCGGCCCACATCGCAGAGCGCGCGCACGTCCCTCTCTCGGAAGCCGTCCTCGTTGTTGAACAGCTCCAGGCCCCAGCCCCAGATGACAAACACCAGCGCAGGGCACAGCAGGGAATGGCGGAGCGACGAGGGCCACGGCAGGGCAGCAGGGAGGGGGGGGGAGGCAGCACCCGGCATGTCCATCGCCGCCGTTAAGGGCAGCCCTGCGGCCTCAGGTCCCCTTGCCCCCATTGAGGAGGAGGGAATAGACAAGGAAGGCATCGACGAGAGACTGGGTGTGTGGGCAAGGGAGGACGGGACAGGCATGGCGTCCACGGCCATCTGTGGCCGCCCCAGCCAGCCTTCCCCATGACCCAGCCTCGTGTAGGCGTTGTCGTCCGCGTTTTGCATCAGCTCGAGCAGGAAGTGGGCGCCGCTCGTGTACAGATCCTGTGACAACCGCTGGAGCGCGCGGCCGATGCGCTCGTGCTGCTTGGACAGCAGCAGCGGGCGGACGCCGCCTGGAGACGTGCTCAGCGGGGCATCGCCAGCGGAACGGTTCGACACCTGTGCGCCCGTCACTCCAAACTCTTCCTCTAAGATCCTCGCCACCACCGCGCGCGCCGCCTCTTCTAGTCGGGCCGCATCACCTACCTCCACTTGTGCTGGACCCCCCTCAAGCAAGCGGCTCTCAGACATAATGTTGGCATCGGCCGTTTCAACGGAAACGCTGGCACCCCGAGTGGCTTGCGGGAACGTACTGCCAGGTGTCAACGCACCACGCCCAGGGACAACAAGTCCGGCCGCGCTATCTTTAGCACCCCTTGCCACCGAGGCGTGCCCACCTGGTCCCTGGGGGCTCATGCACACATCCTCCGGTGGTGCCATCTGGCGTACGTCACCCGATCTCGTTCCCTCCTTGTTGTCGAGCAGGTGCTGACTCACTGCCACCTGTCCCGCTACATCCCCCCCCTCTGACAGCACCACCACCATCTGGCTGCTGTCGTCTGCAACCCCTGCGGTCCCACCGCCTCCAACATCACAAGGCTCGTCGATTGGCACAGGATCGCTGCCAGCCCTGGCCTGGTTGGGCACGGCAGGCCAAGACACCGCCACGCTGTCATCCTCACCATCCGCACGTGGCAGGCACCCTAATTCCATACCCCCCTGCACCAGCCCTCCGGCCCCTTGCTTGCCACCATCCTTGCCACCATCCTCGGACCCCTTGCTTTTGTCATCCTCTCTCCTTGCCATATGGCATGCCAGGTCCTCCATCCACTCCTCAATGTCCAGCGCCAGACCTGTAGCATGCAACGCACTCCTCTCCCCCGCACCCACGCACGCACGCAGCAGGCACGTGCGCACGACCGCACGACGACCACCCACCTCGGGGGCCAGCAGTGTTTCTGCGGGTGGCAGCAGAACACGGGTCACAAAGGGGCGCACCAGGGGGGGGGCCTCTACCAGGCATGCGAGCAAGAAACGAACCACACGCAACGGCCCCGGGGCCAGCTCATTGGATGCATCCAAGGAACTACTGCCAGGAAGACCCCGTGTTGTCGCGGGAGACGTCGCTGTCGCTCTGTGCTCTAGGCGCATGGCTCCATGGGATGGCGACGGCAGTGCCGTGGTGTCCCTTTGCCAGGCCAAATGTGGCGCTGGATCCGCAGGGACGACCACAACTCCTGTGCTGTTAGGCAGCAGCGCCGGCGGTGCGTCCCTGCCCGCCTCCCCTGCAGATGCCAGCAGCGCAAAGAGGGCCATGGAGACGCGCTCGCCCAACGCGCTGTAGGGCACACGCCGGTCCCCTCCCGCGTACGCCAGCAGCGCCACCAGCTGATGCACCGCGCCAGGGGCGTCCCCCGCGCACACGGCGGCGGCGAGGGTGTCCATGCTGGCATCGGCCACGAGGCGCACGAGCACGCCATGTGGCAGCTCTGCAACGGCCAGGCCCATGCTCGCGCGCACGCGCGCCGTGCGGCGCAGGAACAGGCGCAGGGGGCCCAGGGAGGGCTGGAACAGGCAGGGCCACATCGCGCTGGCCTCCAGGTCCTGCAAAGGGGGGACGGATGCCAGCGCCTGCAACGCCGTGTCCAGTGAGACATGCCGCGCCATCTTGCGCAGGGCGGGGGAGGGAGGGTGACCGGCGCCAGTGCCAGGGAATGAGGGCGCTGCCGCGTCATCGCCACGTGCCGACGAAGCAGTGGGCAGTGTTGCAGGAAGGGATGACACGAGGGCGGGCAAGATGTAGACAACCCTGCCCCAACCCTGACTAGCCCTTGGGACACCTGCTCGCTGGCCCTGCCACGTACGTGCACTAGCGGCATCTGCAGGACGCTTCTGCATGTGTGTTGCATCCCATGCGCGGTCCGCGCCTGCTACTGGCACGCCTACTCCGGGGGGCACCGCTGGCATACACCACGCGCGTGCCAGCAGGTGCTGCATATCGCCATGGCCCAGGTCGGGGGTGCGACCCACGCGGTAATGCTGGCACAGGCGCCGCTCCACTTCCACCGACAGCAGGTCCCCCTGGGCCGGCTCACCCCCACGACGCTGCGATGGGGAAGCATCCACCCATGCACACAAGTCCCCCCCCATCCCTTGACCCAAGTCTCCGCCCTCCCATGGCCACTGTCCTGACTTCGTTTTTTTCTCTTGCCCTTGCCCCTGCGTGTCCTCAGCGGACACCGCGGCCACCGCCTGCGCGACAAACGCGGAGACGTCTGCAGCATCAGGCATGCGTTCAGACGCGGGCGCGCAGCAGGAGGTCAGCGCGGGGCCCAGCCGGTGCAGGCGCTGGAATAGAAAGTCAGGCAACGAGCCGTGGCCCAGGGAGGCAAAGGAGGGAGGCGCAGGGGGGTGCGTGTGTGCACCTGCCCGGTGGGGAGTAGTGGCATCCCGGACACCGTGGGTAGTGACCGTAGAGGTGGCACTCTGGGGCGATGGTCGAGGCATGTCAACCGCATGTCGGTGGGTGATGGATGCCAGCACCGCCACCTCGTTCATGAGGCTCTTTTCCATCCTCTGCAGCAATGCCAGCGCTGCCACGACGCCACCCACAGTGGCAGGGCCGCATGGTGGCATGGCCGGAGGGGGCATGCCATGAACTGATGGCTGCGCCTGTGGCCCCCCTAATCCCCCCTGGAGGGACGCCCGGTACCAGTAGCTGCCGTCCTGAATGGTACCTGCACCCCTGGGTGTTGCTTGACTGGCGTATGAAGGCAATAAATGCGTCGATGGTGCCGGTGCCTCCAGTTGGCTCTCTTCCCAGCCGGACAGTACTTGTGCCTTGAGCAGCCATGCCTCCACAAGCTGGGTCAGCTCGTCTGAGAAGGAGACACACACATAAAGGACCAAACAGCCACGTCTCCACAAGCTTGGTCAGCTCGTCTGAGAAGGAGACACACACATAAAGGACCAAACAGCCACGTCTCCACAAGCTGGGTCAGCTCGTCTGAGAAGGAGACACACACATAAAGGACCAAACAGCCACGTCTCCACAAGCTGGGTCAGCTCGTCTGAGAAGGAGACACACACATAAAGGACCAAACAGCCACGTCTCCACAAGCTTGGTCAGCTCGTCTGAGAAGGAGATACACACATAAAGGACCAAACAGCCACGTCTCCACAAGCTGGGTCAGCTCGTCTGAGAAGGAGACACACACGTAAAGGACCAAACAGCCACGTCTCCACAAGCTGGGTCAGCTCGTCTGAGAAGGAGATACACACGTAAAGGACCAAACAGCCACGTCTCCACAAGCTTGGTCAGCTCGTCTGAGAAGGAGATACACACGTAAAGGACCAAACAGCCATGTCTCCACAAGCTTGGTCAGCTCGTCTGAGAAGGAGATACACACGTTAAGGACCAAACAGCCACGTCTCCACAAGCTTGGTCAGCTCGTCTGAGAAGGAGATACACACGTAAAGGACCAAAGCAGCAACGAGTAACCGAGAGTCAGCCATCTACAAGAAGGGTTACCATCCATCATGGTCAGAGGGGAAGGACCAGCTGCACATCGGTGCCCAGAGTGCCCTGCTGCGGAATGGTTGTGGCATAAGGGCATGCTTCTGCTAGGTAATGCTGCCTGCGGCCTTGCTGCTGCCTGCTGGCTGCTGGCTGCTGGCTGCTGGCTGCTGGCTGCTGGCTGCTGGCTGCTGGCTGCTGGCTGCTGGCTGCTGGCTGCTGGCTGCTGGCTGCTGGCTGCTGGCTGCTGGCTGCTGGCTGCTGGCTGCTGGCTGCTGGCTGCCGGCTGCTGCTAAAAGCGAGAGAGAAAGATTCCTGCCCAGCATACAGGACCACAGAAGCCCCCCTCTCCATGCCGTGGAACGCCCCCTCTACATGCCGTGGAACGCCCCCTCTCCATGCCGTGGAACGCCCCCTCTACATGCCGTGGAACGCCCCCTCTCCATGCCGTGGAACGCCCCCTCTCCATGCCGTGGAACGCCCCCTCTCCATGCCGTGGAACGCCCCCTCTACATGCCGTGGAACGCCCCCTCTCCATGCCGTGGAACGCCCCCTCTCCATGCCGTAGACTACCCACCTTCGGAGATTTGGATGCAAGCATCCACTTGGGTTGCCTCAGCGGGCAGCGTCGACCCATCAACGGGCCCTCCTTGCAAGATGCCTGCTGATGCCCCTGGGGGCCCTGACTGGCCCACTGGCTCCCTGCCATGTGTGGGCGGTGCCGTGCGACCCAAGGAAGATGCAGGATCTGCCCCGTTACTTCCCTGTGGTGTACCGGGCGTGCAGGACAGGCTGGGAGGCTGCTTGCCCCCACCAGCCCCATCCGGGACGTGGACAACGACCCTGCTGCGCCCGGCCATTCCCGCAGCACTACTCGCGGCCGTAGCAGCAATCGCACCCACCACACGCACCGCGCTGCCTTGATCACCGTCAGGATTGGGGGTCACCATGCGCGACTTGTCTTGGGGGTCCTCGTCAACAGTGTCACCTTGATTAGGGTTGGCGGCACGCTTGCGCTGAGAGGCTGTGGTGGCATCCCCCTGGCCCGCTTGGGCACAGGATTTGCCACCACTTGGCGCTCGCACGGCAGCTCTCGCCTGGTCTGGTGCCTCAGGAGTGGCATCCCACAGTCCCTGGCGCACCGCCCCCGCCAGCATGCGAAGCAGGTTGCGTCCCATCTCGCGTGACATCAGCAGCCCGAGCAGGTCCACGTCACGCTTGTGCTTTTTCTTGTGCAGGGGGCGCGCCCGCAGCAGCCACAGCGACGGGGCCATGAGGTGGCAGATCTGGGGGTGGTGGGGGTGGTAGCCAGCGCACGTGCGCCATTCAGGCAGGTGAGTCCTCCAGCCAAGGCCCCCTCATACGGTCGGCCATAATTGTAGACCAAAACCATGGCGCTATGGGGCCTGGAATTTCATGCATAAAGAAATCCACAAGCGCGGGCACAGCTGTCAGGAAAACCATGCCCCGCCGGCAGAAACAGATGCACGCTGCCACTGGCAGCACAACCCTTGGAACCACACACATCACTTGCAGCCGTTTGCAGCCGTTTTCAGCATACCACGTGCCGTCTACCCCAAGACTTTCTCATGGCAGGTAACCCCCGCCATGCGGCGTGCCCCACCCATCCCACCCGCCCCCGCGATGGCCACGCACCGTTCACGGTCACTGCGTGCTATCCGGGCGGCCCTCAATCCCTGTTCAGGGCGCGATCTGAACGAGCGCACAAAGGCCACCATTGCTAAAACCAAGCATCCGCTGGTTGCACAAGCTGCACGGTCGCTATCATGTGCATATGCATGCTCTCAGCAGGGACCCCCCCTAGCTGCCTGCCGCTACTTGCATCTGTTAACGATGCTCCACCACCGCTCAAACAATTCCACAGGAGGGCCCGCTACCGTCAAAGGAAGGCATCCACTGCAATGACAGAAGGCCAGTTCTTCAAGTCCCCAAAGGTGGAATCCCCACACGCCAAGCCTGACCAACACAATCCCCTCACCAATCGGCTCAACTGCTTTGCCTGCCTTCCTCCCATCCCGCAGGATCGCACGGCCGCACAGCTCACTTCCAACGTGAATGAATGGACCGAGCGATGGCACGCAACGAGGACGGAATCAACTCCCACGCGAAGCAAGGCCACGTCCCGTTCCCTAGCCAGCATCCGTCACACAGATACCTGCGCATCCCGTTCCCTAGCCAGCATCCGTCACACAGATACCAGCGAGTCTTACGTACCTGCGAGTCTTACGTACCTGCGAGTCTTACATACCTGCGAGTCTTACGTACCTGCGAGTCTTACGTACCTGCGGGTCTTACACACCTGCGAGTCTTACGTACCTGCAAGTCTTTACGTACCTGCGAGTCTTACGTACCTGCGGGTCTTACATACCTGCGGGTCTTACGCACCTGCGAGTCTTACGTACCTGCGAGTCTTACGTACCTGCGAGTCTTACCTGCACCGGGAAACACCTGTCGTCGCCACACGCGCGGCGGACGGCATGCGCAAACGCCAGAATCGCCTTCCGCGTTTTAGAGGACGAGTGGGGGAGCAGCGGGTGGCCCATGACTACATACGCATTCGATGCTGTGATGCCACCCGGCTCCTGCAACCTGGTCTCACAACCGCCAGCTGGAGGCGCGGAACGGTCCGACATTTTCCTCTTCTTGCGAAAACGCTGTGGGCTGGCCCCCCCTGATTGGCTGCGTCCAGGGGTGTTCGTGGAAGGGGATCCACCAGACCCTGTCCCTGGCCTTATCCCAGCCACGGCCAGCCGTGCGGCATGGCTGCCTCCGGGCGGGGCCACGCCCCTAAAAAACAACCCTTCCTCGTCCCTGCGGATTTTCTCAGCCATGGCCTTCCCCAGGGCTTTCTTCGCGGCCCCAAGAAGCCTCTTGCCGACCATTTTCTTGCCAACCATTTTCTTGCCAACCATTTTCTTGCCAACCATTTTCTTGCCAGCACTGCTACTGCTGCTGTCATCGCTGCGGCTTCCATTGTCGCTGCTGTCGCTGCTGTCGCTGTTGTCGCTGCTGTCGCTGCTGTCGCTGCTCCCACCCGCACTACTGTCAGAACCACTGCTGCTGCTGCTGCTGCTGCTGTCACTGTCACTGCTGCTGCTTCGTTTTCGTGAGGCGCCCGCAGCCGCTTTCTTCTTGCGCCCGGAATGGTTCGACCCTCCTTTGGCCTGCTTGGCGGATGCCTTGACTGACCTAAAACGGGCATTCCGTCGGATATCCTCCATCGCCCGCCCCCTGGCCGCCTCCAGATGCTTTGCCAGGGAGCTGCCAGCAAAGACACACCGCGGATGGACCCAGCACCCACATTGCCAGCACACCGCGTGGTGCATGAGAAATGGGAGTAGTGAAGGAGAAAACACGCATGCGATTCATGTTTGAGTTGGCAGCCATTCGAGGTGCCCACCAGCCAGCATCCGCCAGAATACCACGGTGTATGCCAAGAGTGGATGACAGAATGAGGTTTTGGACGTCATCGTGAGCATGGGCCTACCCATAAAGGCATCCTGTGCACATCAACGTGGAGGATGATGGTCGCAAGGAGACTAGCTTGGGATGCTTGCAAGGTGGCCACCCAACCACCTCTGGCATGCATGAACACCCGGAGAAGGCAGCCAACCTGACAAGACTCAAATCCCATGTGCACATGAACACTTGATAAGACTCAAATCCCCGTGCATGGCCAGAACGCTGTGCCTGGTGAGAAAGACCGGACATGTGCCGACCATTCATCACACCCATGAAGGGTAGACCGGACATGTGCCGACCATTCATTACACCCATGAAGGGTAGACCGGACATGTGCCGACCATTCATTACACTGATGAAGGGTACGGGTGAAGGTTTAGGCTCAAGGCATAAAAAGTCGCAGCAACAGGTGCAAAGCGTATGCCCAGCACCGGTGCCAACATGGATGGATGGGCACCACTACAACCACAGCCAGGCAGGTCACGTATTGGAAAATGACACTTCTGGCTCCCTACAGCCCCTTCCTCACCGAACGTTCTCGACCATCACAAATAGCTGCGGCTCGCATAACCCCGCTGAGCCGTCCCTCCCTTCCCGCTGGCGACTCCCCCGGTCCCGATCCTCTTTCCCGCACTCTGACTGCCACCATTTCGCCAAGTAGCGCAAGAAATGTGCCTCGGCCTTGCCCTTTGCGGCAGCAACGGGCAAGCTCTCAACGGCACCGCAAGCGACCCCACCAGGGGGGCCACCATCGTCCCTGCAGTGGCCACCACCAGACCCACCCCCCCGCATACCCATTCCCTCCTTTCCATCCGACCCATCACCTCCCTCGCTCATCCTGCCTGCCGTCACGTAAGCGTCCAGACACATGAGCACGTGAGCGGTGGTGATGGGTGGCGGCCCGGCCACTGCCGCCATGTCAGCATCTGTAAGCTGGAAGCGGGCGCGCACCAACGGGTGCCGCAGTAGAGGGCCCAGCCCCAGGTCCTCCCAGCCTAGCTCACAGGCCACCTGGTGGCGGCCAGCTACAGAAGCATCGCTACTTGCACCCGCATGCTTCCACCACCGCTTGCTCTTCGCCGGCACAGTGACCAGCACAGTGACATTGTCATGTGGGCGCCAGCATTGCACCCGTGCCGCCACCCATGCGATGGCTCCCCCGATGTGGCCATCCCAGGCGCCCGCATCATCCCCATCCCCCGTATCATTCCCAAGCCCCCCACACTTGCCATGCCTGTTACTATCGCTCTGGCCCGCGCAATCATCATGTTCAGGACTCCAGGCCACCGCCCTTCCATTCCTCCAGGTGTTCAAGTGTCCCTGCGCCGCGCCCAGGATGGAGCGCTCCACCTCGTGCAGCGTAGACACGTGGACACCTGGCGATGCCAGCGCGCACACCAGCTGGCACGCCACCCACGCGTCCACATCGCGCAGCAGCGACAAGGCGCGCACATCGCGAATCAGCTCCTGCACGGCCGCCAGAGTTGGCCTGTGCGGCGCATCCACCCCGGGAGGTGCATCAGCGGCGGTTGGGATGTCTCGCTCCCGCTGCGTGAACGCCTGGTGGGGGGCACAGGAGAAGGGACGGCGCAAAGAAGCGGAGGGGAAGGGGAAGGGGAAGGGGAAGGGTGGGCGAGAAGGAGGAGGGGAAGGGGAAGGGTGCGCGAGAGGGAGGAGGGGAAGGGGAAGGATGCGCGAGAAGGAGGAGGGGAAGGGGAAGGGTGCGCGTGGATGCAGGAGATGAGGGGGCACCGACACAGAGGCGGGGTGCGATGGCACAAAGCATGCGCACTTACACCACACTGAAATGTACACTAGACGCTGAACACTGTGCGCCATACAAGGCTAAGCACGGGGGCAGGGGTTGGGAGGTAGGTCATATCTACTGTGCCGTTGCTGCTGCGGTGGCAGTAAGGGGCTCCCCCCCCCCCCCCTTGAGTGACCAAGGGGTACAGTATGAACAGGGGGGTCATAGAAACCAGAGTCATTGGCACCATTGGCGCCAGCTACTATAACAAACACATCCCGCAGCTGCAAGCCACACCCTGCACAAGAGGAACCCGTAGGCAGAGACGTGGAGCTGGTGAGGGATGCCAGCGCAGCAGGTGACCGGTGACAGCACACACCTGGTAGGCAAGCTCAGGTAGGGATACATGCTGCCGTTGCACCACGAGCTTGCGCCACTCCTGCTCCACAAATAGGTCGAGCCGCTCGGAGGTGGCAGGTATATTGCTCGACGGCGGTGGAACTGCTGGCGGGCAAAAGTATTCTGCATTTGCGGCCACGGGATCTGGGGGGCCTGGAGGATGCCGCGGTTCTCGAGCTGCCTGCTGCGGAGCATGCTGCTGCTTGTGTCGAATTAGACGCTGCGTTGAAAATTGCTGGCCTTGGCCGCGTTGACCCGGCAAGGCTCTCCCCTGCCAAGGCGAATCGGGCCGGGGCGGCCATCCCGTGGTTGGAGGCGGTTGCACGGCGGGTACCTGGTAATAGGGAGGCCCCACGGCGGAGGGTGCATTCTGCCAAAATCCTTGGCTGGAACATGCAGCAAAAGGTGGAGCAAATGTGCCAGGAGGTACCTGTGGGGTGCCTACGAAGCCATAGGGTGAGGGCACGGGCGGGGCAGCTGGATTATAAGCAAACCCGTTGTGAGGTGTTCCTCCCCAAGGAACACCTGGCCGTGGTGCCCCGTTGCCTTGCGAGCCGAGATTGTTCATCAAATCTTGCAAATACCATCGAAGAGTATACCCTCTTCGTTCCCGGCTTTTCTCCGGCGATTCAAAGTTTCAAGTCGGGACAACGTCCCGTGAAAACTTGAAGGCTTGAAGTAGCACCGTCCCAAGCTAATTCCATTCGTACAGGGAAGGAAAAAGTATTCATCGATTAACTCCGCATCTGTCACGCTTGTTATGACAAGAAGGAACCAGTGGCACAAAAGAAGTCGGTAATTCAGGCCAAAAAAAAGGGCCATTTACAGGTCTGCCGCCATGATCAATTCTTCCTCCAGCGACCGAATGCAAGGCTTCGTCAGCCACAGTTTACTGGCACTGGGTTCCTTCACTTTGGCTTGATGACACGTGGTACAGCTGTACACGTGTCATATTCCACTCTAATTCTACCCGCTGGCACGACGCTTCCCCCTTGGAGGGCACTGCCATCTTTGTACTGTAGTCTTGTGGTGGGCACGATACTCGGTACTACAGTATAATCTAACTAATCTCGGTACTGTACTGTAGCCATATGTACTGTAGAGCTCGCGGCTCGGTTGTATCTGGCCAAATTTGGTGCTCGGTAAAGCTCGGAATTACAACCTCGAACATCAGTGTTCCTCCATAGCTGCCAGCTCGTACCTAATTATACACTCTGACGAAACTAAACAATATTAGAAGCACTATGCTAAAAATGGCTCCAGCCCAAAGCCCGCACGTTATTGATAGCACTTAATTATCATTTTTAAATATGAAAGCTTTAGTCCTTCGAACGTTATGTTTACAACTATCCATGCAATTCCAATGTGGGTGAACCCCAGGCGATTTTTTTTCTAAGTTCCTGGGAGGAATGAGGGTTGGCAGCATTGCATCCGACGTAGATCTCTGGCATTATGTAATCCCCTTCTGGCTACATTGGTACTGATAAGTTGCGGAGGCGGGAAGGCGAGCTGGTCGCCTTACTGCCCTCTGAATCTCGATTTCGGAATTTATATTTCAACATGCCCAAGCCTATAGACACCGCGAAAGATGTGGGCAACATTCTGCTACAGGTGAGATAAATGTTTTTTCAACGTCTCCAGTGTGTAGCTTTTTTTCGTTGCTATGTACGATACGTACTTGTGCGTCGCAGGAATGGGGATTGAACGGGCCAGGCGGTTGTTAGAAAAAGTGTTTTCTGTGTTGGTGTACGTCGTGTGCTGCTTACCTGACATCTTGATGAGTGACGCTCCGCAAAAGCGTGTAGTGCTCCTTTCTTCATAGGAGAAACAAGGGAATGTGGCTGCAATGCAGTCGAGCATCTCAATACGCTGCTCTTGGTCCGAGCAGCCTTCGACCAGGAAGCTTCTCATTCACGCTGGTGGCGGAGACCTACGCTGATGGTAGACAGTCCTCGTGTCCTAATAGACGTCTGAATACAGAGCTGTCTTTTTGGCCATTGCCCTATTTGGCAAGTAGAAATCAATGCTGCTGTCGACGTCACCGCAGTCACCCGAGCGGTCACTATCTCACACGTTACCCTACTGTGCTTCTTGCTTCTTGAGGAGGCCATGCATGGTCCAACCGAGATAACCCTTGACCAACAAAACGTTCATACCTCCAGCTATCCGCAGTCCTCAATCTACGTCTGTGACCATCTCACGCCTTTCAAGTCTGCGAGCGTCGCTTTTTTTAGTGTGACACGGTCTGGCCTTGGCCCTCCCGGCTAGTGCACAAGGCGTGGGATGCCGTCCATGCCCATCCCTACCGCGAAACTGGGGATAACTGTTCCGACTGTGTGCCGGCTCTCTTGCGCTGCCTTGCCCCTGCCTTGCTTGCCACACGCGATACCCCTGTATCCCTCGCCCTGCTTGGTCCCCCTGCCTTGCTTGCCATGCATCATTCTCACTGTGCATGCGTCATGCCCCTGGTGCATGCGTTGTCTCCTTGCCCCCCTGGCGCAGGCACTGGATGAGCTCAAGGCCATCCGCAGCGCGCTGGCCACGCCCGGCGACGGGGCGGCCGACAGCAGGGCGGCCGAGGCCAAGGTACGGGATGGCCGGTTCGTGCATGGGACAACGCCTAGCTGAGACTGGCTTGGGAATATGCCTGCGCATGGGAGTAGGCGTCGGGGGTGTCCACAAGGGGATGCCTGCGACCGGGCCAAATAGGAGCCGAGGCGGTGCACACATAGACAAGCGGACAAAGCAAGTTGGTACCGACCGGTGTGTTTGCCCGAGCGGCCCACGCTGTGCGCGTCGACATCGCATCCATGGACATGGTGGGGTTGCTGTAACGCCCCGTTGAGTGTCGTGTTTTGCCGCTCTCTTGTCTGTGTGACCGGGAGACCTTGTGTGGCGAGCATTTGCGAGACTAGCAACTCGCATGGACAGGTCCTCCCTCCCTCCCTCCCTCCCTCCCTCCCTCCCTCCCTCCCTCCCTCCCTCCCTCCCTCCCTCCCTCCCTCCCTCCCTCCCTCCCTCCCTCCCTCCCTCCCTCCCTCCCTCCCTCCCTCCCTCCCTCCCTCCCTCCCTCCCTCCCTCCCTCCCTCCCTCCCTCCCTCCCTCCCTCCCTCCCTCCCTCCCTCCCTCCCTCCCTCCCTCCCTCCCTCCCTCCCTCCCTCCTCCCTCCCTCCCCCCCCCCCCCCCCCCCCCCCCCCCTTCCTCCCCCTTCCTCCCTCCCTCCTCCCTCCCTCCCTCCCTCCCTCCCTCCCTCCCTCCCTCCCTCCCTCCCTCCCTCCCTCCCTCCCTCCCTCCCTCCTCCCTCCCTCCCTCCCTCCTCCCTCCCTCCCTCCCTCCCTCCCTCCTCCCTCCCTCCCTCCCTCCCTCCCTCCCTCCCTCCCTCCCTCCCTCCCTCCCTCCCTCCCTCCCTCCCTCCCTCTTTCCCTGATTGAGTCACAAACATGTGACGCTTCCCGTTCATAGGCCGCATACAGCATCCAGATGCGGATCCTTTGAGACAGGGTGTGGGCTCATCATGCCTTGTTTGTGCCATGCAGGGATATATGTGTGGTGTCTGTGGGCAAACAAACCTGTGCATCTCAGCTATCAAAGGTGCGTTTATTCTGCGCTGTTAAATGTCAAGTCGTGTGCCAGCTTATGCGCCAGCTCATGTGTCCACCGTCGTGCCCACACACCTGTGCTACGTCATCGCCTCTGCCCCCACGACATGTGGCGCCGCGCGCCCGCACTTCCCTGCCTTGCCCCTGTCGTCTTACGGCTGCCGTCACCAGCGCCTGGAGATGGAGGCTATCCTGGCGCGCGCGGAGGGGGAGCTCACGGCCAAGGCGGAGCAAGTCTCTGACATGCTGACCTCGTACGCCCAGCTGGACGAGGAGGAGGAGGAGGAGGGGAGCAGCAGTAGTCGCATCCGCACGCGCCGACCGACGCAGACGGGGGGGCAGAGCGGCAAGATGACACAGAGGGCGGTGCGTGCGTGCAGGGATGGCCTCTCTGGAGGGGTAGCAATGTGTCTATATGCTGCCATGTGTGTGTATGCTCGTCGTTTTTTCTCGTGGGTAGGCGCAGCCGTGAAGGGTGCAAGCTTGCCGGCGTAGGATTGTGCGCCCCCAAACCAAGAACAATCCAACCAAGGATCCTCATCCGCCGCTCTGTCCTTGACGGCTGGGCGGGACACGCGACCAAGGCGTGTTGACGTTCTCAGAGATGGCGGTTTGCCCAACACTCCACCAGCCTCTAGTGGCGTGGGTGCGCCTGTGTCTTCTACCGCTGTTAGATACCTGGCCGGATGCACTGCCGGCGCGTCTCATTTGCTTGCGTGCGGCATGGCACATACGACAGCACTGCACGTGTCTGTGTACGCTTCAGTTGAGGAGATGGTGGAAGCTGAATAATTTATTCAAATTGAAAGCTACACAAATAGTCGACAGGGCTTTACCACCTACTTTCCGCCCCGTGTGATGCTATCATGCAACTGCTGCTTTCTCTCATGGGGCGGCGTTCTGGCAGGGGACATGGCACTGACTGGCCCCGGTTCGCCAGTGGCCTCTTGACCTCCTGCCCGTCCCTTTACCTGTTGACTGCATCATCCATGACCTACCACTCTCTTGTTTTTTTTTTACTGCCAATCTCCGTCACCCACCTGCCTCGGACCCACAGGCGTTCACGTCGCAAGACCCACTGGCCGCACACAAGCAGAGCCTGGTGAAGAACCCCACCAGGTGAGCGAGGTGGCAGGTGCCAGCGGTCCAAGAGCGAGGCGAACGGTGGCCTTGCTTGCTGAGGGTTAGTCGGAGGAGCCTCTCTTGGCATGCCGTACCTTGCCCAGTGACACGTGCTTCATGCACCACTCTCTGCCATGATGTCCAAGGAAGGACACCGTCCTGGCAGCCTGCCTTGCAGGTCTCATTGCGCTGCCTTGCCGTGTTTAGGCGATGCTCGCCCGCGGCCACCGCTGCCTTGTGTGAGCCGGTGTCCTGTGGTGGTGGGGCATCGGGTGTGGCGCGCTGCTTGGCGTTCCGAGAAGATGTCCTGGCCACACGACTCGTGGCGGGGGGGATACGCTCGCTAGTGCCCCTCCTCGTTAGTATATGTTGCACATTGGGATGTCAGCGCCTGCCCGTGCCGTTGGTCAGCTTTGCCCGCCACACACACACACACACTATACTATACTATACTATACTATACTATACTATACTATACTATACTATACTATACTATACTATACTATACTATACTATACTATACTATACTATACTATACTATACTATACTATACTATACTATACTATACTATACTATACTATACTATACTATACTATACTATACTATACTATACTATACTATACTATACTATACTATACTATACTATACTATACTATACTATACTATACTATACTATACTATACTATACTATACTATACTATACTATACTATACTATACTATACTATACTATACTATACTATAGTCACCACATGCACACACACTACTATGCTATAGTGACCACATGCACACACACCACACACACGCACCTACCCACCCAACTGCTTGGCTTCTGTCTTGATGGCGTCTGCCTTGCCTCGCGTATGCCTTTCCATCGGCCACGTTCTATGGCCTATATTCGCATGCTCGTGGTCCAATGCGCATTGTCCAATCGTCATCGAGCACTGCTTACGGTGCCTTGCTCATGATTGAACACGTGTGCACGTCCAGCGAGCTGGCGCGCACGTACTTGAGGGAGCGTTACGGCCTGGCCCCGCCCCCCAGCCGCGCCAACGAGCCCAACGCGCGGGCGGTCGGGCGAAAGGTGACGGGGCAGGTGAGAGGGGGATGGGGTGACACCGTCATTTTCCTAGTATGCACCATGAGTGTGCTGTAGTGGTTGTCAGCATGGCAATAGGGAGGTGCAAGGCCCCAAGGGAGTGTTTGATTCTGGGACCATGGATTAGAGGGCAAAAGCGTGCCAGTTGGGCATTTGTTTGGGCTGTGCTCTTGTCTAATGTATACCACCACAGCAAGCAAAATTTTCCTTTTTCTTCCAGGGGGGGCGTTGGGGTGAAACAGAAGACAATTTTATTCAAGGTCAAAAGTAGGCGAGCATGGGAGTGCATCGCCAAGTGACACATGGCAGTTACAGCCGGATGCCACGGACATAGTGCTTCTCCCATTGCCTCACGTCAGGACAAGCGCCCTGCATGAAACCTGTGCGTCTGGATGAGCCTTTGCTAAGAGATGTGAATCAAACAAGGCATGCCCATGCTATAGACATGGAATGGGTGACAGGATTCTGTGTCTTTTCAATAATTTCCCAGAGGGGAAGCACTAGCTGAGCTTGCAGCATGCACGGATTCTACCGCGCATATCCGAGGGGCAAGACGAGGAGGAGCCTCACAGCACGTTTGGTGCTACCACCCTCAGCCCTCAAGCGGTCCACTCGTCTGGCCCTGTTGCTTGCGTGCGCACAGGTGATGAAGAAGAAGATCAGCAAGCCAGGGCTCATCGCTCCAAAGGAGTTCCGGGAAAATCCACACGACTACGCGCCGCCCCCCATATCGACCGAGGATGTTCGACGGGTGAGCAGGGGGGCAGCAGTGGCCGCGATGAGAACTGTGACAGGTGGCAGAAGGCAGCAGGCCTTTCGGTCGTGCCTTGCTTCCTCCCTTCCCGCTGGACCAGTTTGTGGGCGGTGTTTGGGGCGCAACCCTCCTAGGCTGTGCTTGGGCTCAACCCCCCAAGGCTGTGCTTGGGCTCAACCCCCCTAGGCTGTGCTTAGGCTCAACCCCCCTAGGCTGTGCTTGGGCTCAACCCCCCTAGGCTGTGCTTGGGCTCAACCCCCCAAGGCTGTGCTTGGGCTCAACCCCCCTAGGCTGTGCTTAGGCTCAACCCCCCTAGGCTGTGCTTGGGCTCAACCCCCCTAGGCTGTGCTTGGGCTCAACCCCCCTAGGCTGTGCTTGGGCTCAACCCCCCTAGGCTGTGCTTGGGCTCAACCCCCCAAGGCTGTGCTTGGGCTCAACCCCCCTAGGCTGTGCTTGGGCTCAATCCCCCTAGGCTGTGCTTGGGCTCAACCCCCCTAGGCTGTGCTTGGGCTCAACCCCCCTAGGCTGTGCTTGGGCTCAACCCCCCTAGGCTGTGCCCGGGCTCAACCCCCCTAGGCTGTGCTTGGGCTCAACCCCCCTAGGCTGTGCCTGGGCGCATCCCTCCAGCGGCTCCCTTGCCAGAGAGCTGCACCAGCATCGAGGTTGCCTTGCCCCGGACTGCCGTGCACACCTCCCATGATCCTTCCCTCCCTCTTGCTCACTGGACGACTGTGATCCCCTTTTCGCTTCGGGCCATTGGGCGCTCATGCATGGGTGTTCGCTTAGGGCCATTGGGCGCTCATGCATGGGTGGATACCCGTGCATGCATACGATGATTCATCCTGTCATGCCCGCACGTTGCTCCTGCACCCCTGCCTGGATGATCCCCTCGCCGGCTCCCCACGGTGACCTCCCCACCATCCTCTCCCTCCCCGCCATCCTCTCTCCGCCATGTGCTCCTATGCCACACCCTTGCCCCTACCCCCCCCACCTTTCTCTCCTCTTCGTCACCTCCTTGACTCGGCTTCCTCATCCCCACCCTCCTGCCATGGCGTCGCAGGGCATGCTGGACCTGATCAACCGCGGCGTGATCCCTAAGGCGATGGGCCGCGACTCGATGCTGGAGCAGTTCCTCTTGCCGCTGACCGCGGAGGCCGCCAGCATCACCACCAAGGCGGAGGCGCACGCGCAGCGACCCGTGCAGCCACCAGGTAGGCGCGGTGGAGGGTGGGGACATCCCACACAAGGCCGTCGGCACCGCTGCTCCCTGCGGATAAGCATGTGCGCCGTTCCTGTCCATCGGATGGTTGTTGGGATACGGCAGGCCTCGATGTGTGCTCTCATTCCTCTTGCTAGGGGGACATCAACGCGATACCCTGCTCCCATGTCTGCTCCTGTGGCGTTTGTTGGGAAACCTTGTGCCCTGTTTCCACATGGTGCACGCGAATGAACCTCTGGTGGGGGGGTGTGGCCCTTAATGCCCCAATCGAGCGGCAGCACGGCCCAACATTCCAGCGTGCTGCCTGCACTAACCAGCTTGGATCATAGTATAGCAGGACTCCACCCTGCTCCATGAACCTATCCCACCCAGCATCGTGCAACCCTTGCTCTCTTGATGGCACGTCGCTGACCCGTGGTCAAGCATGGCCCCATGCATGGCTCGGCGTGGCTTTGACGGCAACTGTCCACGGTGTCCGCGCAGGCATCGCGGCCCTCAACACGGGTACGCTCAAGCTGGATGTGCTGGGGTCGACCAACGTGGCGCCGCTGCGGCCAGTGGCGGCACCCAGCCAGCCAACCATGACGCAGGTACGTCGCTGGCGCCGGCGGAGGATGTTTGGCTGCCAGGGCTGGGGTCAGCGGAGGAGCGGTGCCCGCATGCGATATGGGTTGATCACGAAACCCCACACCCTAAACAGTTGGGGCTGGTGCCAGCGGTGCCAGCATGCGATATGGCCGGCGAGACCCCGCAGGCTACTTTGTGAAGGGGCAAGCACAGGCCACCGCAGAAGTAGAAACATTTGTGCGGCGAAGTGGCAGGAGCTTGGTCGCCCGCTCATGACCACCGAGTAGCACGCCCAGCAAAATGCATCACTTGACAGGCCAAAGCGCTGGTGAAGAGCCTCGCTGTTGTTGCATGATTCCAACCACTGCTTGATTCCATGTAACAACCTGAAATAATGGGTTGCACAACTGTGCTTCCATGCCCTCATGTACTAATGGGTTGCACAACTGTGCTTCCATGCCCTCATGTACTAATGGGTTGCACAACTCTGCTTCCATGCCCTCAGTCAGTCATGAGGAATACCCCCCCAGGATCGCGTTTGTATTTGCACGGTGGCATTTAGCCCAAGCACATTTAGCCCAAGGGTGTTTTTCATCCCTATGTGTGCCCTCGTTTCCGCTCTTTGCTGTCACCGCACCCGGAGATGGTTGGGACACCATGGCACAACGCGATGGTTGGGAAATGGCCTTGGCCATGTCCCCCTTCCATTCAACCCCTCCTATCATTTGCAGACCAGCGGATGGCCACCGATATGCTACACTTTGGCCCGCAAAGATGGTGCCTAAACTGCTACACCAGCAGCAGGGGACCAGCACGATTTGTGTCAGGCTGTACGGAGCCCATGGCGGCCTTTTTTTTTAAAAAAGGTTATTATTATTGATTTTTCTTTATGGCTGTGTACCCCCCATTCCCCGCTCTACCCCACCCCCACACCCCCTCCCCGGTCTCTGGCCACTGATGGCCCTTGCTTCCCATCGCCGATCCACCCTGCGCCCGCCTCCCTGTGCCCCCCAGGTGGACATGAGCGAGCAGAGCAACCTGGCGGCGGCGCGCGGGTACCAGCAGTTACTGGACGCCTTCTCCCTCCACGAGTTTGTCATCCGTCACGGCGTGGTGCTCGACTCCACGCCCGAGTTCGCCTCGTACAAGCGCACGTACGCGCGCGTGTGGCCGCAGATCGAGTCGCTCATTCGGCACTTGGAGGAGGTAATGCCGGCCGACGCCAGGGACTGCAGTGGTGTTCACTATGCCGTATTCCCGTGCTCACCACGCTGCTCTCAGGTATCTCTCTCGGCTCTGTGGCCTGCCCACTCGCGGCAGTACGAGAGAAGCTGGGGCGCCCTCCCTCCTCGTTGTGTATAGGGGTTGAAGGTTCCTTTATTGGCTCCCACGTGACGCAGTCTACGTGCTAACTAATTAATAAATGGTGTATAGGGGTTGAAGGTTCCTTTATTGGCTCCCACGTGACGCAGTCTACGTGCTAACTAATTAATAAATGGTGTATAGGGGTTGAAGGTTCCTTTATTGGCCCCCACGTGACGCGGTCTACGTGCTAACTAATTAATAAATGGTGTATAGGGGTTGAAGGTTCCTTTATTGGCCCCCACGTGAGGCGGTCTACGTGCTAACTAATTAATAAATGGTGTATAGGGGTTGAAGGTTCCTTTATTGGCTCCCACGTGACGCAGTCTACGTGCTAACTAATTAATAAATGGTGTATAGGGGTTGAAGGTTCCTTTATTGGCTCCCACGTGACGCGGTCTACGTGCTAACTAATTAATAAATGGTGTATAGGGGTTGAAGGTTCCTTTATTGGCCCCCACGTGACGCGGTCTACGTGCTAACTAATTAATAAATGGTGTATAGGGGTTGAAGGTTCCTTTATTGGCCCCCACGTGACGCGGTCTACGTGCTAACTAATTAATAAATGGTGTATAGGGGTTGAAGGTTCCTTTATTGGCCCCCACGTGACGCGGTCTACGTGCTAACTAATTAATAAATGGTGTATAGGGGTTGAAGGTTCCTTTGTTGGCTCCCACGTGACGCGGTCACTTGCTTTTAATGCCTGTGCTCACCTTGGCAGTGGGCAGTGGGCAGAGCCCCCCGCACCCACGCAGTGCCCGTAATCGTTCCAGGGGCACCCATGGTGTTGTACCATGCATGGGGCACGCCGTGTAGTGGCGCAAAGGGCGAGCCTCGCACCAAGCTAGCACCCTGGCTGCCAGCGTCAAGTGGTTACGTGGTGCAGTTTCATGCCCGGCCATCTCAGGTCCGTGCCCCAGCGTGCAGGCATGCCATCCAGCAATCAGGTCCGTGCCCCTAGCGTGCAGGCATGCCATCCAGCAAAGGAACGCGCCGGGCATGGCCTGATATTTGCGTGTTGTGGGCACTGATGCAGGCTTTGTGGGCCTGATATTTGCGCTTTGTGGGCATCATGTAGGGAGGAGCAAGTTGACAGCATGCAGAGTTTGAAGCAGATGTCTTCATGTCACAGCTTCCCGCCCTCAAGCGCATTCCTTTTACCATTTCAGCTGTTCTGGCAGCGCAGTGTCCCTCACCCGTGCGGCAGCATCCCTCGCTGTTTGCTTGCCTCTCCCCGGTGCCTACTGGACCTGCCCTGCTGCTCTCCTCGCAGGTTTGCACCACCTTCAACGTGGACCGCGCGGTCATCGACGGCAAGGCGCTTGCAGAGATTGCGGAGGAGGCGGAGGACGACGTGAACGCGGAAGTGGGCATGGACGACCTGCTCAGCTGCATCCAGAACATTGACGAGGTGCGCCGTGCTTGTTTGTATGTGAGGGGAGCCGCACTGGTGAATGTGTGGGGGGGGGGATGGGGCCGTTGTTGTCATTCATTAGTGCGCTTCCTGGTCATCTCTTCCACCGAACGCATGCGCGCAGGAGCGGATATGCTTACAGTGAACCCGATATTCATAGTGCTTACAGTGAACCCGATACTCATTGTTCCGCCCTTTGCGCTATCCCCTGCCTGAGCATGCGCCCTCGAGCATGCGCCCCCCGCGCCCCCATGCACTTGCCCCATGCGCCCCTTCCCCCCTATGTGTGATGAGGCAACTATGGCTCACGCACACTATGCACGCCTGGGCCTCTAGCCTCCTGTGCATGATGCGCTGGCATGCCCCTGCGCGCGCCATGACTTGGGTTGCGCATGCCATGCACCCTACCGCATCGCTCCCCTCGTGCGCGTGCAGGTGGCGGCCCAGCTGGAGAAGTACGACGAGGAGGGCCAGCTGCTGGTGCGCCTGAGCCCCGACGAGGCAGCGACCATCATCCAGAAGTACTGGCGCGGCTACTCGGTGAGTGGGCAGAGGTGCCGCAGGGTGTGCTCATGGGAGGATAGGGACTGGCCGCCAAACCGTGCCCTGAGGGGGGAGTCTGCAGCTGTTTGCCAGTAACAGGGTTTGCTTGGCAGCCTTGGGAATTCCGGAATGACGTCTTGATGGCTAAAGATGAGGCTGAATCTTTAAACAAGCGGTGTAATAGCAGTCACAATATGTCCGTTGTTTTCTGCAAACTTGCTGGGATCATACGCAAGTGATAGAAGCCTGGCTTTTTAATGCCAAAGTCACTGCTATCAAGGTTTTTTGGCTTAAGAAATATCCAGCTTTCAGCGCATCTTATTTCTGCATCAAAGTTCTGCATGTGAACTTCCATGAAAGGGCTTCATGCTCCCGTGGTCATCACGCATGCCCCACCACTGGCCTCTGCAACACCCATTCGCTGGACACCTTGCTCCCCGCCTGCCTGTCATGCCCGCTGCCACGTGTCCCCCCAGCGACGGCAAGAGTGCCGCAACATGATCATGCTCGTGCGCTTGGTGAAGAAGATCCAGCGTTTCTGGCGCGCCTACCGCAAGCGCCAGCAGACACTTGCCGCCATCTCCGTGGTGCTCGAGAAGAGGCAAAACAAGTACGTGTGCGTGTGTGGGGTTGGTGGGTGGGGGGGGAGCATGCTATATGTGGTGCTCGAGAGGAGGCAAAACAAGTACGTGCGTGTGTGTGTGGGCGTGGGGGGGAGGCTGCGGTGTGGGGTGCGCGAGAAGAGGCGCGACAAGGACTTGTACGTGGGGGGGGGGGGGGGGGGGGAGCCTGCCTTATGTGTCATCGCGTTGGCATGCAGTATGTCTGCGCATCACGCGGGGATGGCCAAGCCTAGCACGGCGCATGTATCCACGCTGCACACTCGTGTTGCCATAACACAGCAAAGGGGGAGCTGAGCATGACTGCGCGGGGAAAATATCACACAGTACCCATGCCCCCAGAGCTTGTTTTTGCCAGGGCGACCCTATAGTGAATACTCCCCTGCATCTGCATCGATGCTGTGCTACCCTGTCCAAGACCCCATCCTATGGTTACACTCTATCTTATGGGCATACCGTAGGTTTATTGCTTTTAGCTAGTATTGCCATCGTTGCCTGATCCAGCGGGTGTCGACTCATCCAACCAACCAACCAACCAACCAACCAACCAACCAACCAACCAACCAACCAACCAACCAACCAACCAACCAACCAACCAACCAACCAACCAACCAACCAACCAACCAACCAACCAACCAACCAACCAACCAACCAACCAACCAACCAACCAACCAACCAACCAACCAACCAGCCAACCAGCCACCCAGCCACCAACCCACCCACCCGCCCGCCCGCCCCCCCCCCCACACACACCCCACCCCACCCAACCACCTACCCACCCACCCTGGGCCCTCTCTTCTTACCTGTGCGTGCCTCTGCTGCCCTGTCACATCCCCAGGTTCAAGAAGCTGCAGCAGAAGCTTGAGGCCGAGTGGAATGACCTGCAGCAGCGCCCGCGCTTTGTCATCCACATCCCCTCCTTCACCCTCCCGCAGAAGCATCGATTATCCATCCCGGACTTCCAGGTACGCCGTGGCTCGAGAGCGGGCCTTGCATCCATGTGGTCTTTGTCGCTCGTGGTGGCCTGTGGCCTACCCACAACCCCGCAAGGCCTCAATGATGATCATTACACCCCGTTGCCAGGCCTTAGCACATGGCCAGCTTGGCACAGGGCAATTACTAGAAGCCCATGTGCCACTTGCCATGAGCGCCAAATTTCCCCCTGGCCAGCTGAACGGTTCCAATGGGCTGCCATGTATGCACTTGCCTGTTGTAATTCAGCTTGCCTGTTGCGTTTTCTAGCATCTCAGCTCAGGTTGACATAAATGAGAGAGAGGACTAGTGTGACCCGCTGGCTTCGCCCAGCCAATAAAAGTCACTTTTGGGCGGTAGAGAGACCTTTTGGGCGGTAGAGGGACTGCCCGCTGCCCGCTGCTGCCCGCTGCTGCCCGCTGCTGCCCGCTGCTGCCCGCTGCTGCCCGCTGCTGCCCGCTGCTGCCCGCTGCTGCCCGCTGCTGCCCGCTGCTGCCCGCTGCTGCCCGCTGCTGCCCGCTGCTGCCCGCTGCTGCCCGCTGCTGCCCGCTGCTGCCCGCTGCTGCCCGCTGCTGCCCGCTGCTGCCCGCTGCTGCCCGCTGCCCGCTACGCGTAGTTTGTAGTAGCCCTCTACGCGTAGTTCCTAGTAGCGTGCTCCTTGGCTTCGCTCGGGAGAGGAATCGTGACGGTCTAACCGCTGTGCTCCGGAGAGGAGGCCGCTGAAGCGGCCGCTCGCTTCACTCGCTTGGCGCTTCGCGCGGGTTGGTGGCCAGTAGGTCCGCTTCTGTCGTATTGGCGTTCAGTCTTTTTCCCCGTTTTTGGATTGGTGGGGAAGTTGCGATGCCCTGAACAGTGGCGAATGGCGTCTTATTGCGAAATTAATAAATAGGATACAGAGCCCACCCCTGCCTGCCTGCCTGCCTGCCTGGCCGCCCGCCCGCCCGCCCGCCCGCCCTCGCCCGCCCGCCGCCCGCCCGCCCGCCCGCCCGCCCGCCCGCCCGCCGCGCCGCCCGCCCGCCCGCGCCGCCCGCCCGCCCGCCCGCCCGCCGCCCCGCGCCCGCCCGCCGCCCGCCCGCCCGCCCGCCCGCCCGCCCGCCCGCCGCGCCCGCCCGCCCGCCTGCCCGCCCGCACGCCCGCACGCCCGCCCACCCTCGCCCGCACGCCCGCACGCCCGCACGCCTGCCCGCCCGCCTGCCTGGCTGCCTGGCTGCCTGGCTGCCTGGCTGGTGCACATGCGGAGCGTGTCGGGTCCATACTTGTCCTCCCTATGCTCATGGGGAAAGGGGGGGAGGAAGGGAGGGGGGGGTGGGGGAGGAAATATTAGCACTGACTACGCGAACTCTGCACTTAACAAATGGCGACCCCTGTTTGCACTTGCCGCATCCATGTCCTGCTGGTGACCTCAAACCTCCCTCTTGCTTGCTTGGCTCTCTTTTCCGCGTCACTGCGTGCCTTGCCCCACGTGGTTCCTTGTACCCCGACGGCCTTGTCCCCTCTACTCGCATGGCCTTGTCGCCTATACCCGCACGGCCTACCGTCACCCACCAGCTGGAGGAAAACAGCCAGATGGCGCGCCTGTTGGAGCTGGATGACCCCAACCTGAACATCATCTACGTGTGCCCCTTCCCACTGGACAAGGACCTTGAGACCTACTACCACAAGCTGCTGTCGGTAAGACCTGGTGCCCTGTGCGCACGCCCATGCAGCGTGGGGCGCACATGCTAGACAGCCCGATGAGCCTAGGAAAATTGGCCACCAGCGAGTGTCCTGGTCACCCTCCCTTGCACGCAAAGACTCGGTCAGCACTTGGGCTAGCAGCCGTGGTCTTCAACGTCAAACGCATGCATATGCATAATCGTGGTGCACAATATGTACGTAGCAGTATCAAGCCGCAAACGTACACATGCCCACATGCCTGGCTGCCTGTGCACCCGCCAGCATGGCCCTTGGTCCTTGCTGTGTCAGGTATCCATTGCGCTGCACGCTGCTTCATGCAGGCACCATTCATGCATTGCCTGTTTGCATGGTTGCATGGCCGCCTGACGGCATGTACGCCTTTCTGCCTGTCTGCCGGCTGTCTTCTTGCCTCTTTTCTGGCCATGTGTGTGTTCTTATGTGTGCACATGCGTGAGCAGACACGCAACATTGAGAACATCCACCTGCGCTACCGCATCGTCTACCCAGAGAATTACAAGCGGCTGCCCTACCATCTCTCGCTAACGCAGGTGAGGGCCCTTGCATCCCCACAATCATGATGAGCGCCCACCATGGGCATGCGTGCCCACTTGACAGCTAGCGTGGGCGACAGCATCTGCTCCAGCGTCCGCATTCTGGTCACATGGCATTGGGATCACGGCATGTTGCCTTCATTCCTTATTTGGTCGCATGACTACTGTACCGGGACATCGCCATGACGGCACATCTGGGGCAGGCTCCTTCCACTAGAGTCTGACGACAAAGCAAGGAAAGTGCAAACAGCAAGTTCTCCCGCTGTACATTGCAGCAAAATGCACCGCGTGTTTATATATATCGCACTTTCAAGCCGTGGTCTCTCTGGCCATCAATCCCCCTCCCGGGTGCCAACTCGACACTTCACGGCATGCATGCGGCCCATGTTGACCCACCCCCCAAACCCCACCCACCCGCCCCCCCCGTTCCCCCTTGCACTCCCACCCCCCTCGCACCCGTCTCCTCCCCCCCCATCGCGCCAGATGCTGCTGTGCTCGCCCAAGGCCATGGCGCGCATTCAGGCGTGCGTGGAAGGGTTCCCCGCCTACATCGTTCCCCACATGGTGGGCACCGACGACATGTACCTCTCCGCACTGCTGGACATCCCCATCTTCGGGCCCGCGCCCGAGCTGTACAAGCAGCTGTCCTCTAAGACCATGCTGAAGACGGTGGGTGGCGGGTGGCAGGGCCGTAGGGCAGGGGTGCACAGGAAGAGGAGCGCATCGTGCACTATGGTTGCCTGGATAGGTGCTGGCTGACAAGGGTGCCCGCAGCTGGGGACACGCTTATGGACCCTCACAATCTTCAGAGTGGCTGTTTCATGGTGGCTATTCGGACCAAGCTGTGTCCTGGTTTGGCACTGGCCACCACAGAACAGCCCTTCTTGACGGCCACGGCGGTCCTTTAGGGCCCAAGGCCGATTGGTGGGCCCATGCGCTACCCCCCACCTGTTTCCCTGACGATGGCCTGCTCTATCAACCGTGTCGCCTGCGATTGCAAGCGTGGGGCCTGCTTTAACAACTGGGTGCCTCGCCTGCTTCTGGGTGTGTGGGGCGGCTCCCCTGTGCCTGGTTGGCACGTGGGCGCATGGGCCCGTGTGCCCGTATGTCTGTCGGCAGATCCTCAAGGAGGCCGAGGTCAACATGGCGCCGTCGATGGAGGACATCCGGAGCGAGGTACGTACGCCAGTGTTTACGCATACGGGCGCCTCACGGGCAGCCGCCTGTTACAGGATATGGGAGCTGGTGCCGTGTAGTGTGTGTGGCCATGCATTGATGAGCTGCTGAGTGGCAGGGAGGGGAGAACATCTGCAGGCAAGTCATGTGATTATGCATCACCTCGTGCTCGCTTGCAGCTGCCCACCGCCATGAAATGTACTGCCATGCATAGGCCTGATGCCTCATGGAGGGTCCTAGCAGTGAAAGAATGAACCACTTGTTAAGCCCGTTCCTGGCAGGGATGCATGTCTTGGGCACTGGCCTTTTTTCTTTTGAGCTGGATGTTGGGATGTTGAATGTTCATGCGCAGGCATATGCTGGGTGAGCGGACGTGGCCGTGGCGACGGCTCCCCTGGCCAGCCCGCCCATGTCACATTTTGATAGATCGGCATCCCCCCTTCTGCGGTGCTGATGGCCAGATGCCTGGCAGATCAGCTGGTTCCTGATTGATCGGCCACGTGCATGGTGGCCAGTGCAAGTAAGAAGAAACTTCGTATAGACTGCAGGGAAGCTATCCCACCAGGGACCTTTCTGCATCCTGGTCGATGTGACGTGGGCATGCATCTGCACAGCTCTGCTGGGTTCCTGCATGCCACGTGCGCTGACACTCAGCATGTCCATCCATGCACGTTTGTGCATGTGCGTGTATGTGGGGGGGGGCATGGGGGCGGGGAGGGGCGCACATGAACTCATGCCCGCATGGTGACCCTGTACATTCACGCCCGGTTGCCCGCAGGATGACCTGGTGGCGCGCCTGGCCAACATGATCGTGGATATGCCCAAGGTGCCTCGCTGGATCTTCAAGGTGGATGACGAGTTCTTTGGGCGTGGCCACGCCTACTTTGACATCGCTAGCACACACAACATCGCCGTGGTCACCAGCACCGTCAACAAGGCGCCTGGTGGGTGGTGGAATGAGGCAGCCTGCCCTCCCTTTACAGTCATGCCGCATCCCTTTGTGGTCGTGCCGCATTATATGTTAGTCGTGCCGCAGTCCTTTGAAGCCATTGCGGACCCTCGTTGTAACCATGGCACATCCCTCGTAGCTCAACTATTTGCCAGGCATCAAGGGCTTGCCAGCCGTGTTTATGCTGACACTCAACAAAGCAGCCACCCTAGGAGGCCTGCACTATGTGGCTAGTCTTGCACCGAAGATTGTGATCGAGAGTGCTACTCTTCTATTCTTTCGTAATGGCAAGGCGATGTTGCTATCAAGGGAGGGGTGATTGGTTCTTTGGCGGTGTGCAAAGGTCAAGTCTCCTCCTGGTGTACCGGCATCGGAATCACCCGAGATGTGAACAGGTTTGGGGCGGAAAGCTGTCTGGCGAGATGGCCGTTTATAACGGCGGTTGTGACATGGGGTATTTACGGCCTTATTTACTTTCCTCCAGAAATAAACGTGTTTAGCTCAGCCCTATGCCAGCCATCAAGGGCTTGCCTGCTGTAAACAAATCACCATGGTAATCTCTCGTACATACCCAGTGTGCACCTTTACGTGCTCATTAGCCAGCATGCGCCTCCCCCTTTTGTCGATGCCTTGCGGCCACACAGCCAATTTCCGTCGCGGTTCGAAAGAGCGCAAGGATGCGGTGGACGCGGTCACTATCGCCCTGCGCGTGTCGCTGCCCAAGAAGACGGTGATGGTCCACCCTTCGCTCTACCCCTCGTGGCGCTACTTCCGGGACACAATGATGCGCCGCGGATGCATCGTGGAGGCTTGCCCCACCATGGTCACTGGCTCGCCCTCGGTCAACCTGCTGGTGGAGCCCAACGGGGGCATGCGGGTGCTCAACACACACGAGCAGGTATGCTTGCGGATGCTGGCAGAAAGGGACCCCTCGGTGCCCTGTCTACCCTTTTTGCTTGGGCTCGTTTTAACAACGGACACGGGCACTGTGAACCGGTGTGGCCTGACATGGACAAAGGCTCGGTTTTTGAGGGGGGGTGGGGGGGTGGGGGGGTGGGGGCACATTCCAAGTTTTGCAGGCAGTAGGTAGTGACTTGTAACATAGATGGTCTTTTCCCAGACCCATCGCCCGAGGCCTTGTCCTCCGCACTCTTCCAAAAGCAGCGTGTCTTACGGAGTTGAGGCAATGTATGATGTGCCGGTGAGGTTGGCCTTTGGCCGTGCCTGGATGGCCTGCGCCTGGGGTCATGTTCTGATTTCTTGCCTACGGCCTCAAGTAGTAGAGATGCAAGATGAAGCGAGCCCATGGGAGGTTTCCTCCTATACAAGGAGATGCAAGATGAAGCGAGCCCATGGGAGGTTTCCTCCTATACAAGGAGATGCAAGATGAAGCGAGCCCATGGGAGGTTTCCTCCTATACAAGACACAGGAACAGGCCCACCCACCACCGTGCGGTGGTTTGTTTGAAGCATCGGCGCAACCGCACAAGCGCAAGAGTAAGTGCAAGTGCAAGTGCAAGCATCCATGCATGGGACCCTGACAACCTACTGACATGTGATGATTCGGCATGTTTTCTGCAGAGCCCCACCGCCACCTCTTGCCCCGATCGTAATGCCTCCCCTCGCCCCCCCTTCTCGCCCCCCCTTCTCGCCCGGCATCCCTTTGCGCCCCGCCCCTCATTCCCCCTGCCCCGACATGTACCTGTCTGTGTCGCAGATCTTCTGCACGGCCTACCGCTTTGTGGGCGCGTCATTCCCCCAGTCCTCTGTGCCCCACGCGGCCCTCGCCGCCGCGTCCCTGGCCATTGCCACGGCGTGCCGGCGGCGCGGCTTCTGGGGCTACCTGGGCATTGACTTTGTGGCGCTCAAGGAGGCCGGCATGTTGCGACTGTGGGCGGTGGACCTCAACCCACGCTACACGCTGACACAGGTCGGTTGTGTGGCTTTTGGCTGCGCCTGAGTAGTGGGCAGCTTTGAGCTGCTTGATGCTCTGCAGCGGCAACAAAATCACAAGTGAAGTGATGGAAGTGGGTTTTAAGAAGGCCATCTGGTGAAGTGATGGAAGTGGGTTTTAAGAAGGCCATCTGCCTAGCCCAGTGGAGAGCACTTGGTAGTGTTTACTAGTTAAGTTGCGGAGATGGCAGTAGGGCTATTGTGTAGTAGGATGCAATGATAATGTGTGCAGCATGCATGGCCACATCAGGTTCCATTGGTGTGATGTGCCTGCGTGCCTGCTGAGGCGATGTCTTGTCATCTAGAGTCTTGGTGGGTACCTTGTAGCGTGTGCAGATATGCCAGCAATGGTGGGCCATTCTCCCTATGGTGGGGCGGTAGTCGGTGCCCTGTGTGGGCGGTTTGTAGACCAAGTCATCGTCGTCAGAACCAAGTCATGAGCATGCGCCCACGACCCTGGCATGCGGGCTATGCTGGAGTGTTTGTCAGCTGGGTGCTTTGTTCCCTTGGTTGATTCCATGCCTCCTGTATCTGCCAGTCACATCCTTTGTGCATGCTCTGTCAACCATTCTACAGGCACCGGCACCAGTTTCCCTCGTGCATGCTCTGCTGTTCACCGCCTCAGGATCCTGCATGTGTTATTCAAGACTAACACCATGGCATGGCATCACCTCACAATCTCGCCACCGCTGTCGCCATCCTGTGCTTGCAGGCGAGCTTCCAGATGTTCCACTTCATGTGCGGCGGCTCGTTCGACTCATCCACGTCACTCTACCTCATCCCCAACACGAGGAAAGGATCGGTTGTGGAGGATGACAGCAATGAAGAAGAGCTGCCCCCCTCCTCCCCCCTGGCGGCACAGGTCGCTGCCAAGGCAAAAGCCAGCCAAAAGAAGCAGCGGCGGTTCTACGTGGCGGCGACGCACATATCGCACCCCAACATCTGCAACCTGCAGTACGCGTCCTTCTTCAACCAGTGTCGGCTGGAGGGGATTGTGTTTGACATGCACGACAAGGTGAGGGTGGAGGGTATTGTGTTTGACATGCACGACAAGGTGAGGGTGGAGGGGATTGTGTTTGACATGCACGACAAGGTGAGGGTGGAGGGGATTGTGTTTGACATGCACGACAAGGTGACGGTGGCAAGCCAGCACTTTGACATGCACGACAAGGTGAGGGTGGAGGGGATTGTGTTTGACATGCACGACAAGGTGAGGGTGGAGGGGATTGTGTTTGACATGCACGACAAGGTGAGGGTGGAGGGGATTGTGTTTGACATGCGCGACAAGGTGAGGGTGGAGGGGATTGTGTTTGACATGCACGACAAGGTGACGGTGGCAAGCCAGCACTTTGACATGCACGACAAGGTGAGGGTGGAGGGGATTGTGTTTGACATGCACGACAAGGTGAGGGTGGCAAGCCAGCACAGGGGATGTGGGTGCTGCGGATGCGAAATGTCCACTGCCCTATGAACCATGCTTATTATATTTACCATCATAGCAGACTTTTCGCGACACTCCCCCAGGTATCGCCCAAACCCCGGGGGGGTCCCATTGGCCTGGGGGAAGGGCGAGGGGGGTCCAAACCCCCCACCCCCAACGATTTATGAGGGGGGTGGGTGGGGGTGCGACACCGGGGGGGGGGGCATTACCTTTGCCGCCCATTTTTTCCCGCCCAGGTTTTCCCGCCCAGGTTTTTTTCAAGACTTTGAACGTAATACGATATATTTAAGATCATTGCCATGCGAGAACCTTGGTCGACGTCGGCGGGGGGGGGGGGGGGGGAAAGCCTTCCTTACCCACCCACCCACCCACCCACCCACCCACCCACCCCCTGGATCCCCTGGAGGTGGCAACGAATGAGGGGAGGGGGGGGGGGCGTCTGACACCCTACCCCCGGCGGGTTCCCGTTGCTGGAGGGGGGGGGGGGGGGGGGGCAAGCCGTCCCCCCCCCCCCTCTCGGGCGATATCTCCAGGAGTATCGCGAAAAGTCTGATAGATGCCATTTCGTTGTCTCACTAGTATCATTCCCTTGGTGTTGCCGCTCCCGCTTCCGTAATAATTGTATGTCATTTCCGATCATCCATGTGGCTTCAGTGCGTGACATTGTTTCCTAGATTACCGGTAGGAAGCTTGCCCTTTCCTACCTCCCACAGAGGCCATGCCACTTGCTTTTTCGCGTGATGCATTCCAGGTGGGCACCTCGTACAACTTCATGGACAGTCTCTCCTGCGGGATGCTCGGCGCGCTGTGCATGGGGCGGTCGCCAGTGGAGGCGTTTCGGCTGCTGGCCACCGCGCTGGACTTCATCGCCCGCCAGGTATGGCCCGCTTGCTTGATCCGCCCGCTGACGACGCGATGGGATCGGGGGGAAGGAAGAACGTTCTTGCGACAGCACTGACCGATTGGTGCTGCAGTGTGAGGGGGCGAGGCATGGCAATAGCATGCCATCTTCGTTGACAATGCTGGTGGAAATTGCCCTGGGTGCTATCGATATCCGCAGTCTAGCTAGGGAAGCACATGATTGGTGCGCATCGCAATTCGGTGCAATCAGTCATCCCAGCCTGCTATGCAGACGATCTTTGTCTGTTTGTTTAACTTTTGTTTAATTATTTTTCTAATGAGATTAGCATAGTACCCCGTGGCATGCCCATGCGCATGACACACAAGTACTTACTGACTTGATGAATTAATTAGCATGTAGACTACGTCATCTGGGTACCAATAAAGGAACCTTCAACCCCTATACACCATGAGAAGGAGGGAGGTTGCCCTAGCACTTACTCATGGTTCTCCCCTCCCTGGGTATGGCCATTTGTTTTCCCCTCGCACTTGGCGCAGTAAAGGTTAGCTGAAGGAGTATGTGGGTGAATCCCTTTGGTTTGCTGATTCGCTACTTTGAGACATCTGCTGGTATTTGTTTCTGCGGAAAAACTGGGTGTAAGACATGACATGTGTCTGTGTGCAACCTTGGATGCCTGCCTGCTCTTTTGTTGGCATCGAATCTCAGGTGGCTCTGGGCACGATATCGGATGATGCATATGAAGCTAACTCGACACTCCGGGGCGTGAGGTCCACCATTCGCTTCCTTGCGGACAAATTGAGCGGCAAGTAGGTCCGACAGCTGTTGATGGGTCAATGGGATATCAAGGAGACAACCAGGATATACTTCCACACATGCACCAGCAGATCCATGAGATTGTCCATTCATCTTATCCTGCTGGCGCATACACAGCAATATGATGGGGCATTTCTGGACTTGGAAGGTTCCTTGGACAAGGTCAGTGTGCATGTGTTGCTATAAGAGTAACGCGTTGCTGGAAAACCGTTGGCAGCAATTGATGCATGCATGGTCACTCAGCGTTGAAACTTAATGTGTGTGCACTGTGCATGAGGTAGATCTAGGACAGATACAACCTGTAGATAATCCTGGGTGAATAAATGGTCTCAAGCCTGTCTTGGCTGACCAGTGCGGAGTTAGCTTGCAGTTTCGTACCCTCTGGACTGTACGACCACAAGGCAGTTGCCAATCCTATTTATATTCATTGAGTACTTGTGTGTCATGTGCATGGGCATGCCACGGAGTACTATGCTAATCTCATTAGAAAGATAACTGCACGAAAGTTACAGATATCGTCTGATTCATATTATATACATTGAAATGATTAAATACGGGAATCAATGAGATGCAGGCAACACAATTCAAACGCAAGGCAAGGACGAGCTATGTAGCTACCGAAGAACATGGCATACAACTACGTACATAGAAATTGTCTTGAGCACTTAACATATGCAGGCGCATGCAGGCAATTCACCACACAACTGCTGGCCCACCGGGGAGGGCCCAGTACAGGTATACATTAGTTGTCTCACTAGCTTAATTCAAAACGGTACGTGGCTGCATGCGTCATGTGTGTGGGCGTCAATTACAGTCATTCACGCCTTAATGTTGTGCTCACGTACATACGCCGGGCCGCATATGATTTTGGCATTCGAGCTTCAAAGTAGTTCATATAATAGTATGTTTTAGTATCTTTGGTTCAAATTGGTTCAATTTAATAGAGTCATTCACGGCGCCGTTGGTTGGGTTGACCCGTCGCGAATTAACCTCGGACCCAACTTAAAAGGCGTGCATGAATGACTGTACATCCCTCCACCCAGACCTGGGCGGACCTGTATAAGCAGCACACCACCTCCACCACCTCCGCCGTCGCAGCCCATGCAGCTCCAGCAGCAGAAGCTCCATGTCTCCGCGAGGAGGCCGAGCTCGCCAAGCGCAGTAAGTAAGTAAGTAAGTAAGTAAGTAAGTAAGTAAGTAAGTAAGTAAGTAAGTAAGTAAGTACTTGCGTGTCATGCGCAAAGGCATGCCACAGAGTACTATGCTAATCTCATTAGAAAAATAATTACACAAAAGTTTAAACAAATATCGTCTGCATCAACCTTAACGTCATACTCAAGAACTTCGACATGGAGGAAGGTGAGAATTCCGAGAAGCTTGCACGTGCGTTTGAGAGCAAAATCCTTGATCGCATGGGCCTTCTTGGTGAGATTAAGCTGGTCGCCCACCGCCTTCCCCGCGCGCGCGGGGTAAGGCAGGGGCGCCGCCGCTTCTTCTCATCTTTAAGAGCCCAGTAGACAAGATTTCGTTTCTCAGACGCCGCAAGCGGCTCGAGAACACTCCCTTCACCGTGGACGACAACTTGACCCTGGCGCAGCAACGTACAACGGCGACGGGAGCTATGGCCGACCTATACCTCCAGCTCCGGCAGACCAAGGCGGGACAGCCGGTGTACTGTGCAGAAGGGGGCGGCCATCTACGTCGGCCATGCACAAGCCCTCGCACGTGCCCCCATCGACCATGCATGCGCGCACCGCGGCCCCAGCGACTCCAGACGCCCCAGCTTAGGGGAATACAGCAGTAGTAGTGTAGAATAGTAAGACAGTGGCCTTGTACATGCCCGCCTACTAGTACAGGCACTATACCAGCAGACCCATGAACATTAATTAATTAATTAAACACGTGCTCCCGTTGGGGAGTCACGGAGCACCGAAGTGCTTTTAATCCCTGTGTGTGCGCACAACAGGAGAAAGGGCAGAGACCCCCAGTCTCCTTCATGCCTAAGGCATGCCACAGCTGCGTTCGGGCTCGCTAGCTAAACGGACACGCTAACGATCCGGCAATCCGTGGGTGCAATAAGACCCATGTGAGCATGGCATAACAAGGAGCGTGGGCAAGTAATCTGATCATAGCCAGGACGAACATTAATTAGTCATGTACATGTGTGCCCATGACGAGCAAACGCACCACGAGCCACGAGCCACGAGGTAGCCATGGCTGACGGCGGCGCTCATAACTTCCACGTTTGAGCACCGAATTCAGCCGTGAATATCACAATCGATGCGTCTTTCTACAACGCACATGCTGCTATAATTTTCCGAAGCTATTACGCAATATACGATGAGCAAACGCCTCTCGACGAATCGCAGTTTGGAAACTGCGATGAGCCAAGCAAATGCGCCTGCAGCTCCGGCTGCAGCTTCGCTAGCTCCCGGCCTCGCAGGCCATGGTGACCCTAGCCAAGCGTTAGTGGTTCACTCCTCCGCGGCCTCGCCATCGGCATCGCCAGAACCTAAACGCAGCCGCTCATCCTTTCCACGCGAACCGCGTTTCAAGGTAAAAACCTTCAATGTCGACGATTACGACTGGTACAACATAGCCCCGTGCACTGCTCTGGATTGCATTTTCCTCGGTCGGGGATTACTCCTCGCTCCTTGAGCTTTGCCTCCACCTTCACAGCATCAATCGCCTTCTCGAGCCAGATGGCCGCAGGCTTCAATGCCGAGATCTGCTGCTGACGGGCCTCCACTACAACCGGCCTGACCTTCAGCATCTGATTCTCTGCTCACTCCTCCAGAAGTCTGACGGCGAGATCTGGTCCCCCACCATCTCCGCAGCCACATTCCGTTCCATCCTCACGGAAGCCTTTCAGCAGCACGTGATCGACCCCCCTTGCTGCCGACGTAGCAGCAATCGGCGGCACGCTGACTGCTGAACTTCCTCACATTTCCACCGCCGTCGCCTCCACCTCCACTGCCACCTCCACCGCCGACATCCGAGCCCAGCTCCTCGACATTGACCAGCGCCTTAAAGACAATGCAATCGCCATCGAGGTCCTGCAAAACACCGCAGGCCTCACCGCCCAGGCGGTGAAGGAAATTGCCGCCAAGCCAGCCCCTGCTGGCCTGGCCGGCGATGCTCCTCCCATCACAACCTGGGCGGACAGTGCTCAAGCAACATACCACCTCCACCACCTCCGCCGTCGCAGCCCAGCTCCAGCGGCAGACGCTTGACCTCCGCGAGGAGGCCGAGCTCGCCAAGCGCAGCCTCAACGCCATACTCAAGAACTTTGACATGGAGGAAGGTGAGAATTCCGAGAAGCTTGCACGTGCGTTTGAGAGCAAAATCCTTGCACGTACGCATGGGCCTCCTTGGTGAGATTAAGCTGACCGCCCACCGCCTCCCCCGCGCGCGGGGTAAGGCAGGGGCGCCTCCGCTTCTTCTCATCTTTGACAGCCCAGCGGACAAGATTTCGTTTCTGAGACGCCGCAAGCGGCTCGAGAACACCACCTTCACCGTGGACGACGACTTGACCCTGGCGCAGCAACAACGGCGACGGGAGCTATGGCCGACCTACCTCCAGCTCCGGCAGACCAAGGCGGGCCAGCCGGTGTACTGGTGGAAGGGGGCGGCCATCTACGTCGGCCACAAGCCCTGGCACGCGACCCCCTCGATCCCCGCGGCCCCAGCGACCCCAGAAGCCCCAACCTAGGGGAATACAGCAGCAGTAGTGTAGAATAGTTAGACAGTGGCCTTGTACATGCCCGCCTACTACAGGCACTATACCAGCTGAGGCCTAGCCTTTTTAGTCATATGTACATGTGTGCCTATGATGAGCCACCCTCCAGATGATGCCTAGCTTTATTTAATTATGCTGTGCCCATGCAGGGAGTCACTCCCTGCTGAGAAGCCATGCCCTAGCTCTTGTATAGCTGTGCTGATCTTCCCCACCTATGACAGGCTCCCCTTAGCTGGGTGTTGCCTGAAACTCTGGGTGGTGCAGGTGCCCTAGTGCACCTACTAGAGCAAGTGTTGTTTACATTCCCACCCTTGCAGGAAGTAGCTTTAAGTCTAATAGAATGTATGATAGGCCATATGCCCCTTCTCTGGGCTATGTGCTACATATACTCCCAACGGAGTTATGTTACAATTCAATTCAATTCAATTCAATGTGTGCCCATGACGCGCCACACACCAGATGATGCCTAGCTTTATTAATTAGTTATGTTGCACATGACTACGCAGAGAGCCACTCTCTGCTGAGAAGCCATGCCTTAGCTTTTGTATAGCCATGTTGATCTTCCCTCCCCATGACAGGCTCCCCCTCAGCTGGGCATAGCTTGATAGATCATGGGGGTGCAGGTGCCCTGGTGCACCTCGAGCAAGTGTCGTTTACATTCCCACCCTTGCAGGAAGTAGCTTAGAATGTATTAATAGCGGCCATATGCCCCTTGGCTGTGTTTGTCGCGCGCCGGTTGATCAATGGAGGAGGTGCGTGACTCGCCTTCCCCCTAGCTGACAGTTTGCCGCTGGTCTTCATTTTTGTTGACTATATCAAGGCCTTTGACACGGTTCTCTGGGAGGCTCTTTGGGCCATCCTAGCTCTGCCATCGGGTACCACCTGCGTTTATTGCTGCCATTCGCCGACTGTATGAGGGCTCACAGGCAGTAGTGCGGACTGCAGAAGGCACCACCCCACCATTCCCCCTTCACCACGGGGTGTGGCAAGGTTGTGTCCTGTCCTCATACCTGTTCATTATTGTCGTGGATCACGTCATGCGCGTCGGGCACGTGCGCGCTTTACTGCTCTTAAGTGGTTCGAGCCAGGCTTGGACATCCTTAACGTGAAAGAGCATGTACGGCGGGGTTAGACCTGGTTACGGCGCCTTGCCGACCTGATTTATGCGGATGACACCACCCTCATCGAGAGCCCCGAGCACATTCAGACCTGGCTGGACTGTCTGGGCCTGGAGGCGCGGGCGGTGGGGTTGGAGATTAGTGTCAAAACTGAGGCGATGGTGATTGGGGCCTCCAGTGCACCACCGCTGCCGCTCCTGCTCGACGGGACGGAGGTCCCGTTCCGCGATCGCTTCAAGCTGTTGGGGAGTTGGCTTCCTGACACTGCCGACGATGTGGACACCCGCATCGGCCTGGCCTGGGCCAAGCTCCGTTCGCTCAACACCTACTGGCGCTCGAAGGGCCTGGGCGAGCACCGCAAGCGCATGCTCTTCAAGGTCAGCGCTCGTCCTCACGGTGCTCACGTATGGCGCCGAGGCGTGGACAATCCCACCCAAACTGGCAGCTAGGCTAGACGGCACGTTTTACAGGATGCTCCGACAGGTCCTTAACGTAGGGTTTTCCGAGCGTCCGTCATCAGAGTCTTTGTATCATGGCATGCCTCGTATTTCGGACGAGATTAGGCAGCGTAGGATAGCATTTGTAGGACACCTTGCCCGCACCAGCCAGGTCGACACCACCCTCGGTCTGGCCGGCCCCCAGCGGCTTGGCCAGCCAGGGCGGCACATTCTGACCTGGCCTGGCCCCGCGGACATTCCCAAACGGGTTGGGAAACCTGTCACGAACTACGTTCAGATGTTGCTGGACGACCTAGTGGTCCCAGCCCAGTTTGAGCACCGCATCCACTCTCTCTCCCGTCTTTGGACTGTCATGCAGGACAGGACGCGGTGGAAGAAGATTGTCAAGGCGCACACGCCCGACCCTGTGGGCAAGCCACCTCCCCCCAAGCGGAGGAGGCGTTTTGATGAGTAGTGTAGTTAGGATTTTCTAGACTAGATAGCTTAGAGTTAGGATAGTTCGATTACGCGGCTTCCTTCACCCCATCCATCATGGAATATGTGCTACATGATCTCCCAACGGAGGCATGTTATAATTTAATTTAATTTTAATATGCCCCTTCTCTGGGACATGCATGTGATACATTTACTCCCAACGGAGTTATGTTCCTAATTAATTAATGAATGAATGACTGTGCTATAGTACATCGTAAGGATCGAGCCGATCCAAACGCATGCATGGCTAGCCGGCCCCTGGGCCACATTTCATGTATAATGATTGAGAAATTATCCTGCATGCATGGCATTGTAATTGAGCTTCCACCAGAATGCTGATGCCATTTATCCAATTATAATATTGTTGGAATAATTGTAATAATGCGTCCTATGATCGCATACACGCAAAACGCAGAAATATACAGCTAGTCAGGAACTTCTAATCTATGTTAAAGAAACTAATAAACAACAGCCACACATTACAAGCGTCTACAGCATGGGTTGAATGCCTCACTCGGGAACAAAAGGCATGCCCTCCCTTCAAAAACTCAACATCTGCACATGTGGGAGATTGGCCTGAGTTACACCATGCTATGCACCTGCACCATTCCAGCAGTCAAGACACAACATGGGCTGAACGCAGCATGGCTCAGCCATCGTAGCCGGCAATTTAACATTTGCACATGACTCAAATAGCTTCCATCTGACAGCAAACGACTGTTCAGTTGCCAGCCTCATAAATAAATAAAACAAACGTGGCAGCACGTCTGAAGCAAAAACCTCGCGCTTTGATGCAGGTGTGTGTGTCCCCAGACGACGCGCTCTAACACCATGGAAGTAACGCAAAAAAATTGACCATAAAACATCCTTTTCTGCCCAGTTGATTATACCCCCCCAATCGGAAACATTATGGCCACCCGCCATAAATCACAGGCTGAATGTAAGCCGCCCGCCCGCCGCCTCCCTTCTCTCCTTGAACGCGTTGGCCTCGTTGTTGTCCGCGTTGTGGGCCATGGGCGAGGAGAAGGACCGCTCGATCACGTGCGCAAACGTGATCGCGCGCGCCTGGTCCATCTTGGACGGTGACACCAGCAGCGGCTCGGGGGGAGGGGACCCACCTCCCGGTGTGATGCTGCCCTCCTGCGCCTGCCGGCGGTAGTAGGACATCTTGGTGGCGGTCTCCCCTCGGTACCGGTAGAGCTCGGCCTGCGTGCGCTTGACCATGGCCTTGTAGCGCACGTTGTTGGACTTTACAAGCACGAGCAGGACGATGAGGAGGAGGATGACCCCTGCTAGGACGATGGGGTTGACGATCCAGTCCCACGCGGTGTTGAACACGCTGGGCCAGCTGTCGATGGCGGCGGTGAGCACACTCGACATGCTGCGGTCGCAGGGGATCGGGCCGCACTGCGTGCCCTTGTGCAGCAGTGTCTGCACCATGGGTATGCAGGCGAGCAGCAGCGTGAAGAGCACCAGCGTGCCGGACAGGTTGTCGGTGCGGGAGACGCTGTACGTGCGTTCCGAGGGCGAGCAGAACTTGAGCGCGGTCAGCTTGCGCACGTAGAAGGTGACCACGTTGGCCACCACGCCGATGATGGGCAGCAGCGGGACAAAGATGCAGCCCAGCCAGATGAGCGCTTGGTCGTGGATGATGTCGATCACCGTGCCCGCAATGTCAAAGGGGACGGGCAGGGAGGAGAACCGGCTGCAGATCGCCTTGTACAACGCCGCCGCGATGTTGCCCAGGAAGAAGTGGGCGACCAGGAAGCGGAGGTAGACCAGGCCCGCCTCCGTCTCCTCGCAGGTCCCAAACGAAGAGGACGACGAGGGAGTGGAGCCCGGGGGGGGCGGGGGCGGCGCGTGGTCGCCATCAAAGCTGTCGTCCTTAAACAGCCGATAGACAAGCGTGCCCACGTTGAGCATGCGCAGCACATACAGCTTGGCGGTGGAGATGCGCTCCTCCATGTCCGCGGGCCACGTCTCCAGAAGCATGGTCAGGTAGACAAAGATGGGGCCGACCAGGTTGACGACAGACAGCAGGATACCTTGGGCGTAGTCAAACCCTCCGAACGCGTCGTTGATGCGGTCTCCCTCCTCCACCAGGTAGTAGATGAGCGCGCCCGTGCCCACTAGCAGCGCTGGGGACAGGATGGCCACGCCCACCACGCGTCGGGCGGCCAGGATGAACGCGTCGCACGGCGACAGGTCCTCCACAGCTTCCTCGTCCGCCAGCATCTCCCGCAACCGGTTGCGGATGGCTCGCCGCAGGTTGGATGCGGCCTGGAGCGATGTCAGGTGGAAGTCCCACGACCCGAACACGGCGGATGACCACGGGTAGGTGATGTGGTTGTCCACCAGCGCCGCGTCGCCCGAGCCCGAGATGCGCCGCGCGATCCTGGGGGGTGCCAGGGGGGAGAGACATGGACGGGGAGGTGGGCAGGTGGGGTGGGGTGGGGGATTACACATGGGGGGGGGGTAGAAGGCGTGCAAGAAACATGCGTAGAAAAAAAATGCGTATAAGAAAGCAAACGGCAACCGCGGGTGGTCAGGATGCGGTGGCGCCAAACGATCGCCAGAGTGCACCGATCGCCCAACGGCAAACCCCTAGTGCCACCGGTGACGGCCACTCGGGCATCCTCGTGCTCCACTCACGCACAGAAACCAGCCGTCCCCGTGCTCCACTCGTGCACCAACGTCGGAATCAGCATGCCCCAGTCAGGCACAGGAACATGCCCATGGCGACGACTCACCAGGTGGCCGTAACGATGACTACGCACTTCTGGCAAACACCACATAGGCACTCCGATGCAAATCCTTGCTCCCAGCACAAGCTGGGTTGTGTGGCAAGCGGAATGTACATTGGCCGACTTGCTATGTGTGCAATCCATTTTCTATTGGCAGGGAGCGGCATCCTTTCCTTGCGTGTACGAGCATGCCAGCATACTCCACGCCAGCATACTCCACGCCAGCATACAAGCGCCATCGGGCTAAGGCTCCTATCCTTGCCCTCTACAGCGCCTGCCCAATCAACCACCAAGGTCTGTCGATTGGACATAGCAGGGGCATGCACGCCCACATGCAGGCATGCGGCACACCCTCCAATGCATACTCTGCGCCCTCAACGCCACAAAAGCCCCGCCCCCCACACCCACCACCACCACCAGCAGTGCCCAACCCATACCTCCACATGCCCCCCCCCACTCCCTAAGCGTCCAACCCATACCTCCACATGATGGCCACAAAGCTGACGAGGTAGGTGATCATGACGGTGACCGAGTAGGCGATGTCGGTCGAGTACCACGAGTCGACCGCCTCCTCCACCGGCGTGTACTTGCGCCCGTCCACAAAGCGTTTCCCGTCCCATGCGTCCATGCACTCGCCTGAAGCGGTCGCGTTCCAAGGGCTGCGGTAGCCGCTGTACAGAACCCATGTCTCCTCCAGCCCGCTGCCCACCAGCGTGGCGCCGATGTCGTCGCCGAACATGCCCCACGAGTAGCCACGCGGCGGGTTGACCCAAAAGGGGATGATGACGACGCAGAGCCAGAGGAGGGAGAGCAGGATGTTGAGCAGCAGCACCCAGCGCAGGAAGGCAAAGGTGAGCGCGACAGCGGACCCAAAGTGCCCCTCGATCGACTGGATGTCGTGCCGCCACAGCCACATGCCCTTGCGCCGGCGCGCCTTGCGCCGCAGCCGCCAGCGCTTGAAGTCCGAGCGCCAGTTCTGTGGTGCCGCATGTGGGGTTGCCCACGTCACGGACAAATGGGCACGCACACAAGAACCACCCACACATATGGTCACACATGCATACAGGCACACGCACACGCGGGCACACAGGCACACGCACACATGCGCATGACCACAAGACCAGGCCCAGGGAGGGGGCATGAGAATGATGAAAATGTCGTGCAGGACACAGACAGCAGGCGGGCACGCCGTGACGGGGGACAGCACGAGAATGGGGGCTGAGAGGATGAAGCTGGTAAACTGGCCAACTGGCCTGTGAGAAGTGCAGACACGTGCGACATTACTGGCATCCGTACTCACAAGGACAAGTGTATGCAACTACCCACCTTATCCTGGTGGCTGGGCGAGCCTGGATTGGCCAGGACCTCCGGGTCCAAGTCCTGGATGCGCCTCCGTGCCCTGGCCAGCGTGTTCCGTATGGCGCTAGCCTGGCGAGCCGCCGCCTTCTCTGCCTTCTGCTGTGCCCAAAACGCCTCCTGCTCACTTTCCTCTGACACAGGCTGGGGAATGGTATTGATATGCAGCTTGTGCTTGGCCATCTCGCGCGCAACGCTCTCCTGCACATCCCAATCGGACTCGGTAGCACGCCCGTCGGGAGATGCGTCCGGGATCGTATCCCGGTAGGATCCCAACCCGGGCTCTGGCTCTATAGAGTAGCTCCCGAGCCCCGTGTCAACGCTAGCCCCGTCGGATAAGGCCGCCTTCGGCTTCGCAAAGTTACTAGGATTGTCGAAAGCCAAAGAGGCCTCAGAAACTGCGTCGAATTCTCTAGAGTGCGTGCCCTGGTTATACGGATACAGTTTCTGGTCGGGCACATTGTCAAAAGTCCCTGATTCTGGGTCATAAGGGTAGAGCTTTTGAGGAAAGTCGACCACATGGTCCAAGTCAGTGTCCTGAGTACCCGCTTCTGGGTCATAAGGGTAAAGTTTCTGAGGAAAGTCGACCGCATGGGCCAGGTCAGTGTCCTGAGTACCCGCTTCTGACAATTGTGGCACGGGATGGGTCAATCCTTCTCCGGCCTCCATGGGCGCGAACGTGAACTCGGCACTGCTGCTGGCAATGCTACTGCTGGCGACGCCATGCTCCGCCGTATTCGTTTTTGCAAAGACATAGTCGTCCAGCGTGACCTGGGCCTCCATAATATAGGGATGCGAGTGCATTAATCACCTGAAAAAGACCATGTCACTGTCGTCCCAAGGCTTTCGGTCTGGACGACCTGGCTTCCATTGTAGAGCTGATGCCTTTCCCCCTATGTTACATGCTTGACATTCATCACGTATCAAGGCCATGAGGAATTCGACCTGTTACAGCTCGGTACATTTACATAGGAAAGCACCGTGCAGCTGACCCCTTAATATGCTCTTCAAATTGGCCGGTCTGGGGACGAGCACAATTTTGCCTACAGTAACTGCCGAAAATTGCCATTATTTCGGCAGCGAGGCATTGTGTGCAATAACCTCTAGAGACGGAATCCACGCGCTGTCCTGCAGGGGCCAGCTCAAAGTGTTGGGCTGTGGAGTGTGGGCGTCGTGCAACCGTTCTACCCGTAACGAAACGAAGCAACCGGGCTTTTCCGGGCTGCCTGCTTAGCTGCTTGCCCCTTTTCCGTACACAGCGAGCCAGAATCAAGATGGCGGGGATTGGGAATACATACAGTAGACGTGCGCACGTCAAGTCGTCAACCCAATGAACCCATTGACCCAATTTAACGGCCACAAGCCCACAACCACGCGTCCGTTCCAGACGCCGTACCTTGCCTGCCACGTGTTAGTTTGATGGGGCTGTTTTGCTTGCGTCGGGCTGTTGCGGCCCGGGCGGGTCCTGGCCTGCTGGGCAACCTCCGCCGATTGGATTGCGGGTTGCAGGCAGATCGTGATGCTACTTGTGCTGCTTCGCCTTTTCCGCGATTTTCATCAAAAGCAGATAAAAGCCGACGGGTCCATCCACATTGCAGGCCCGGTATATTTGATACCAAACCGCTCAAGTGTGCCTCACCGATCTAATTTTCCCGGGCCCGAAGACTTTGAAGCAGCCTTTGCCATGGCCACCGCGACAGCAGTTTTCACGGTCTATAAATGCAGCGAAGCATCGCACGCACGCTCCCGTCCGTGCTCGAGCAACTTGCATCCCGTAGAAAGACCCAACCGCGTCCTGCCGGCACTGCACCGACCCATTAAAAGCCCAATCGGCTTACGTTCGACTCTCCGTGTTGTCGCGGAAACAGCAGCTGAAAAGGATAAGAAAGCAGCAGAAAAACAGGCGGAGGGAAATGCTAAGAACAATTTTCGGAAGCAGTGGAATGCCGCTACCGTGGTCTCATCCGATCAAGTCGCGCCGGGCATTCGGAAGTTGGTACTTGACATAGAGACAAGCCGAGAAGTAAGCATATCTTCATATGTCAATTGCCCATACCCTTCTCACCCTACCCCTTGCTGTCCTTGTGTTGGGCAGTTCAGGTTTGTGTTTCAGGTTTGTGCTGTACGTGCAGTGTGTTCGGCTCCTCGTCGTCTCGTTTGCTCTACTTTTGGTGTTATTTTATCTCTTATCACCTCATGCAACGCCGCCCGCACACCTGTCATCATGCTTTGCTTCATTTTTTGTATACATTTTTCACATGTTTTCTACAATGTGCGTGGATTCGTGACAGTTAATATGAGACAGTTGTTGGATGGGGAAAAGGGAATTTCAAAAAATGGCTCACATTAACGCTGCCATGGCTTTCTGTGTCGATTTGAAGGATCTCGGGGGATATGAGTAATATGTTGTTGCATCTTGACATTGGGACGCTTAACTTGATTGACGGCTGCTTTTTGACAGGCTTGGAAGATTCATGTACCCTGTGTAAGCACATACCTGGTCGCACAACACACACAAGTGCACAAGGGGGCAGCTTTTGCCCGTGTGGCAGCTGTTGCCTGCACAGTTGCACTGACAGGGCGCCAGATAGAGCCGTGCTGTGTTCATGGCAGACCGTGGGAATGTCCATACCCAGACCCTGGGCTGCACCTTGTGCTGCCCGGATGGGGCACTACACTGTGTCCCGTGTGGAAGAAATGTCGGAACAGATTGGAACAGGGGTGGCCTTGCGCAGCGGTCATGTTTGGGTCATGTTCAATATTGTCTCCTTCATGTTTGGGTCATGTTCTAGCCTGGGCCATCTACCGGGCGATACCATTCCGTGGTATCGTGTGGCCGTGCTCCTCCCCCGCGATACCCTCCCAGTGGTATCCCCTCCACCGCACCCCCTCCTATCCATGCGGCATCCCCACGAATACTGTGCAGATGCCGTCTCGTTCCATGCTCCAAAGGGTCTCCTAAGCCGCGGTGCATGGACACTTGGAGGATGCCAAGTAGGTTCCCTTGGACCTTGCCCCGCTGCCAAGGTCGCTTGATTGTCTCAACACCTGTCCCGTCCATCCCTTGCGTGTGTCGCCCCCCCTGCTAGGTGATTGCGCTGGAGGAGGCGTACACGTGCGCGGGCCAGATGGCGCAGGTAAAGGAAAATGCGTCGTCCTCGCGCGTGCTGACCGCCCCCGTGATGAGCGCCCCCTTCAGCCACAAGGCCAACTGGCCCGTCATCTACAAGATGCGTGGCGACATCAACGCGGGAATGTCTAAGGCGTTTGAGGGCGTGCTCTCCTCGCGGCAGCCGCTGGAGCTGCTGGTGACCGAGGGCAGCCAGGGGGAGCTCTACCGCATGCAGCAAGGTCAGCACTGGTTGCTGGCGCACGCACCAATGTGTGCGCTGGTCCCTTCTGGTACACAGGGCGAATGTCCGCAACAACATTTGCGAGTACCGTCAACGGCCATGCAGTGCTGGCCATTGGGGCAGGGCCTGATTGATGCGTAGGGCCTCCAGGGGGGGCGTGAAGCCATCACGGGTGTTCCGGCAATGCAAGGCCACAACTCCTCGAAGAATAGGGTTCCGACTCTGTTGCTTTGACGCATGCCACCTGTGACGCTTGCCTCGGCAATACGGACATGTGCCCTTTGTGTCGTACACATCTGTGATGGGCCATCTGTAACTAAGCCGCTGTCATCTATCACATAAAATGCCTGCTTATCAGGGAAGTGACAGGCCCAGGCCATCCGGTTTCCTTCACGCCTCGTTCCCTCAGGGTGTGCAGGTCCTAAGACTTGCTTAGGGGCCAGGAGCAGGCTGCTGCCGTCACTGCACGCATCTACGGTCGGTCGTCAACCATCCATGGGGTTCCGGCCCCTACTCGGCATCTTGTGCGCACATGCTTGCCCTGTGGCCACCTCACCGTCCTGCTGCTTGGTACATCTCCATCAGGTTTGCACGTATCGATCCAGCATCCGGGGCAAGTAGACGCTGAGCATGCAGTCATCCACATGTCCTGGCCATGCAGCTTCTCTGTTGCCGCCTATGGTTTGTTCTCACCTTACGGCTAGTGTGCACCGTGGTCACTGGCACACAGCGTGGCATGTAGGCACAGGTACTGCAATGGGTGCACGGCGTGTCCCTGTGGCTACCTGGCCCCAAGTGCAGCTTGCAGTGCCTGCCCATCCTTGCCAGTCGGCTCCATCATCGGTGGCAGACGTGTGGTGGATCCCCCAGCATAGCTCTGCCCACCCGCGCACTTACCCCTATCTTTGCTTGCGGCCACCTCCCCCCCCACGCAGGCGCGGAGGTGATGGTTGGACCCTTCTCAGGCAACCAGAACGCGCTGCGCCCGCTGCTCTTCATCAGCAAGTACCGCACCGTGCTCATCCTGGCGTCCGGCGCAGGCATTGCCGCGGCCAACGCCATCATCATGGCCAAGGATGTGGGCTCGCTCGACCTGGCCATCCGCGATGACGCGCGCCTGTACTACTACGGTGCCGCGCCCGACCAGATCTTGTTCCAGGTATTTGTGCGGCGTTGCTGTGGCCAAGGCTTGTTGCGGCTTGTCGTTTTATAGAGCCACGTGGCATCGTGGTGCTTTTCATGCCGCTATAATATTTCGCAGAGGCATGTAATGCTTGCGGAGCTCTTGGAGCATGGAATAGCGCAATGTGAGAGGGGGTAGGTGTGTGCATTGAGAGCTTTATTGGTGCGGATTTGTGTCTATTTCGCTGCGGTACCTCGGCAGCTACTGGCGGGTCTTTGCGCACTTTGTCACATGCATGCGGCGAGAAAGCCTTCCAGTAGACCACGGTGACGTAGTGTCCACCCTTAGCAACTCCTGCAGTGTTGGAACGGTGGGTGGAACCTTCCAAAGTAACATAGTTGGCAAGAAAGACTCCCACACTAGTTTGCAACATGGAAAGCTTGTCTGGCCAACACAGGGGCCCTTTGTCTATCCATTTTGAAGTAAGGAGATAGCAGCGATACTTTGTCCCCTCAATAGTGACATGACGTGGGCTCGCTCTGCGTGGCTGCTGTGTCCCCCCTCCTGGTCTCTTTGGATCGACAGGACCAGTTTGCTGAGTGGGAGGCGGCGGGCGTCAAGGTTCGCACCGTTGTGAAGAGGAAGGGGAGCGCCGCCTTTGAGGGGGTGGAGGGTACCCTGTCCACGCTGTTCGAGGCGGACGACCTCGAGTACGACCCTGCCAACACGGGCGTGATCGTGTCCGGGGACAAGGAGTTCCAGAAGCAGGCCAAGGCGATGGTCAAGCTGGCAGAGATCCCCGAGAGCCACGTCGTCACCCTGTCATGCTAGTCGAGTGCTTGAGGAGAGTCCGGTTGGCATGATGCCTCGGAGGTGGGCACTGGCGTCATGGGGGATGGTGGGCTGGAGTGAGCTTTGCTCCTGTTGATGCAGGCAGTAAGGTTGGGTGCCTGGCTAGGAAGGGAAAATGAACACGCGCTTGGATGTGAATACCTCAATTATGACCGCAACATCAATAAATGGAACATCAATAAATGCAACATCTTGATAAATGCACAATAAGTGTACAATTCTTGCTTTGAACGTTAGCCAACCATCAATCAATTAATTAATGAAAACACGTGCTCAGTTGGGGAGTCACGGCGCACCATAGTGCTTTTAATCCCTGCTGTATGTGCACAGCTCGCATTTCGCAACTACTCGCAGATTAATTAATTAATTAATTAGACTCGTGCTCCCGTTGGGGAGTCACGGAGCATTAACCCCGATGGATGGATGGATGGGTGCAAACATTCCTACCGGTCTAATCTATCTACATTGGCTACATACTACATCTATCTAACAGCATTCTAACTACAACATCTATCTAGGCAGCCGCACGCTGCCCTAGGGGGAGCTATCTGGCGTGCCTCCCGCGGGATTGCACACGCGGGCGCTTCCCCACTGGGGGGGGCTTGTTGTCCTCTATGACCTGGGCCCACTTGGCCTTGTCCATCATCTTCTTCCAAATCACGGAGAGGCCTAGGCCCCCAATGTCCTCTACTAGCTGTTCCTTGAAGGTGCGGGCCTTGCGGCGTCTAACATCACTGGGCCCAGCCCACGTCAGGAGGTGCCGGCCAGGCTGGGCTGGTCGCAGTCCCGCGGGGGGGCCACGTGAGGTGTCTACCTGGTTGGTGCGAGCTAGGTGCCCTACTAGCTGCAGGCGGCGTTGCTTAATGGTGCTGGTGATATAGGGCATGCCCTGGTACAGGTCCTCATTGCGGACATGAGCAGCATATCCTACTCTGAAAATGGAACGAAGCATGCTGGTGACCGCGCCGTCCAGCTTGCGGGCCAGGTCGGCGGTGAGGGTCCACGTCTCGGCTCCATACGTGAGAACAGGAAGGACTCGCAGATGCGGAAACCTTAGCGACGCAGCCACCGGCTGACGAGGCGGCACCCTCCAAGCGGCATATTTGCGCAGGACCCGCGGACGAGATGGATAGCCAGGGCCCTCCGCCATCGGCTGCATTTCCCAGCGGGGTATAATCCATGTGGAAGCTCCCCTGGATGACGCTATATCGACGACGCTGCCTTTAACCCAGCGTCTTTCATGCCCACGCAGGTTGTATCAGAGCACAAGTTCTTCTTGCTTAACGCCGTGCATGCAGGCGCAGGCCGCCCTGTGCTATACATGGCAGACCACGACATTGCGATCTACGCTCCCGGCAGGCAAGGCGACACCATCTCAGTGGAAGACATTGCCGACATGGAGGAGCCACAGCTTCGACTTTCTGTATATTCTTGAGCCACGCGCAGGCCCCAAGCCTCCGGGCAGTCATTGCCGCCTACCAAGACGCCGAGCAAGGCCCCGCCAACACTCCTAGTGCTTCCCCGGAAGCCGACCTGCAACAGCTCAACCAGACAGTCGCGGCCATGGCCGCCCAGCTTGACGGCCTCAGTGTCGACTACTCTGCGCCAAGACACCTCTGAGCTACGCACCAGTATGGCCGAGGTGTCCAGAGGCAGCTCTGGCCACCTCGCCCCAGCCGGCAGCCCCATCGCCTCCCAGCTATGCAACCATGGTGTTAAGCAGACATTGACAAGGAGAAATGGGCTGGGCACCATCTGCGATAAGCACCTTCCTGAGGGGTAAGCTCCTGTTTCTCCCCACAGGCCCCGCGGCCCGTTGCTAGCCAAGGTAGAAGTCCGCAGGTGGAGGTTATTGGTCCTGAGGATAGCCGCTACACTACCGCCTCGTCGATCTGCCATTACAGTAGATGACAGCTCGGATGAGGATTACATCCCCATCTAGTGCCTAACGGTTGGGGGATGATGCAGACGATATTTGTTTAAACTTTTGTGTAATTATTTTTCTAATGAGATTAGCATAGTACTCCGTGGCCTGCCTTTGCGCATGACACGTGAAGTACTTATTTACTTACTTATGGTGATTCAAGCAGGCTGTCGATCACGTTGCTAACATGATATGGTGGACGCTGCCCGGAGGGGCCGGCCCGGCGGGGCAGCGGCCCACAAGACCGCAATTGAAGACGACCAACGATCACGCAGTATTAATGTGGTACGTTTCTTTGAGGTAGGATGTCCCCAGGAAACGGACGTCCTGCTTGCACATGCAACGCCTGCACCGGGCCCTAATCACGGATCTGCTTCATTTGGGCAACGACCGCATCCGCATTGAGTCGGCAGCATGGATGGCAGGCCACTGAACCTGGCCCCATCCGGGTGACCTTCACGAGTGTTGCCAGCAAAGTTCACGAAAGTCCTGCAGCCCAGGCTGCAAGCTTCTGGGCGGGAAAGGCAAGCCCAGCATCGACGCGACGTACTCTAGCTCCAGCACAGCTCGATCACCATCAAGAATGGCCCGTGTTGTGATCGAAGCGAGGCTGCCAGCAGTCCAGGCCAAATTGACTACCATGATGGTAATGTTGTAATTAAGGGTTAATCTAGCCCGCGCGAGGGGCGTCCACATCTTGTCGTTGATCATCAGGTCCCCGCCCCTTCCGGTAGACCTTGGGCTTCTGGGGATCCTGCTTGTGGCATGGGGAGGTAGTCCGGCCACAACAGGCATGCATGCAGCGTCGCTGCTGCGCTGCTGAGCGGTGGAGCGTCTGTCAGAGGTCGTCGTCTGCAGCGTCTGCTGCCATGCCAGTGAAGTCATGCAACCTCTTGCGACGAGCTAGAGAGCTAGTAACAGCCAATTATCCTTCAAGGGATAATTGCCCAGCTCCAGCGGCAGACGCTTGACCTCCGCGAGGAGGCCGAGCTCGCCAAGCGCAGCCTCAACGCCATACTCAAGAACTTCGACATGGAAGCAGGTGAGAATTTCGAGAAGCTTGCACGTGCGTTTGAGAGCAAAATCCTTGCACGCATGGGCCTTCTTGGTGAGATCAAGCTGACCGCCCACCGCCTCCCCCGCGCGCGGGGTAAGGCAGGGGCGCCTCCGCTTCTTCTCATCATTGATAGCCCAGCGGACAAGATTTCGTTCCTCCGACGCCGCAAGCGGCTCGAGAATACTCACTTCACCGTGGACGACGACTTGACCCTGGCACAGCAACAACGGCGACGGGAGCTATGGCCGACCTACCTCCAGCTCCGGCAGACCAAGGCGGGCCAGCCGGTGTACTGGAAGGGGGCGCCCATCTACGTCGGCCACAAGCCCTGGCAAGCGACCCCCTCGACCACCGCGGCCCCAGCAACTCCAGCCCCAGCCTAGGGGAATACAGCAGTAGTGTAGAATAGTTAGACAGTGGCCTTGTACATGCCCGCCTACTACAGGCACTATACCAGCTTCGGCCTAGCCTTTTTTAGTCATGTACATGTGTGCCTATGATGAGCCACCCTCCAGATGATACCTAGCTTTATTTAATTATGCCGTGCCCATGCAGGGGGTCACTCCCTGCTGAGAAGCCATGCCCTAGCTTTTGTATAGCTGTGCTGATCTTCCCCACCTATGACAGGCTCCCCTTAGCTGGGTGTTGCCTGAAACTCTGGGTGGTGCAGGTGCCCTAGTGCACCTAGAGCAAGTGTTGTTTACATTCCCACCCTCAGTGCAGGAAGTAGCTTAGAATGTATGATAGGCCATATGCCCCTTCTCTGGGCTATGTGCTACATATATACTCCCAACGGAGTTATGTTACAATTCAATTCAATTCAATCCTTCAAGGAGTGGAATTGGTGTCAGGGCAGGACTGGTGGAGAAGCTAGCCGCCTTGTCCCGGGACTTGTGAGTGGGGATCAAGGCGGTGGCACCCACGCACTTCTACTTCACCTGCCAGGCCCATGAGGGTAAGAAGCTTGTTCTTGACGGCTCGTCAGCAATTGCAAGAGTTTGACGTGTCCCCTGGCTCCTGGGGGAAACGGCGCAGCACGGCTCGGCTCTCGTGGCGGGCGAGATCGATCGCTTGCCAGTGGCTCCCGTTTTTCCGCCTGTCGGTGTGCTTCCAGATCCTGGAGTTTCGTACTAGTAGCAATGGCGTCGGTGACCATGGTCAAGGCGGTCGCTGACCGCAGCAGGTCGGCTTAGCCGAGAGCGGCAGGACGGGTCACCTAGGGCATGAGCATGCACGCATCAGAGGCCAGCGCCGCGGTCTGCATGCATGCAGCGCCGTGAGCTGAGTTTGAATTAAGCTTGTTGTGGGCGACCTTGTTTTTCCGGCATTGGAGACCTTAATTGGTCTCACACCATAAAAGCGCCGTGGTCATCAATGTCATCTTCTCCCCCTCGGCCATGCAACGGCCAGGTCACGTGCTCCTCCAGCACTGCTCGGATAATGTCCTTGCAGAGTGAGGAAGCCGATGTGGCTGCCGGCTGTGCCTGGGCTAGCTGGGCTGCGGAGCTTATCGTTAATGTTATTTGCGCATTTTAATACAATCAGGGCAACAACCTGCAGGTGTAGGATGTACAACTATCACCTGCTCTGGGTGCACTAGGTGCACCTGCACCTCCATGATGGTTCATGCCTCCTAAACAAGCACAGGCACCCAGGGGGGGCTTGAGGAGAGGGCCTAGAAGGCCTGCATGACGTATGGGGTGGAAGGTATGTGGCTAGGCTATAGCTTTGAACAACATTGCGCGCGGAGCTTGGAAGACGCTGGTCAAGATAATCGTGCGGAGTTGCACCTTGGCTAACTCATTGTACATCCCTAGAGAGGTTGTAATTGTAATCCACATCCTCGGCCCTTCAGCGGGCATAAAGAGCAAGTTCCGTTCCTTTACGAGGAGCTTATAAATGATCTGGATGCATTAATTCCCTCCTTGACAGGCATAGCCATTAATCAATTAATTAATTAATTAGGAACATAACTCCGTTGGGAGTATATGTAGCACATAGCCCTGAGAAGGGGCATATGAGCCTATAATACATTCTAAGCTACTTCCTGCAAGGGTGGGAATGTAAACAACACTTGCTCTAGGTGCACCAAGGCACCTGCACCCTTGCATGATGTATCGCGCTATGCCCGGTTAAGGGGGAGCGTGGCATGTGGGGGAAGATCATCATGGCTAAACAAGAGCTATGGCATGGCTTCTCAGCAGAGAGCTACTCCCTGCATCGGGCACAGCATAGCTAAATAAAGCTAGGCATCATCTGGAGTGTGGCTCATCATAGGCACACATGTACATGATTAAATAAAGCGCGTGGCTTAGCTGGGATAGGGCCTCTAGGAGGCGTACATGTACATGGCCACGGTCTATCTATTCTACACTACTACTGCTGTATTCCCCTAGGCTGGGGCGTCTGGAGTCGCTGGGGCCGCGGGGGTCGCCTGCCAGGGCTTGTGGCCGACGTAGATGGCCGCCCCCTTCCAGTACACCGGCTGCCCCGCCTTGGTCTGCCGGAGCTGGAGGTAGGTCGGCCATAGCTCCCGTCGCCGTTGTTGCTGCGCCAGGGTCAAGTCGTCGTCAAGGGTGAAGAGAGTCTTCTCGAGCCGCTTGCGGCGTCTGAGAAAAGAAATCTTGTCCTCCGGCCGGGGTCTTAAAGGTGAGAAGGAGCGGGGGCGGCCCTGCCTTACCCCGCGCGCGGGGAAGGCGGTGGGCGGCCAGCTCGATCTCACCAGTAAGGCCCATGCGATCAAGGATTTCTCTCTCAAAAGCACGTGCAAGCTTCTCGGAATTCTCACCTTCCTCCATCTTGAGATTCTTGACAATGACGTTGAGGCTGCGCTTGGCGAGCTCGGCCTCCTCGCGGAGGTCAAGCGTCTGCCGTTAATAGCCATTAATAGCCAGTATACGCCAAAAGAAGGTGAAGTGTTCCGCGTTGACAGGGAGCCAACGGCTATACGGGTGTTCGATCGTGGCAGGGTAATTTCTTGGGCTCGGGCGAGGCGAGCTCGGCGATGGCCAGTTGGCGAGTAATCCAGGCGGCCGAGCAAGGGCAAGGGCGACAAGGTGGACAGGGCTGAGATCGAGCTGCTGGGAAGCTGTTCCAGCTCCTTTTTGACAGACATCGTTTAGCTTTCGGAGTCACGATCATAGCTTGAATCTTGTCGCTTGAATCTTGTCACGTGCATGCGTAACTTTTGCGATACTGTGTTTCAGCTAGCCGTAACCGACTATACTGGCGGGTGCATCTTGAAAAGACGCATCGAATACGAGTGATCTGACTGAATTTGGGGCTCAGACGCAAAAGTTCTGCATGAGCGCCGCCGTCAGCCAGGCCAGTCGCCGTCAGCCATTATTTCATATGGCATCATCAACCATCAATGAGACAACCATGATTAATTATATATTGCAAGGAGACAACCAGCGCAAGCCAGAAATCGGGAGAATCCGGACCTATCCCGATATATAGTCTCGCACCGTGGCTGATGTGTTATTCCGCCGCACCCGGGCCGACTTTGTCGCGACCCATGCGGTCTAGATCCCTCCGGCCCAGGCCTGCATGGTGGGCCGGCAGCGATGTTGAGCACTGCGTGTCGTAGTTTTGTGATTTAGTTAGTTGTACCTTGTGCAGCTGGCGTGATCCTTGGATCGATGTCCCCGTCAGATTCCTATTCATTTCTCGATCAGGGTTCTTCTTCTTTTCCTGTTTTTCCTTATGTTGCATGCCCCTCTCACCTCCGTAACTTATCATTCTCAACGAATATATAGTCACGCAATCCTACAGCTCGGTACGTTGTACATAATTGTCCAGAGCACTTTGATAGAGTTCGAGTGCTTTCGATCCGTTCCACAACGTACTAGATCGAACCAGTGGCAGAACTCTAGTCGACATTGTTTATTTCAGATCTGTTCGATCAAATTTTGGTACGTCCACCATTCATATATGCATCACGTCTAGACCTGCATCAGCCATCAATCATAATCGATCGTGGGATGGCGCGCGTCACGTACATTTGCCGGCCAGCCATAATAATTTGATGTACAATTATAATTAATAAGCACGTGACTGTGCCACGTGGGTGCCAATACAGAACCTTCAAACCCTAGCTATACACAGCGAGAATGAAGGACCGAGCTCGTACGGGGAGGGCGCCCGGCCGTCCAAGCTAGTCTAGCTCTCACTGCCACAAGCGGGCAGGGCACAGAGCGCTCTAGATCCGCAGCATGGTGCCGGGCCGGGCGCAACACAGTGGGTGCAATACCAATGAGACAACCAATGGGTGCAATACAAACATGCAATACAACTTTGCAATTAATATCACGTGCTCCCGTTTAGGAGTCACCGAGCACCTGAGTGCTTTTAGTCCCTGAGTGTGCACAGCGGGCAGGGGGCATGAAGAGACTGGCATGGCAAGAAACATGCTAGGTACCGCACTGATGTCCAGGGCCATCACAGACTGTACCCCGCTTGCACTTCGTTGCTGGCCTCCCCTACATCTGCCAGCCGGTCCAGTACCCGATATTCCGCAGCCCGCTGCTCCGTGAATGCTTGGCCCAGCTGCCAAACCTGCAAAGCGGTTAACAGTTTGCAAAATAGTGAGTGCCCCTTCTTGCTGTGCATCAAGCAGGGATGACAGGTACCTACTCAAAAACGTTTGTACCCCGTCACTCTCCCGACAGAGGCACGTGAATGAATGATTGATTGATTGAATGAATGAATGAATGAATGAATGAATGAATGAATGAATGAATGAATGAATGAATGAATGAATGAATGAATGAATGAATGAATGAATGAATGAATGAATGAATGAATGAATGAATGAATGAATGAATGAATGAATGAATGAATGAATGAATGAATGAATGGAGTGAATGAGTGACTGAGTGAATGAATGAAAGAATGAACGAACGAACGAACGAACGAATGAATGAATGATTAGCTAGTGCCTGCATACTGTTAACCGGCATTGTTGAGTAGATAGGAATGGAGGATGCATGAGGCACGCAGCCTGGCAGGGTTGGCGCTATGTGTACAATGGCTGTGGGTCCCTGTTTCAATAGGCAGGCATTACCAAAATGCATGCCTAGGAAGAAATGAACACGTCTAACTATCAACTCCTCGCACCCCCCGACGACGCCTTTCTGGTGGGGCCATTTGGGGCCCTGCCAAACCTGCGCTAGGCCCTACCCCCCTTGAGCTGCAACTCATCCCGGGTGGGCAAAACCCTGCCTCACGAGGCCCAATCAGTGTTGACCGCAACCCTGACATCACCCCCTCCCCATTTTGCAGCCATCCCCTCTCACGACAGTGATGCTGCAGATGCTCACCTTTATGGTCGGCCCATCACTGGTCGCAAGGTATTCGGGCAAGCGTGGGTTGAACTCGAGCGCATACACTGGCCGCGGCGTGTCGCACACGTTGAGTGCCGTAATCGGGTGAAGTGTGCTCCGCTGGTGGGGCCATCGCCGTGGTTCGTTGTCGTTGTCGCCGTTGTCATTCACGTCATTGCCAGATTCCAGCAGACATGGAGCAGCGCGGTGACAGGAGCAGGAAGCACATCAGGTCAGTACAGGATACCCATGGCATACAAATAGGTTTGATTGTTGGCAACAAATAGGTTTGAGCGCCAACACAAGCACAAGGCAGCAGCTTCCACAGTTTCGTGTGCGGTGGATCATCCAAAAAGGTCGCAAAGCAACCCCAGTTTCCTTGGGTGGCAACACGCATGTATTCCACAGGTCATGGCTGCAACCAGCACCTTCACACTGTGCACGGCATAGTTGCCATGGCCACTGTAGCTGGTCATGTCACACAGTATCAGCCAGAACATGCCAGACAGTCCTACAAGCCCGCAAGCCCTACACAAGTTAGCATCGTCCAGCCAGGATTTGAAATCAGCCTGCCAGGCTGCCAGCTGGCAGCTATCTAGCCAACCAGCTGTTTTGCCCCATCATCCCACCTGCACATGTACTGCCACACGTGCCCTACCTGGTGCACGCCGCACTCACATGGAGGTCGTGCAAGCACATGCTCCACTCACATGGAGGACAGTACATGCGCACAATGCACTCACATGGAGGTCGCACATGCGCACAATGCACTCACATGGAGGTCATACATGCGCACAATGCACTCACATGGAGGTCGTACAGGAAGGCTCGACCATCGCCCGCCGCCACCGCCAACACCGTTGGGCGGAAGGGGGACCACTTGGCAGCGAATAAGTAACACGCGGAGGGCTCCAGCAGCAGCACCGGTTTCGTCTGCGGAACGCACACCACCCGCGAAACCGTACACACCGGCTTCATGAGGACAAGGGGTGCACGGACGAGGGGTGGCTTCCCAAGTCGTCTGCATCGCGGATGAGGGTTGCATAGAGGGAGCAATTGACAGATGGACTAGCATGCACACGAGCTGTCTCCCGTTGAGAGACCGCGAGTCGACTTGGCCGCGTCCCCTAGTGGCAGCATCCCCTACTGGCCACGTCCCCTAGTGGCAGTAGCCGTGGCAACTGCGTGGCAACTGTTGCCAAATAGAGGACGTCTAGCCGTGTGGACGGCACGCCCATTATGCTCTGTATCATGCGCTCTAGCCGGACCCGTGCCTGGGGCAATCACCGACGCGGCGGACAGGTGTCACGGAGCAGATACTAGCCAACCACCAACGCCACCGTAATGGTTCAGGTCGCTCAATGCCCTAGGACTGCCCACCTACAGTCATCCACACCTTAAGTTGGGTTCGAGGTTTTGAGGGGTCAACCCAACTTAAGGCCTGAACCCAGCTTAAAGCGTGAAAGACTCTACTAAATTCTACTAATTCTACTAATTCTAATTTGAACTACAGATACTTAAACATACCATTCTGAACTACTTTGAACTTCGAATGCCGAAATCCTATTCGACCCAACTTAAGGCGTGAGTACAACTTATTCCAACCCAACTTAGGGCGTGAATGACTGTTCTATTAACCGTGGAACTCCAGGGTAACCAGACTCTTTATTAAAACAATGAGTGGAGCACATACAAAAGGCAGGCCACATCCCGGCCGCCGATGCTCATGGGAACACTTATTGCTTGGCAAAGGCTAGCCTTACCCCCAAACACGCAGGGAGGGTGGGCGGGAAAAGAAAAGAGACCGACCTTAGCTAGGTGGGTTTGTTTTTGTCCTTTTTTGCGTGTCATGCGGCCTTGGCCCGGACGGCATTTTTTCGCCACGCAAATGTTGCGTCTGAACAAATGACGCAATGTGGCGTTCTAATTGCCGGCAGCTTACGTAAGGCTGCCGGGGCTATTAGGTCACATATTGCGTGAGAGAAAGAATCTAGATCTAGTTAATCACTACGCCATGAGCCAAGAAACCTAGACAGTGGCAGGTTTATATCTCAACGTAGCTCCTGCCACCTGGCCAAGAAAAACTGGCCAAAGCTTTGGCCACGACTGATCCGGATCAGGCCGCACCGGCCTCAAAAGGTATGTCACGTGAACCCAATAACCTAGCTATAGCGGCTACCCTTCCATCTCACTATAAAGAAACTATGTTCAGAGAACCACGATTCTATTAACCGTGGAACTCCAGGGTAACCAGACTCTTTATTAAAACAATGAGTGGAGCACATACAAAAGGCAGGCCACATCCCGGCCGCCGATGCTCATGGGAACACTTATTGCTTGGCAAAGGCTAGCCTTACCCTTATATCCCTCCCTGGCGATCCATGCCAGGGGCAAAGAACCTAGCATAATGACAGAGAAATGAACAACCAAATTAGGTGGAGGGCAATTTCAAAATAGCCCGCCAGGCCCGGGGGGGCAGGCGGCCATGGCCCGAAGAATAACCTCAGGCAGCTGCACCTCCAAACTGCGGTGCAAGCCCACATAATGGGCAACCGTGGAGCTGCTAAGCCAGCGCCCCCGGCCCTGGATGTCCCCCATGCTGCGACCCGCGAGGAAATCGTGAGTGGCACCTCCATGCCGCAGCCCGTGAATGGTGAAAATCTGGGCGACCCCCAAGGCCTGACTCGCAGCCTGCCAAATGCGCCGGAATTGCGGGTAGGTGAAAGGGAACACGGCCTCCCAAGCGTGCTTACCCGCGATGCAGTGACGGAGGATGGTTTCAGACATCACATCTTCTACCACCACTGACTGAGTCTTGCCCTTAGAGGTCTTGGTAGACCTCAGCAGTAGGGCGCCCCGTTGAGCCGGCCCAAGCCGAACGTCAGGCTGGAGGCGCACATGGCCAACACGGAGGTTCAGCGCCTCCGAGATTCGCAGGTAATGGCGGAACACGATGACAACCAGCAGGCCCGCAAGGCGCTGACCTTGCATGACCATCGTGCTGGCAAGTGCAAACGCCGCCTCCCATGGAATGGGAGGAGGGGCACGGGGGGGCACAAGTGTTTTCCACCCAGCGAGGACGCCACGGGCCAAGTCCCACCGCTTCACCATACCGGGATAATAAAGTTGCAACCCCATCAAGGCATTGACACACACTTGGCGGCTGTACCCCCGAAAATGAGCCCAGGCGACATACGCACAAAATGTCTCCTCAAGGGTGTCAGCTCGTGACGATGACCCGTCCGCCCGCCCACCAGCCTCCCACCAAGTCAAGAGGGAATCAAGACCACGACGGTAGGCCAGCAAAGTAGCCGGCTTTACTTTCCCCTCTAGCAATGGAAGGTAGCTAACAGGTGCAGGGGGCCCCGGGTTAGGATGGATGCCTTCCGCGGTCAGGTCGCGCACCCAGCCTGCCAAGAAAGTCGCCATGGATTGGCCGCGAGAAACGCCATCGGCTGGTTGAAGTGCACTCGGCGTCCACACCCACTGGGAACGACTCCCCGTGGCGAGGGTCAGCGCGCACAAGCGGCGGCACTGCTTGTTGAGCTTGTGGGATGAGGACCGCCCCTTAGCCAAGCAGCCCAACGCCGCGGTGGAGTCCACCAACCTCACCACCCGCTTGCCTCGGTTTGCCAAGCTGCGCGCACTCCTCTCCACGCCCTTCACTGCAGCCCGCACCTCCTTCTCGTTGATGTGCATCCCCGGATCCCGCCAACGACTCCGGACCCCAACCCGCCATTGCTGGCTAGTGATTGCTTGTTGCGCCCGCGCGCTCAGTGGCCTAGGGCCAGCGTAGGCCACCTCACTTGGTATGAGCAAAGTCGGGTACCCCCGCACCTCTCGTGCCCTCGCCAGCTCCGTCACATCGCCCGGCTCCATGGTTGCGTACACGACACCTTGCCCGTAGGTGGACGCGTCAGATGCAACCACCTCACGGGCCAAAGGTGCGCTTCGGTCAACCCTTAGCATGGGAGCCAAGGCCAGGGCACACTCTAACTCCTCCCGCACCCCGGCCCACAGCACCCAGGATCGCTGCCCCCACCCTTGCAGGCTGATGAATTTGAAACATTGCTGCCAAATGGACAAGCAGCTGCGGCTTAACATCTGCAGCCACAACCACCGCCCCAAGACGGCAGCCAGCCCCTCGGCCGTAGCTCGGCCTCGAGTGAGTATAGCCTGCGTGTGGGCGATCACAAGGTTGAGCTGCTTGACCGTTGGTTCCAGCACGCCGTTCCGTCGGTGCACCACCCCTAGGGCTTCTAGCTCGTCCCCTTCCAGGCTCGCCATCTTAGTCTTCTCCTTAGACGGCACAAGGTTGTTAGGGAGGTAGCCTTCCTCAATAGCGCGCGTGATGAGCTGGTTCACCGCCTCGCAGGTCCGCCCGTTGCTGGCCACCAAGTCATCAATAGTGATGGACAGCATGGGGGCAGGGGGGTTTTCCAGGTCAATCTGAAGCTCCCCGGCGCGCTCCTCCTTGTACTCGATGGCCAAGCGCAGTGGCTGGCCACACTCGTCGCGCACCAAGGTGAGCTCACCTGCGCTTGAGAGGTAGTTGACCTGGCGCCTCGGATCCAGGGCACCGGTCATGTAGAGCACCATCTCATGGATGGCCTCCCCCAGCGCCACCGCATGGGAATGTCCCATGGCCAGCACCTTGAGCACGGGCCACACCTTCCGCCTGGGCCCTGCCAGACCTACGCTAGTCGACCACACACTAGGAAGCCCTTGGTAGTCCCACCACCACTCGGGCACCTCGATGGAATAGTAGTATGACACGAGGTCGCTCTTGGCGCAGTAGCACCAGCCTTTGATGTAGACCTCCACGAGGATGCCCAGGTGGGGTAGCAGGATCTTGGGGGGGTCCACCCACAGCAGGTTGCCCAGCTTCCTGTTGACGATGAACCGAAGCTCACCCACCCCCTTGGCCACTCCAAAGCAGCCATCCACCCACTTGGGCCGCCTCTCCCGGAACGCCACCATGCCCACGCCCGCTGCCCGGCTCATGAGCTTGCCCCATTCAGCCATGGAGCATCCCCGGCTGGGCTTGGGCACATTCCAATACTTTGCGCTCGCCACGACCGCTGGCTTGATGCAGTTCTCTTCGCTGGCATATATCTCCCGCCAGCTCGGCCGCATAGCCAACAGGTCGAGCAGCCGTGCCTTCCCCGCCACCTCCGCCTTTGGTAGACTCACCGCGTCCGCGCGCAGTTGTTCATACTTATTCTGCTTCCCATATATTGCATCAGCACCTTCTTGCTCCTGGCCTGTCGCAACGCCCCCTACGCGGCGACTGTGCCAGGTGCAGTGCCTCTTGACCCTCGCAAGGGCCTCCTCCCTCCCCTTAGAGCACGCCCCTCTAGGGTTAGGAGGAGGGTCTTGCCCCCCTCCCCACAGCCAATTAAGCCAACGCACTACCTTGCATTGCAGTGTGTACTCGCGGTGGCGGCGCGTGGCACGCTGTCGCCGGCGTGCCGATCTCACCCTGCCCCACGCGGTGTACGCTGGCCTAAGTGGGTATGGCAGCGGGAAAAGGGAGCGGTCCCGCTGGGATTCTATTTCCCTACTTGTTGAGCCTTGCTGAGCTTGTCCAAGAGGATGGCAGTTTGGAGAGCTGCCTTGACAGCCGGGGTGGCTGACAGTGCAGCCTCCTCCCCCAATGGCAGGAGGTGGCTGGCCACCTTCCACCCCCCCCCTCCTTGCCCTTCCACCTGCAGCAAGGCCGCCACCACCCTCATTAGGTACTCCATGCCCACAAGCTCCCCGGCTGCTGAGCCCAGCTCCTTGAGAAGGGTGTCCATGGCCAATGCAATGTTCATGACAATTTTCCTGTTCTCCATGTTCCGCCAATTTCCAGGCTTTACCGTCATGACCCACGACCGGATTCCCATCCCATTGTCGCTGGCGTCCTCCAACACCCCCGGCAGCACCCGCTCCGAAACCCGATATTTCACGCTCTTGGCTCGGCTTGGCAGCGCCACCCCTTTCGAGGCCTTGAAGTGGCTTCCCGCCCCCTCCATTCCTCCCAGCGCTGCCTTCAAACCTTGCATGAATTTCTCGGCTGCGACCTCCCCCTCCTCGTCCTCCTCGTCGTCCTGATTTTCGGTTTCCGGAGGTGCCCCAACGAATGTCGCCAACCTCGCCCTCATTTCCTTTCCGACAGCCCCCCCACCTGCCGAAACCTTGGCCGCGCCTTTCGGCTTGGCCATTTTTCGCTGCGCAGGTGTCGTTGGTGGCAGCGCCTGATCCTCCTCCTCGTCCGCCGCGAGATCTGCCACGGCCAGCAGTTTTGCCACCAACGTTCCGTTTGGGTCACGTGCGTCCAACACGTCGCCAACATCAACGTGATCGGCCAGCAACTGCACGACAGACTTCAGCTGGCTCGAGCTCCACGAGCTGGCGTCCGTCACCCAGTCCTCGGCACCGAAGACCTGCTCGACTGCCCCCACCGCCTCTGCGGGGCTGATGCACTTGGCGAGCAGAGTGGCGAGCTGCTTCTTTTTGGCGCTGAAGGCGACTGGCGCGTGACTGGCGGCAGCAGCCCGCGGTGTGGGCGTCCCGTCCTCCCCGCGCGCTGCCTGCCCTCCTGTAGCTTTGCGCCCCTTCGGCATTGCTGCTCAGGGCCAAAAATGGCTCCGACAGTACAGGTTCGTCAAACCAGAGGTTCGTTTCCCCTGGCTTGCTGTCGCCGCCCTCGTGAAAAGAAAAGAGGCCGACCTTAGCTAGGTGGGTTTGTTTTTGTCCTTTTTTGCGTGTCATGCGGCCTTGGCCCGGACGGCATTTTTTCGCCACGCAAATGTTGCGTCTGAACAAATGACGCAATGTGGCGTTCTAATTGCCGGCAGCTTACGTAAGGCTGCCGGGGCTATTAGGTCACATATTGCGTGAGAGAAAGAATCTAGATCTAGTTAATCACTACGCCATGAGCCAGGAAACCTAGACAGTGGCAGGTTTATATCTCAACGTAGCTCCTGCCACCTGGCCAAGAAAAACTGGCCAAAGCTTTGGCCACGACTGATCCGGATCAGGCCGCACCGGCCTCAAAAGGTATGTCACGTGAACCCAATAACCTAGCTATAGCGGCTACCCTTCCATCTCACTATAAAGAAACTATGTTCAGAGAACCACGATACTCGCCTGCCCTGCTGTCTGTGCTCTCCTTGCCTCCACCCCGGCCAAAACTCCACAATCCCCACACCCCCAATCCCTCAAGCCTAAGCCAAAAGCCTCCCCCTCCCCCCCCACCAAGCGCGCCCAATCTATTTGCCGACTGTCCTGTCCACGGGCGGCCGGCCCAACAACCCGGCAACCTTCCTGCCCGCTCACCCCCCTGCCCGCCACCCCCCCGTCACCTGCAGCATGTTGTAGACGCGGGCGGACCCATCGGCCCCGCAGGACACGAACACGTTGCGCGCAAAGGGGGAGCAGTCGACGCAGTGGACCGGGCCCGCATGCGCGACGTACTCGGTCTTGATGGGCGACCGGTACTGGAACGCTCGCTTGGGCTTGGCGTCTGCGGCGACACGTGGCGGTCAGGCAGCAGGCAAGTTGGTGAGTGAGTGAAAGAGTGAGTGAGTGAGTGAGTGAGTGAGTGAGTGAGTGAGTGAGTGAGTGAGTGAGTGAGTGAGTGAGTGAGTGAGTGAGTGAGTGAGTGAGTGAGTGAGTGAGTGAGTGAGTGAGTGAGTGAGTGAGTGAGTGAGTGAGTGAGTGAGTGAGTGAGTGAGTGAGTGAGTGAGCGAGCGAGCGAGCGAGCGAGCGAGTGAGTGAGTGAGTGAGTGAGTGAGTGAGTGAGTGAGTGAGTGAGAGAGAGAGCGAGCGAGGGACTGAGTGAGTGAGTGAGCGAGCGAGCGAGGGACTGAGTGAGTGAGTGAGTGAGTGAGTGAGTGAGTGAGTGAGTGAGTGAGTGAGTGAGTGAGTGAGTGAGTGAGTGAGTGAGTGAGTGAGTGAGTGAGTGAGTGAGTGAGTGAGTGAGTGAGTGAGTGAGTGAGTGAGTGAGTGAGTGAGTGAGTGAGTGAGTGAGTGAGTGACTGAGTGACTGAGTGCGTGCGTGCGTACGTGCGTGCGTGAGAGAGAGTGGGTGGGTGGGTGGGTGGGTGGGTGGGTGGGTGGGTGGGTGGGTGGGTGGGTGGGTGGGTGGGTGGGTGGGTGGGTGGGTGGGCGGGCGGGCGGGCGGGCGGGCGGGCTGGCTGGCTGGCGGGCGGGCGGGCGGGCAGGCGGGTGGGTGGGTGGGTGGGTGGGTGGGTGGGTGGGTGGGTGGGTGGGTGGGTGAGTTAGTGAGCGAGCGAGCTAGTGACTGACTGAGTGACTACTTGCAGTGGTTGGCACGTGAGGTTGGAATGCGACATGCCTGGAACGAGACCCATCAGGCAAGGTTATGCAGATGCTGGCAAGTGTTTGCATCCGCTGCCTTAGTACCGCACGCCCGCGCTTGCGCCTGCCCGCCTCATCATGGCGTTTTTGTTACTTTTCCCATTGAGAGACGGCCGCCTCCGCTTGTTGCTACCCACCCTTGTCCTTGTCAGCAGTGTGTGCCTGCGCAAACTCGGCCACCATGAGCTCGTTGTGGTGCATAAAACACTTGTAGAGCGTGCCGCCCTCGGTGCCCACCACGAACGTGCCGTAGTCGTCGCGGTTGACGGAAGAGAGGGCCATCGCGGTGCCTGTGCACACACGGCGGGGGGGGGGAGGGGGAGACGTGTGGCAGGGGCCGATGCCAACAGGGTGGGGTCAACACATCAAGGCCAGTGTGGCAGAGTGATACACAGGGAGATCTACAGGGAGTGCTGTCAAAGAACAGGGTGCCCAAGGCGCACGCACCTCATGTGAGGAAAGTGGCGCTGACGTGGGAAAAGCCACTCGTTTTCTATAGCCATGCGAGGCGGCGAGGGTAGCTGGTCCGCGAGGAGAGGAGCCCCATCTCACGTATCAAACCATCAGACATTCGCCCAAGGCCCTCAGTTCAAGGTTACACAGTACATAGAGGGAGATGTAAAATGGGACGTATAAGGACACGTGTAAGGAGATGAACAATGGGACGTATAAGGACACGTGTAAGGAGATGAACAATGGGACGTATAAGGACACGTGTAAGGAGATGAACAATGGGACGTATAAGGACACGTGTAAGGAGATGAACAATGGGACGTATAAGGACACGTGTAAGGAGATAAACAATGGGACGTATAAGGACACGTATAAGGAGATGAACAATGGGACGTATAAGGACACGTGTAAGGAGATGAACAATGGGACGTATAAGGACACGTGTAAGGAGACTGGCTGCAGTGTGTTCCTTACCAGGTGTGTATGGGGCGAATCCCATGTTGGAAAACCACAAAAGGAGGGTCAAGGCAGAGAACCTCCCACAGATTAATTTCTAAATATGACAGCAGGCCAAGCTACATTTCTTGCATCCGGTTTCTGGCCAATATATTAGTGCCTTATCCTTGGGCAGAAAATGCTATTTAGACAGCAGAAGCACCCGGTGAGCCGTGCCCCCCACTACACTCTGGGCAACAGTAGATGAGAATGACACGGTTGACAAAAACCTATCACCTGAAACCGGAGATCGCTGTCCGCCCGGATTCAAACTCCGGCAGCACACCATGGCGATGACTCACCTCCCCAGGTTAGCCGGCGGTCCGATTGGCCTGGCCGTGAGCCCATCATCTCGTACCTGCCAGGGTGCGGGTGGGATGCGACGCGCGGTCCCACAGGCATCAGGTTTATGCACCAGAAGGGAATGGGCAGCACAAGTGAGGGAGCCTGCGCAAAAGAGGGACAGGCGTCAAGTGCTGTGGGGAGAGACCAGGACATGGCTTCGTGTGGGTGCCCATTCCTGATTTGTCATTTGCGATAGGTAAAGATGTGTGTGCATGGTTAAGTGCACAGTAATCTGTGCATCCAATCATCATGGCATGCAAGGAAACTTGACATCCATGTTCAGAATAGGCATATCGGGTGTCAGATGTTTGCTTTATCTTTGGCCTGACTTGCATGCAAGGTCGGTATTGCTTCTTGGCGAGTCTTTTTCTTTTTCCTTTTCTTCTTCCTGTAATTTTCTTTTAAGGTGAGGACCTGTGGGGAGAGGGTTGTTGCTTCGGGGTGTGGTGGGATGCAGTCATAAACCATGGGTGATGCCCAAGGAATTTGTTCACCCCACGCCACCACGCGCTCACCCGTAGAGAGGGCAGTCCAGCTTCGCCCAGTTCCACACGAGTACGCGGCCGTCGCCGCTGATGGTGAGCACCTGCAGGCGATAGGGGGCCAGAGCAAAAGTGGGAGGTGAGGGGACCTGAGCGGGCGAGTGGGTGCGGCCAAGCGCCTCATGCTCGCTCGCTACCAAAGCAAACACGGCACATGGGGACAGATGGGGGCCGCCATGTGCTTCATGGGAAAGAAATGAACAGTAAGAGTTCTTCGGTGGTCCGGAAGGTCCAGAGAGAGACACGTCAGAACAGCCAACAAAGCGCATCTCCCACGCCAAGCTTGTGCCAAGTGCCCACGCTTGCATTGGTTGGATTGCATCGTGGAGGTTGTTTGCGTTGTTGGGTATGACACGCCCATCTGTGTCCAACCGTGACACAGGAAAACAGGATAGGATTTTGTCAAAACATATGGTTCCTGTCTACAAGGATCCATCTGATCCACAACACCTTGACGACCGCAACGAGGAGTAAGCTACGTTGCGATCCGAGCGATAAGCGCCCACTCGAGGCAAATGCATATTAGCAAAAAATGAACACGGAAAAAAACCTATTTGAGCAGCACCCAGCCACCTGGCGGCATACCTGGTAGGCCTCGGTGAGGCTGTTGTACTTAGCAGCTTCCCGGAAGTCGTACTGCCAGACAACCTGCATGCGCCAGCATCCCACACAGTTTCAAGGCAAGATGAGATGGCGTAGTATTAGGGTAATGGCTGGTAGGGTGAGGTGAAAGCAAGATAGCTCGTGGGATAGAGCCAGCAGAGGCAACGCCGGAAGGGCCTGGATCACAGGGTCCCATGCGGCCATCCCACAAGTGTGGTGGGCAGTAAGATGTGCAGACGCCAGCAGACAACATTTCGCATCACCTCTTGCCATGCTAATAAATGTATGAATGTGTCAAGAACCAGTGTCCTTCGAAGCTAGCAAAACTTGACTATCGAAGCTAGCAAAACGTGATTATCCCTGTTCCTTACATGGGCGTCCACGCACAGAGAGTGAATACTGCCACACTGGGCTGCCATCGCATTGTCTCCCCCCCCCCCCCCCCCCCCCCCCCAACAACCCACACACATTCATTTGTCCTCTTCCAACCCCACGTATTCTATTTGTCCTGATCCAGACGAGACCCACCTGCGTGATGGGCTCCTTGTGCGACACCTCGCTGATGCTGGAGACGGCACGCCGCGGATCCTCCTCGCGCCCCAAGTCCCAGATGAACAGCTCGCCTGTGTGTGGGCGTGCAGCAGATGCAAGCATAACAAAAATCCATAAATAATATTCCATCAGGGGATGCTTCAGGAGCGGTGGTCTCGCTGGAGCTTGCGACAGAACAGCGCCGCATGATGCTGCCAGCGAAGCAGTTGGCAGCCTGCGAGACATGCACGTGTGCAACTCGCCACTTGCAGCAGTGCATGCGATGGCCACGAGGCGTGCATGTGCGGGCGCGATGGGTAGTGGAAATGCGCAACACTGACAACATCAGGCAACACCAGCAGCAGGCATGATGACACGCACACGGACCGTTCCCTGTCCCAGCACTACTGCCATTTTTGTTACCGTCGAAAAGCCAAGTTGTGCGCGGGGTGTTTCGGGGGGCTCAGCATGGTGGTCGCCAGCGCTGTACTGCGTACGCTTGCAAGGAGTCCATCCCCTGCGATTGGATGTACGCCAGAAACACCCCTTTACAAGCTATCATCTGACACAACCGCCACCAACCCCTCTAGGCTCTGCTCACACCTCTCCCCCCTAGTCATATCTCCCGTTCCTTTAGGCTCTCTCCATCGAGCACTTGGAAGCGAAGATACACATCCCGGCAGGTGGAGGTGGTCATGGAGGCGGGAGAGGGGAGCGCCCGCCAGGCTCTTTTCAGGCGGGGGGGTGCTCCCATGGGGGAGGCACGCTCATGGAATGGTACGATCAAGGTGTGTTGCCTGTGTGTATGCCTTGCGCCTACGCCCCTGTGATCGAGTCAACCCTCTAGGCCCATATGCTCAACTAATAGTATGATCAAGGCATAGGGGCATATGCGCACGGCGGGTGCGGGCGAAGCACATGGCTCAACAAACTGGCACAGGCACTTGTGGGCGAGGCAGCGCCTCGCTGCTCACCGTTAAAAGTTCCGCCCGCGAGCAGCGCCGGGTGAGCTGGATGGAACGCGATGGTCATCAGGCAGTTCTGCTCGCACACGCCGCGAGCACAGAAACAGGCAAGGTGAGGCACGGTGAGTCACGCTAGGGTGCGGCACGGCATGACATGGCATCGAGCGTGTGCCATGCAACATGCAGCAGAGACAATGGTGCACCGGCCATAAGCAACATGACAAGAGCAGCAGAGAAATACCCTGCAAAAGTGCATGGCATGGCCAGCACATTGAGTATGCCGGTCGGGCTGCTGTTGTGAGCAGAGCCAGAGGCCTATGCCGTGTCCGCTTCACTGCAGCAACTGGGAGCAACAGCGACAGCCATCGCCCTCAAGGTGGGCGCAGGCCCCATGTAGGCAAGGCAGTGTGCATCAGCGACAAATTTAGTGTGCATATTGCATGCAACAGAAAGGCCACAGGCCGCTGTGCGTGGGCAACCTGGACACGGCGAACAGAGCTGTGATGCATCCAAGCAGGCTCGGCACTTGGTAGTGGCTCGCGACCTCGACGGCATGCCCACAGCGACGCGGCCAGCATTAGCTACCCCGGAACCAGCTCCTTCCGTTTTATTTCTGCACACACAAACATGGTCTCCTTGCTGCCTCGACATACTCAACTGCACCTGTCGTGGCACCACGCCACCAACCACGTTGCGCCTGGCTCCACGCGCCTGTTGCCCCCTGCTCACCTAGACCCTCCCCCCAAGAAGTATATGGTAACTTCACGAATGTCGTGTGCATACACATTTTGTGTCGTTCGTATGCTGCCCCTGACTCTCATTCAACGACATACAGACGTGTGGCCTCCCATCCACACAGAGAGTGCACGTATCGGCCCCTTGTTCACGTCGAGCGCGTGTCTCCAGTCCAGCGCACACACACAGACACACAATACTGTGCTATAGTGACCACACACACACGCGCCCCCTCCCACTAGCGTTCAGCAAACGCACACAATCCCCCCTCACTCACGTCGAGCGGGATGTTCACGTCAGGCTTGTTGGCGTTCATGTCGCGCCGACCCAGGTTCCACGACAGCAGTGCCCCTGTGTCCTTGCACCACCCATCCACGTCGTTGCGGCCATACCTGCGCACGCCACGGAGCGAGGGGCAGAGATGATGGCAGACAAGTGCGCAAAGAGGGGGACCCCCAAGCATGCCATGCCGTGCCATGCCATGCCATGCCATGCCATGCCATGCCATGCCATGCCATGCCATGCCATGCCATGCCATGCCATGCCATGCCATGCCCGCAGTATTACCAGCCCAACATGCGTGGATGCAAGGGAGTGGGGCAGAAAGCCGGTGGGAGACAAACGCCAGCAGCAGCATTACGTTGATTCTCTCCGCAGCGTCAAGGAATGCGCCAAAGAAATATTTTGTTTTGCGCATGTGGGGCATGGAGGGGCGAAATCTGTGCATGCAAGCAAGTGGGCATGCATCCCGTGCCTCCCGTACCATGCACATACGACACATCAACCTTGAGTGAGGATAGCAGTAGGGAAACACAGGGCAGCTGCCAACCACATCGTAAAATTTTAGATCCCTGCAGGGTTGCCACCCGTGCATGTCTCCCTTTACACATGCTTGTCGGTGGTCATCTGGATGACAGGTGTTACAACAACTACCCAACCGCACCCACCCACCCACCCACCCATCCACCCACCCACCCACCCACCCACCCACCCACCCACCCACCCACCCACCCACCCACCCACCCACCCACCCACCCACCCACCCACCCACCCACCCACCCACCCACCCACCCACCCACCCACCCACCCACCCACCCACCCACCCACCCACCCACCCACCCACCCACCCACCAAACACAGTGCATGCCGACACACAGCAGGCTAGCTCATGTCTTCACCCCCCTCCCCCCCCCTCCCCCGGGTGGTGCACAGCTGGGCCCACCGGAATACGCCACACCATGGTAAGACGTGAGCAACTAGGGTGCTCATAACCCAACTAGGGTGCTCATAACGCAACTAGGGTGCTCATAACCCAACTAGGGTGCTAATAACGCAACTGGGGTTTTCATGACCAAGCAACGACCTAACAAGGATGCTAATAAAGCCGTTCAAAGCTGGACTTCACTAAGGGCGGGTTGGCCAGTGCGCATGGACATGTCAGTCTCCGTGATTATAATGAATGGACAGGTGGCAGGATACGCGGCTGCGATCACGAAACCCGTGCAGTTCCATGAGAGGCTGGTGACCACCAGGTTGGCCAAGGGGGAGGGGGGGGCAGCTGCCCCGCCGCTGGCCCCAGCGTTGGCCTGGCCCTGCGCCCCCGCCTGCGCGTTGCTGCTTCCGCTGGTGGGCGCGACGGGGTTGAGTGTGTGCAGGCACTGCACGGTTCGCGCCAGGTCGTTGTTGAGGAAAAGCTCCTCCTCTGCATGCACAAAGAAATGTCGTGCGGCAAGGGGCATGGCACACACAGTGGTGTCGTGCGGGACAGGACGTGGCATGCGCGAGGTCAAGCAACACGCGTGGTGGTGGGGCGTGCGTGGTCAGCAGCAGGTGGAGCAGTTAAAGGTTGTTGCTCTTCGCACGGTGCGGAGAATACGAGGATGCCCCTCATCCGTCACAAACCAAACTGCCACCCAACCCACCACCCAGCCCACCACCCAGCCCACCACACAACCCGCCACTATCGGCAGATTCTTTCTAGTGTGATGGACTAGCAGTTCGGGATGGTGAGGGGGACATCCCGTGCTGAGGAGGATCAACTGCATCGGAGCGCAGAGGCAGCCGCGAGCTCCCAACAAGCAAGGCACATGACGGTTCTTTTCGATGGGTGCATGCCCATGGGTAGGATCCAGCATCTGTAACCCGTGTCCTGGGCAGCCCCTGTCCCTAGCTACTCCCCCCGTTGTACCTCGCGATGCCACGCAGTGTTCGTATAGGCACACTGCAGCCCATTGCTACAGGCTAACTACTTCATGTCCGTATCACAGGCACAAGGATACCCTCCAGGCAGGCAGCAACGCCAACTCGCAAGCACCTGTTGTTTGTCACACGTGCGGGCAGCCAGGGCACTTTGTGACGGACACCCATCTGTGCCCAGCGGCCCAGGGCAGTGGCCGTAAGTGACTAGGTGAGGTGGGTGCGCGGGCTGGTGCAGGGGAGGCCAGTCTGACCCCCCAGGTGTACTCACCCTACCTGCGTGCTCATGTGACATTGCTGGCAGGCACTAGGGAGCAGGGTGGCCACCTAGAGCATGGGACAGGTGCAGAAGGGGGAAGGGCCGTGCCTCAGGGGATGGGGAATGAGTGGGTTGGAGGCGCTGAAGGGGGGCACACTGCAGCGAGCGGGGCGCCGGTAGGTAGTACCTCACTAGACCTGACGAGTTCAACACAGGGGGATGGTGCGGCGTGCCGTGAGGAAGCCGGGTCGCTCAGTGTCCAGAACATGGCCATTAGGTTGCACAAGGCACTACGGCATGGGCATGCAGGTGAGGAGTGGGCAGCCATGCTAGGGTTCACAGACTTGGTAGACTTGTGCAACCAAGTGTCAAGGAGACAACCAGCGCAGGCCAGAAATCGGGAGAATCCGGACCATGGTAGCTCGAGCCTGCCGTTATCTTGTCCGCGTGTTCGAGGCGTTCAGGATGATGAATATGAATGGTGATGGAAATGTGTAGCCTTGTGCATTGAAATAATTATGGCTGGCGTACGTGTAGAGCCAAATAAGCAAGTGTGGCTGCGATTTCAGTGCCAGATCTTGGCCCTTGCCAAACCCGACCACACATGTCTTCACATGTCCACAAGCTCCGTGAATCCTAGCATACCGGCCCCCTCCTCAACTGCATGCCCATGCCCTGGTGCCTCATCCAAACCATAGCATAGCCATGTTCAGAAAACTGAGCGACCCGGCTTCCTCACCGCACGCCGCACCATCCCCCGATGTTGAACTTGTCGGATCTGGCGCGGTATCACCTACCGACGGCCCGCCCGCTATAGTGTGCCCGCCTGTAGCGCCTCCAACCGGCAACTCAGTCTCCATCCCCAGAGACACGGCCCTTCCCCCCTCTGCGGTCATCCGATGCTCTTGAGCTGAGGCTGGTTGGGATGTGTGCGCCTGCTCGAGAAGAGGTGGCCCTGGCATGCGGTCATCGCCCATCGGTCTAGCGATGAACACCCTGTATCCGCCACGCTGCTTTCTTCGCATCCCGCGCGACCACCGCAGGTGCTGCGTCTACCAGCCCAGACTGCAGGGTTGCTGTGCCCCCCCCCCCCCCCCCCCCACACACACACCTATCCTCCCCCCTTCTCTCCTCCCCCCCCCCCCCCCCCCCTTTTTCCCCCTCCCCGTACCGTTTGACGTGCTGCTCTGCAGGTTCTTGGCCAACGCATCCTCCATCAACGGCGCCGTCCGGGCGATGAAGGGGAGCAGCTCCGCGTCGGTCGGCACCTTGACGCCGTCGTCCAACTTGCACATTTGCAGCGCGTCCGTTTGCACCTGAACGGCTCCCAAAGGGCGTTCGGCAAGTTCCAAAGGCAAACGGGCAGCTTCAAGGGTCATGAAGGTGGTTTCCAAGGGCATAGAGGCAGTTTCAAAGGGCATATGGGAAGTTTCAACACGCATAGGGGGAGTTTGGAAGGGCAACGGGGCGGTTTCAAAGGGTGCAGAGGGGGGGGGGGGGGGGGGGGCGGGCATGGGCCAGGTACTGACCACACAAATATGTTGTCCAGGGTAAAGTGTATTAAAGCTTCGTAACCAGCTCGATACGCCAACGGCAAGCCTGTGGGCTAAAGAGGCATTCTAGATTTAAGGCACGATAGATGGCATATAGCCTTGTGAAGCGACGGATGGCATGCAAGTTTTTTGGGATGAGCAGAATTACCTGGATGTTCGCGACGGTCAAGCTCTGCATTCCCACAGACTTGGTCTGTACAGGGTCGGTGGATGTAGAGGCGTCGTTGCCTCCGGCTGTATTGCCTTTCGGTTCTCCCCCCTCAGCCGACATGACCGTTGTGGCCGCGTCCACCAACGGTATCGGGGCCATGACGAACGCATTGCTACCATGCGCGACAACTGCCGACCATTCAACCATGGATTATGTCAAGGAGGTAATTACCAAGCTCTAGCCCAAGCTGGCGACCGAGATAGTAAGATACAACGTGTTGGGCTAACGGCCTTTTCGTGGAGCCCTTTGCACCGATACACCACAGCCAGGCTAGTACGTGCGCAGCCGAATCCAATAGTCGTTTTCAACCTGCCAATACGCCGAACCAATGTATCTGCCGAACTGAATTTCTACGTGGGTAAGTTTCCATCCCTTTTGAATGTAATCTTTCGGACTTAGCAGACACCGACACCGCAAGCTTGCAGGAGTCAATGGCTGCACACACGGGTAAAATTATGCTTTGCTCGCTTGCTTGTTTCAACAGCAATATCCCCACGCCATGGCCAACATCTCAGCGCGAAGATCCGCAGCACCAGCTTGTAATTAGGCCTGTCGATTCTGCCTTTGTTTAGGTCAGGGTAAGGATTCACGCGGCGACGATGTTATTCGTGGCGAGGTACCTTACATAGGGCAGTTCGCCCTGTCGCATTCGGTACAAAGAGCTATGCAAGGCACTGGGGCAACAGGCACTTTCATCAGCAATAATTATAATTGCCCGCTCGCGAGCCCGCACGTCGGATTTAGCAATAATTATGTACCGGTACATAGCGATAGCCCTGCTCAGTGCTCACTGCTCAGCTGTGGTCCCCAATTGCCGGCCTACAATATTTACTAGGCATTCTCCAAACCGAGTACCTACCATTTAGAACTCAGACTTTCCAAGCGCTCCCATACATCCGCCGCCTGGAGGAGGAAGTCCAGGCTAGGTAGTCCAGGAGGACATTCGGACGTATCAGGGACGGATACTGAAAGAGAGCCGGGAATACTAACGGCACCATAAGTACTTGAGTGCCATGAACATGGTGACATTGATCCACTTGTCTTCGCCAATGAGGATTGTGCTCATCCTACGTATTATGGGCAAATTGGCATGGTGAATGGTGAACCCTGCGAATAACAAGAACAAGCCCTTGGAGCTGACAAGAACGAACCACGACTGGGTTCAGCCTGGTGTGACTCCATTAGTTCTGGGAGAATGAGCAGCACGCCAGTTAAACACCGGAAGAGTACCGGTACTCCCAGGAAGCGGAGTACCGGGCATAAGAATATAGCAGAGCGGCTTGTGCATCGAAAGAAACCTCGCGCTTATCCAGAAAGCGATGGCGGTGAATCGGAAAGTGAAGGGAGCGAGAGCTTGCACCGGCTGGCTTCTCCTACCGTCCGCATTGAGGATATGCTTGATGATCCCGAAATTATGGCCGCCATGATGGACAACCGGGTGGTTTCTCTCCATACCCGCACTGACCCAGGAGCCAGCGTCCACCCAATACGGAAGCAGGATGAAGAAGGCCTGGCCGTGCTTCGCCGTACTCTTACGTTTGTAAGTCCAAGGTTGATTCCCCCAAATTAATTCGAAAGCCTTGGTGGCTGATCTTGCTGTGGTAATGAATAGTTTGCAATGCTGTGCGCCAGCGGATGGACGTGGCATGCATGCTTGCCTCAGCTTCAATTGGGAGCGTCTTATTGAAATGCTAGGCCTTGTATGGTCAGGCGCCAGTGCATGTATGTGAATCTGAGGAGCGTCGTGATGTTTCCGGAGGTTGGAGGCAAGCCCTTCCTGCCGCATGAGACATCCAGCTTTTTTGACAGCCACTTGTCCCGGATTCAATAGCCACTCTGCACACTTGGAGTACCTTACGTCTTGCTTACAAGTGCCTGGCATCCCTGCCATGCATTTTTCAGCACCGAGCCAGTACCGACAGGGCACCGCTAACCCCACCCGTATTGTCATGAGCTCGCATGCACGCCATGTCTCACTCCCTGCCCATGCAACCAGCTTACCCACACACCATCGGCTGCCTGCCCCCCTTCCTCCCCCTTTTCCCCCCCCTCCCGCCCCCCCTCTGCCCCGTGCTAACCCCCTTTTGCCCCCGCCCTCTCACCCTCAATCCCCCAGATTTTTGGCATGGCCAATGCCATTGCCTTCCCTGGCCGCGTGGTCCAGCTGGTGCACGACATGAACCGGGCAGGCTACTTCTTCAGCTACCCGGGCCTGACGAGCGTGGCGCACGAGGACGTGGAGACCGTGCTGGAGACGATGCGCAAGATCGTGGACCAAGACATCCCCATCAGCGAGGAGAGCGTGCGCCACTACACCGCGCTGGAGATGCTGGAGCGCTGCTGCCAGCCGCACAGCGTCAAGCTGGTCAGCTCGCAGTCGCGGCCGTCCATCGAGCTGTGCCGCGCCAAGGGGCTCGGGGTGGACTTCTGCGCGCTCCGCATGCGCGCGCTCGCGCCCTACACGGGCCGCGTGTGGGGCTACACCCTGCGCGCGCACCGCTACGGCGTGCTGCTCACCTTCCCCGTCTCCGCTGGCACGCTGGCGGCTGCCACCCGCACCAGCACGATGCCCCTTACGCAGAGCGAGCGCGACCTGATGGTTGTGGAGGAGGTCAGCCCGCGTCGGCGCGCGCTGCGTCGCGCCTCCTTCGCGTACAGCGAGGCGGTGGGCCACGACCCGGTCATGTACGAGGCCCACAGGGAGGGGTCCGAGTGGGGCAACACCCTGGGCATCTCCTGTGTTGGTGACCTGAACGAGCGCATCCTGGCAGGGGACGCGATGGAGGTGGTGCTGCTCTGTGAGGCGCTGCAGGACCAGAAGCTGACCAAGATCGCACGAGACATAAAGGAACGGCCGGGCGTGCGGCTGGTGCTTATCGCGGGGCCATCCACGTCTGGTGAGTGCTGATTGCGTCGGGTGAGCATGCGCGCCTGTGACCGTGGCCTGCAAAGTGAATGGGTTATGGGATTAAAACCATGTCGTTTGCATTCCCATCAAAGGTGGTTACTTGCTATTTAAAAAGTGGTTAAACTTTTGGGCGGTTATTTTGCTAGACTATAGTCATGTCTGCGCGGGCATGGTGAAAGAGGATGCAGGGGCTGCCTCTGGGTGGCATGGGGTGGGGTGGGGTGAAGGGAAGGGAAGGGGGCAGGGGGGACCGTGGTTGCAGTTGTGGGCGTGGGTGTGAGGTTGCGGGCATGTATGGGTGTGGGTGGGCGAGTGGTGGAGGGTGGGGCATGGGGTGCAGTGGGGTGGGGTGGGGGGATGGGAGGTTAAGGGGGGGTTGTTTTGGGGCGGATTCAGGTTGCACCGACAGTTGTCTACTCCTCCAGCGCTGTTGTCTTCCTGACTTGAACACCGCCTGGGTGTTCTTGGTGGTTGGGTGTGGCCAGTCTTCCTGTTACTGGCGTGCATAGCATGCGGTGATGGTGGCGCCGGAGGCTGATGGGATCGCACTCATCCAAGCTTGTGGGTGGACTACCCTGTCCCAGGAAGCTTCCTTGATGACTACATTCGATGATTGATGCCACCTCTGCGGTTGCATTCTCTCATCCTGGGCTTCCCTTTGCCCCCCTCCTCGCCCCCCGTTTGCCCCCGCCTGCGCCTCGCTTGCCCCCCCATCAGGCAAGACCACGTTTGCGAACAAGCTGCGCATCGCGCTCAAGGTGATGGGCCTCAAACCGCTCACGCTGAGCACCGACGAGTACTACCGGTCGCACGACGACCCCGCCTACCCTCGCGACGCAGAGGGCAAGCTGGACTATGAGGACGTGCGCGCGCTGCGACTGGAGCTGCTCAACCAGCACATCAACTCGCTCTTCCACGGTGATGAGGTGGGCACATGCCAACCTGCTGTGGGTGATGCGGTGGGCACACTTACCTGCTGTAGCCGTCAAACAGGTAGATGTGAGGATGGTGGCATCCGTAGTGTCATGATGGACCCACTATCTCACGGGATGGCCAATCGAATGGACAGCAGTTGATCTACTTGAGCCGCCGCCAGTTCACTTCTCTGGGCCATAGCTGGCTGTATGATGCAGAGGGTGGCGGACCCGGTGCATTGGCGAGCCAAGGTCAGTGGACTAGGATGCTTCTTTGTGGAGGCTTGGTCCGTTGGTCGGGAGCTACATATGGTAAGCTGTGCGGCCAGGCGTCGGCGCTGCTAAAGGTACCTCAATGCTGGTGGATGCCTGAGATACATGGAGCCACTGACCGCTGCCCATGCTTCTTGGATGTGGCGCCTGTCCACCCTGCAGGTAATGTGCCCCATTTTCGACTTTGTGGCCGGGCGGCCCAAGCCCGACGCCTTCCGCCCGCTGCGCATGCACCCCACGGAGGGAGTGCTGATCATGGAGGGCATCTTCAGCCTGCAGCCGACGCTGACAGCGGAGATCTCTGATGCGCTCAAGTTCAAGATCTACATCGCCCCGATGACGCAGCTCCACCTGGACAACCACCACTTCATCTCCAACCAGCCCCTGCGGCTGATCCGGCGCATCAGCCGCGACTACCTCACCCGCGGCCGCACGGCGCAGCAGACCATCGCGCGCTGGGCGAGCGTCAAGGCGGGAGAGGAGCGGAACATTTTCCCTTTTGCGCCGCGCGCTGACATCGTGTTCAACAGCGCGCTCGACTATGAGGTGGGCAAAGGGGGCGTGGGTGGGGTGGGCCCAAGGATTGGGGGGGGTTGGTGGGATGGTTTGAGGAATTGGGGGGCCGTGGTTGGGGTGGTTTGAGGAATGGGGGGCGTGTGTGAGGGGGTTTGAGGATTGTGCGGTCGTGGTTGGGGCTCGAAAGATAGGGGGGCAACGCAAGCCGTGGGTGGTGACAAGTCCATGAGGTGGCAGAACTGCGATAAGTCTGGGAGATGGATATCGATGAACAAAGCTGGTGGGCAAGTGGCCATGTTTGTCAAGATGGAGGGTTGAGCATGCGTGGAAGTTGATGTTGAGTGATGGGGGTGGCTTGGCCAGCGAGTGATATTGGAGCAAACGGATGGCACTTCAAGTGCTGGTGGTGAGCCATAGAGCCCTCCCATGGTGGTACGTGGCTGGCATGTCACGTGGGGAGCCTAAGGGTGCTAATCATCACCCCATGACTCCCACAAGGCTGACATCTGCATAAGCCATACTGCTGCACAAGGGGGCAGGTGCACCAGCTGGTTGCTGTGTCTGTGGGTGGGTCAGGATCCACGATGCGTCTGGTATGAGACAGCCAAGTTTATAGTTGTTAGTTTCTAGTTGTGAGGCATCGTGCTGCTAGCACTGGCATAGCAACTGGAAGGCCGTTACAGCTAGGTTCAAGCACTGGTTGCTTTGAAATGTGTAGCATGAAAGATTGGTAAGTAAGTAAGTGCGTGAACATGCACTGAAGGCATGCCACGGAGTACCCAATGAGGTACTTTTCTACGCGGATACTTCACCCGCAAAGGCAAGTGGCGCGACTCACTTCCCCAGGTCTGGAGTCGCAGATAGCAACTCCGCGTAACCCGGACTATCCGGACGACTCACGCTCGGCCATGACGACGGGTGTGTGGGTAGCTTGCGTGCTAGCCCCCGACAGCCCAAACATTCGTGTGGTAGCATATTAGCATGAAAGGTATTCCACGACCGTTTGTGCTGAAGTCCTTCCCATCACTTACTCCCCAACAGCATTTCCCGCCAAACAATTATCTTTGGATTGCAGGCTAACGTGGCCAAAGGTAGAGTCATAGCATTGGACCTTGGGCAATTCGGCCATCCACTACTGCCTCATTCCTCTGGCCGTGTCTGCCAAGCGTTGTCTAACTCTGGCTGCCTGGTCGGTTCCTGGCGTGCTTGCATGCTGCATCAGTTGGCCGTCCTCAAGGGTTTCACATGGCCGCTGCTGGCGACCGTCAAGCCCGGCTGCGCTGAGTACGGCATCGCGCAGGATCTGATGAGCGTGCTGCTCAAGCACGTGCATCAGTTCCCCGACAAGTACGTGCCCATGACCAGCGTGCTGCGCGAGTTTATTGGCGGCAGCACCTTCCACGAGGACTGATGAATCGGCATGGCTCAGCTTGCCTGGCTTTTGTGGGGGATATCGCGGGTGTTGAGGATCTTTGCCCCACCGATATATGCCAGATGTATCAATAATGGGCGTCATGAATCAACGAGGCAGCCAGCATAGGCAGGAAACGCAAGGATATTGCCGATAATGACCAGGGGCTGATACTGACCAGGGGCCTATGCTGACGAGGGGCTGATACTGACCTGGGAAAAATACTGACCAGGGGTCGGCGCAAGCTCGAGCATGCCTTTGTGCCTGCTGCTTTGCGAACTCGGCCCTTCTGGGGAAATGAACTGTTGGCAGCTAACCAACTGTATTGGGACCACTCTCCCAAAGTGTTGGGGGTGCGCTGGGGCATTCAATTAGCTGATGTCAGTACTGCAAGAATAAACATTGTTACTTTTCTCGGAGTCCGTGCATGCACGCAAGCTAACAAATACCTAAAAAGATCGGAGCCAGCTAGTATGTGCATCTTATTATATGTAGTACTATATGTGCTTTAATTTATTTTTATCAAGGAGCCAGTGCGGCAGAATATATAATCAAATTTTGTAGACGTGCCCTTCTCAATGCAGATGCAATGAAATGGCCTGCATGGCCTATCACCTAATTCAAGCATTATTCACCCCTAGAAACTGCATGCCAGAAAGTTGCTGTTCGATCCTAGTAAGTTTAATATGCAACCTTGCACCTATTTTGTCGCAACACGCTCAGTGCGCAGTTAAGGTCAAACCTGCGTGCCCATGACGTCGATCTAATGGACAGGGTCAGCCGCCGGCATGCAGCCATGTGCGATTGCCCTTACGCCAGCATCTGTGATGGCCCTTTTGTGAGACACGTGCAGTGCAGCAAGTGCAGCTCCACACGTGAGCGCTCGATGGCCCGGAACAACACAACGGTGGTCATCTGACTTTTCATCACCCGCCAGATTCAGATGCTGCAGCTGCCCATGATGCCTGCGCATGATCCCACCATCAGTGCCACCACGTACCCGGCCCCACGGTTCGAGAACCCGCAGCAAGTACCAGCGACGGCCAGGGAGCACAGCCGGGAACAGCTGCCACCGAGTGGCAGATGCCCAGATTCTCTAGTTGCGCACAGTTTTCTGACCGGTGCACACATTGCCACAAACCCCACGCAGAAACCATCGATTTTGAACGAGCGCAGCCGGGGGGCAAGTGCGAGCCACTACGCTGTAGCGCCGGTAAGCCTTGTTGACAACGAGTCTGATGTCAGCTCCTCCAGCTCCCGGGCCCAGTATCGCTCACCCACAAACCGCCGGCTGGCTTCCGTCACGCGGGCGTTTCTCGCCAGGTTCAGGCGTCGCAGCCTGGGTGCCCAGTACTGCGCGATTGCTGCAAGGCCAGCGTCCAACATTCCCTTGCTAGTGATGATGTGCAGGTGTTGTAGCTGCACGCATGCCTCCACTTGCGCGATGATACCCCCTTTTGAGATGGGGAAAGAAACCGATACATCCTCACTAAAGGACAAGTGGCGCAGATCCGGATATTTGTCTGCCAGCATGAGCAGCACTTTGTCACCAACGCTGGCCCAACAGGATGTGTCCAGGTGTCGCAAGCGCGGAAGCTTGCTCACCACCGCCATCCTTGTGTTCCGTAAGACCAGCATGGCGCACATGTCAATAAGCACCAGCTGGCGACAGTGCTTCGCCACCGCTCGGAGACCGGTGCCGTTGACCCTGTCACACGCGCACGATCAAGCCCAGCAACCTGGGCCAGTGCTGTGCGACGGCAATCACACTCGAAATGGTGATGGAGTTAAGTCCCTGGAGGTCCAGGTGCTGCAGGCCGGGGCAGTGCTTTGCGAGCATGATGACACCGGCATTTGTCACATGCTTTTAGTCCCCGACCGCCAGGTGGCAAATGATGGTGCTGCCCTTGGCCATGGCGGCCGAACCGGCACCTGCCGACTGTCACCCTTGTCCTGCTGATGTCCAGGCGGTGGAGGTGCCGGCAGCGCTCGGCAACTTCCTGTATGCTGGCGTCTGTAACGTACACAACCCCGCCCACATTCAGCTCCTTGAGGTCCAGGGAGTTCGGAGCAACCGTAAGCATGCCTGTATCCGAGTCGGCAGATCCGCTAACATCCAGGACCTCTAACGCCCGGCATGATGCGGTCACGGCTGCCACCAATGCATCCCCCACGTCTCCACACCCTGCCGGGTTCAAGCAGCGAAGTTGGGTGCAATAGTCGAGCCCGAGCAGCGAGGACTGTGCAAGACCTGGGCAAGTCCTTTTCGATATTGTATGCCCGCGATAGCCCCGAGCCCACTGGTAAAATATGTGCAGATTGGGACACTTTAGTGGCAGCTAAATGAGAGCTCCTGCCCCGCTGGGCAGGTCGGCAAAGTTTTCCAAAAAAAGATCGCGGACGTTTTCCAGCGATTCATCCACAGGTGACAGGAAATCATGGGACAACCATAGTAGCTGCAAGCGATTCACTATGGGGATTAATCACATTATGTTTTTGCCGACTCTAGGGAAGGAAATCGCTTGGGAAAGGGTGTTCTGGCTGGACGAATAAGATAGGCTGCTCATGACTAGCATGGGATCGTAAATACGGTTTAAAATCTGCGTCCGCTGTCGGACTCAAGTCGAATGAAGAAACCAAAAGACTCCGCATCTTTTCAAGACTTGCTAACAGTTATCCCTTCCTTACATGGCGGAGGGAGTAGGGGTTAAAATGCAGCCATCGCTACGAATCCTATTGGACATGCGTACTCAAAACGAGCTAAAAATGCCCCTCCGTTGGCGGGACACACATCAGGGAAATGGGAATGGGGTAGTGCCAGTAGTCCACGCCAGTTGGAAGTCTAGAAAAGCCTTATTTGCTCACTCCTCCGTAGCAGCACGCAATATCCATCCAGCCGTACCAGCACGGTCAGGTGCATTCCATGTTCGCACGCACAAGGCAAAGTGGGCAGCAAAACTTCGAAAAAGGCCAGGTGGTTACGACTTTGGTTGACAGAGAGTAACACAGGGCATGATCGAACTCTCGCAAAAGGAACCCGCATTTCCCAGATCTCAGTTTCAACGTGCATCGTTCACCGGGCTTTATGTCAAGAAAGGCAGCGTTTCAAATGCTGCCGTGAGTTCGTGGCCACCTTTCCATATTCCATAGATACCAATACACGCCATAATGGATTATTCGATGGCTGACTGCCCTGCGGGTCACTGTAATGTATCCCGTATTGTAATGTCTCCCGTCGTCTCTCGCAGTGCACTGCGAGAGACGGGCGACATCGGGCAGCGTCGCAGCGGCAGTGCGACACTGATGGTCACTGACCAATACGCTCCAATACGTGATGTGATTTGTTATCCTGAATATTTGACCTGCCATGTTTGATGTTGCCAACTTGCCATCCCATGCTGATGTTCGATAAAAGAATGGGCACACAAAGGCACACAATGCAAATGTACTGAAAGGTCCCAGATACTGCTGGCGTGTGGCAGCCCACTCAATACATGCCACGTCGGTAGCTTCAGCGCACGCGGCATCTCCCAAAGTCCCCAAGTGCCCGACTACAGTAGCAGGCTGTAGCGTTCCTTGACCCATCAGTCATACGTTCGTGGGCAATAACAATAAACAATACTGACGTCGTGACCGTTGTCAGGGCTCAACCCCGTTGCCAGCAAAACGACGATAGAAACAAATTACGCGCGCAAACAGCACATCCACACGCGAAGCCAGCAAAGTCGGAGGCTCGGAGCAATTGCGCGGGTCGGTTCACGGCGATTTTACAAGACGAACGATTTCTTGTTGCCGGGGTATCTTTACTGCTTTTTTTCCTGGAACGTAAAGCGACCAACAACGGGATTTCAACCCAGGCAGTCCCTGATCCAGCAACTCTGTTATTAGATAATAATAATAATAATCAGACTGTGCGTGACTGGGACGGGCAGGTAAAAAGTTAACATGGATATCTTTTCGAATGGCGCTGGTGAGGCAGTGAGCAGCCCTTCCAGGATCAGCATGGCATGGGCTGAGGCGGCAATTCTGGGCGATGACTCCAATACTTATATTGGCAGTCGGGACGTATATCGCACATGGGATGTCGAGATAATGGCAAGTTTATCTCGTGATTTTCTTGCCAGGCTACCGCCGCATGGTACCGCATAATCAAATTTGTTGGCGGCTGCGTGGTAGCTTTCTGGCTTAACGGCGCTTTCGGTTGGTAATTCGTGTCACCGTACCATGCCACTAAGTCCGCATTGCGGCGCTGACCTGCCACATAGGTCATGAAGTGCGATTTGAAGCCCAAACCCGGATTTCTAGTTGTTTCTTAACTAAGTATTGGTTATGACCACTTATGGCGTCGGTTCATGCGTTCCCTGGCGTGCGGAACTTGGGATGATGCTGTGTGTGATTGTTGCTGATTATGTTTGCTGAGTGCCATACTCTTGTACATGCGAAGCTGATATGTTGCCTAACAATCAACAAAAGTCTCTGGGTGCTGTTTTGGCTTTTCTTTTGTTCAGAGATTGTGCAAGGATGGCCCTTGCAGTATATAAGATGCTGAGTTCCAGCAACTGAAACAATTTTCAGTTTATGGGACATATCTGGGCGACCAGCATCCTAGTGGTACGATCCTGGGTGCACGCGTAAGTGCATGTGGATGACGTGCTGACAACTTTTCTGATATGCCTGCCTTGTGTTTTACATGTGCTGTGTACAGGCCTCCCAAGATCCATTGAGGCCAGCTCCAGTTGTGCTGTTGAGGCGATCTCTACCTACTTACTTTCACGTCATTGCCATGGAGGAGTGACACTGACATTGGGATTTTGTGGTGACTGGCGTAAGTCACCCGCTGTGCATATGTCGCAATATACCCAAGCATATGCAGAGTTTACCGTTACTTGGTGTGCCCGTAAAGTTGCTCATGTCTACTGAGTCGTGTGCTATGCGAATGTTTTAACCACAATCACAACGGTGTGATTGTTTAGAATCCAAGGCGCTGCCAGTGGGACATAAGGCAAGGTGCAATTTTTTAAATAAGATAATGGGCCAAATTTGCCAACGCAGCATTGTTGGACGAAGCGCAACTGCAACAGGTTTTTGTGAATGCTTGCAGCCAGGGCTGGGATGTGTGCTTAACTACATTCAGCACCTCTTTGCAGGTGGCGCACAACTGGCCACCGCCCTAGCTGGGTCTGTTATCCAGTTTCAGCGGATTGATGGCCTGAGTTCATGAGTTTTACGGCATGAGAACAAACAAATAGATCGATGTGTAATCTTGTGTAATCCTAATTTAATTAATTCATTAATTAAACTTGTGTTCTCGTTGGGGAGTCACAGAGCATTAACCCCGATGGATGGATGGGATGGGTACACGCAATCCTGTACCGGTCTAAGCTAAGCTACAAAAACAGTCCTGTATGTATGGTGCCCGCGACCCTACCTCCAGGGTCTTGCATGTCTAGCATGCTTCCCACGTGTGCAATTAGCGCACGGCTTCCCCACTGCAGGGGGGCGGTTAATGTTGTCATCTATGACCTGGCCGGGCCCACTTGGCCTTGTCCATCATCTTTCCAAATCGCGTGTAATCCTTAAGGTTGTTAGTTTGAGCAGGCCTTGCCATACGGTGAAGGGATATAGCAAGCAAGTGTGGGCTTTTGCGCGGTATACTGCCGAGCTCAGCTAGTCTAAGTAAGTAAGTACTAGTAAGTACTTGCGTGTCATGCGCATGGGCAAGCCAATGATTCAAGCTAGAGCTATTCTAGCCCGTAGGGGGCGTCCATATCTTGTAATTGATCATCAGCTAGGTCGATCCCCGCCCCTCCAGTACACCTTGGGCTTCTGGGGGTCCTGCTTGTGGCGGAGGTATTCAGGCCACAGGTCGCCTCGCTGCTGCTGCTGAGCGCGAGAGGCCCGGGGTCAGCTAGGTCGCCGTCCAGCGTCCAGACGTGAGGTCGTGCAACCTCTTGGACTGCTATGCAGAACAAGAAGACGATTGTCCAGGCTCACACGCCAGCCCCTGTGGGCAACTGCCCCCTCCCCTCACGAGGAAGGGGCGCTAATTTGCTGAGTAGAGGAGTTAGGGTTTTCTAGAGGCGATTAGCTTACAGTTAGCTCATAGTTTGATATCGGTTTCGCGGCTTAATTAATTGCCTGGCACCTCCATCCATCCAGCAAGGGAATATGTAGGACTGTTTGCACCCGAGGCAACGCAGTTTGGCGGATGCGCTCGCCCATTTAAATGCGGCAGCTGCGGCTGCAGCTTTGCCAGCTCCGGCAGGCAGCGGTGCCACTAGTCGTGCACTGGTGGTCGCCCAGCAACCTCCCGGGCTCAATGCCTCGCCATCGTCATCGCCTGACCCTAAACGCGCCCGCTCAGCCGATAAAACAGGAGGGTCTTCACGCCCCTCGGAACCGCGCTGTCGGCTCCAACCTTTCCAGGTCGATGATCACGACATGGACCAACATGTCTCCGTCCGATGCTCTGTACTGCATCTTCTTCGGGGACTTCGCCTCGCTTTACGACCTGTGCCTCCGTCTCTGTACGACAACAATCGCCTCCTCCTCCCGGACGTACGGCCGCCGCTGGAACAACATCAGCACGCTGTTCGGGTGCACCCGCCCCCAACTCCAGCACACCATCCTCAACTCCCTTCTCCAGCGCTCTGACAGCGAGATAGTCTGGGCTCCATCCATTTCCGCCCCCACCCTCCGCTCCATCCTCACGGAAGCCTTCCAGCAGCACGTGACCCCCCTTGCTGCCGACGTAGTGCAGCAATCGGTGGCACGCTGACTGCTGAACTTCCTCACATTTCCACCGCCGCCGCCTAGCTCCACCTCCGCTGCCATTTCCGCCTCCACTGCCGACATCAAAGCCCAGCTCCTCGACCTCGACCAACGCCTTCAAGCCACTGCCAACGCCCTTGAGAGCAATTGCGTGACACCGCCGGCCTCACCGCCCAGGCGGTGAAGGACATCGCCGCCCAGCCGGCGCCTGCTGGCCCGGCCGGCGATATGCTCCCTCCACCTGGGCGGACTTGCTTAAGCGGCACACCACCTCCACCACCTCCACCATCTCGGCACAACTCAAGCAACAAGCCCTCGACCTTCGCGAGGAAGCCGACATCGCCCGGCGCAGCCACAATGTCATCGCCAAGCACTTTGCCCATGCAGCCGGCAGGTGAGACCTCCACGAGCCTTCTTGAGGCATTTAAGCGCGACATTTTTGCCCCCATGCTACTCACTGGTGAGCTGGACATGTCGGCTGTCCGCCTCCCCCGCGCGCGGGGGCATTAAGGCTGGCCCGGCACCCGTGCTCCTCACCTTTCAGTTTAAGTACACATGGCGGACAAGCTGTCATTCCTTAAATGCTGCAAGAAGCTCTCGGAGACTCGCTTCACGCTGGACGACGACTTGACCCTATGAGCTATAAGGAAATATGTGCTACATGCTCTCCCAACGGAGTCATCTCTCCATGCTCTCCTACGCGGACCTGCTGCGGTCAGCGACCGCCTCCACCACCGACGCCATCGCCACAAAGCTCCAGGAGCTGGAGGACCACCGCCAGGCCCAGCAACGAGAGGTCACCGACCGCGCTCGCCGCGAGTGCCGAGTGGTGCTACGTCGCTTCCCCCAGAAGCCAGGTGAGACGTCAACCTCTCTTGCTGACGAGCTCAAGAGCCAGCTTCTTACCCTCATGGGCCTGGTAGGTGAGGTAGAACTGCGTGGGTGCCACCGCCTTCCCCACTCACGGGACAAGGCGGCTCCCCCACCAGTCCTACTCACCTTCCCCTCCCCTGAGGATAAGCAGCGGTTCCTCTCTCGTCGCAAGCGGTTGCACGACCTCACCTGGACGCTGGATGACGACCTCACCCCCGCTCAGCAACAGCAGTGACGCGACCTGTGGCCGGAATACCTCCGCCATAAGCAGGACCCCCAGAAGCCCAAGGTGTACTGGAGGGGCGGGGACCTGATGATCAACCACAAGATGTGGACGCCCCCAGCGGGCTAGAATAGCAATAGCCCTAGCTTGTAACCATTGGCGTCACTGCCGCTAAGGCAGCCATGCCTAGATGTCGCCTAGCTGTGCCAACACACCTAGTCACGTGCCGCCAACGCACGGTACACAACCAGCCATAGCCTTAGCCTAGTCCTAGTACAGCCATGCTACGCCCTGGCTATGTTCAGATTACTTGCCCACGCTCCTTGCTATGATATGCTCACATGGGTCTTATTGCACCCACAGTTTGCCGGATCGTTAGCCTGTCCTTTTAGCTAGCCGCGCCCGATTGCAGCTGTGGCATGCCTTTGGCATGAAGGAGACTGGGGGTCTCTGCCCTTTCTCCTGTAGTGCACACACAGGGATTAAAAGCACTTCGGTGCTCCGTGACTCCCCAGCGGGAGCACGAGTTTAATTAATTAATTAATTAACGGAGTCATCAAATTGAATTTTAATTTGATTTAATAGAGTAGTTATGATTTAAAATTATAGATTACCTAGATTAGAGTTAGCTTAGTTAGGTTTATTCGCGGCTTCGCTCACGTACCTCCATATCCATCAAGCAAGGTCGAATATGAGCTACATGATCTCCCCACGGAGTCATAATTGGAGATTTAATGCATGGGATCAATAGACTCTTGTCACGCCCCTACAATATATCATTTCGTGAGCAGCTAGAAATGCATGCGCATGGTTTGTATTTGTGCGCGTACAATTCGTTGCAGTACATGTGCATGCAATCACCATACGTGTTGTGGCAGGTCTGCAAACGGACAGCAAATAAACCACAAGGGCTCCATTTTTAATTATTGATTTAACTCAAGATTGGAGGGCGCACGTGACCAGCAGGCTCTGCTAGCTGGGCCCATGTCTTGCATGAATTCGTGCACGGGTATGGTTGAGCGGTATGTACATAAGCTGGGTTGATCCTGCCGAGCGGCCCCAAGGGGTTACCAGCTCACCATTTCACACCTGCCATGTGCCCTACAGAGACTTCCCTTGCATTTGCTGCATGGGTCATCCCATTCTTGTCCCCATTTGACAATAAATACCTACACCAACTACAATAAATAAACTGGCTTTGGCACAAGTGTGGAAGCTTTGGCATCGCTGCAGAGCCCCCTCCCATGGTTGGCTCAGAACATCATTGACCAGCTGGAGAGAACCAGCACGATCCTAGAGCTGAAGAAGCCGACCAAGAACGTGTTGAGCATGCAGATCAATATGGCGGTGGCCACCCCACGGGCCTTGCCACTGCCCCTACCATACGTGTTCAGCTCATACGGGGCGTCCACCTCGTAGGTTGTGGCTGCCCCGTCCAGTGGCAACGCCACCGCATAAGCCCTCGCCGCGGCCGCCTTTTGCGAGACGACGCGGTAGATCAGGATAGCGTTCGTCACAAGCACGAACATGATGGTGGCCGACTCCTGGCGGTGCTGCTCCTCCCACGTGCCGCCAAAGCGCAGGTCGTACCGGTCCACCAACGACTCGTACTTGTAGATCATGATGCCTGCGAGCACCGCCGAGCCCTGCGAGAAGAGTAGCAGCCGCTTCCACACGGGGCGGGACCATGTGGTGACCACGTCCTTCACGTCGGCAACGTCGTGGCGGGACATGCCGCCGATGGACGCTGCACCAGTGACCGACATGCCTTTATGCACGCCCTCGCTGCCCACCATGCCGCCCTCCACCTGCCACGGCTGGTGCGTGCCCCGGTCCTCCACCGCCCAGCTTGTGGACGCCCGCCGGCTGCCTGTTGTCCGAAAGGGGCGGTCCGCCGAAAGCGGGGCTCCTGCAGGTGCCATAAGGGCCTCATTCTCGCGCCACCTGGAAGGCAGCCCTTCACCCGCGGGGCTCTCTCGTAGCATGTGCGTGGATGGAGAGTACGTGCTGGCCGTGCCAGCTGTCACGACGGGCGATGACCAAGATGCGGCCACCCCTGACTGCTCTACCCTTGCAGCATCTCCGGGAAGGCCCACATGGTTGGCTGTGTGCATCTCCTGGGCACTATCCTGCTTGTTGGCCGGGTCCTCTTGCGCCATGGCCTTGATCCTACAGCCAGCAGGACGGATGCCATGCAGAAACCATTCCACCAACAGAAGGAGCAGATTGCAGAGTAGCACTATTAGACACTTATTCCATTCCTTGGCAAAACAATAGGAGTTGATCGCGGATGTCAGCCCTAAAGAGATGCAAATGACCGCGCAAAGAGATGAAAATGACGGTGCAAAGAGATGCAACACGAAAAGGCGGCATGTTGCGTTAGGCAGGGTCCATACCTGGCGTGCGACCTCTTGAGGGCATTCTGAAGGTTGAAATTCTGTTTGCTAAGCTCCAGATTTTGCTCTCGCAGCTCCTTCACGACCCTTTTCAACTGCAACTCAGAAAAAAAGTATGGACAGCCGCGATCACAACAAGGAGACGCAGGCTAACATCAGGAAACTGCGGGGATACCTTACATAAAATAGGTCCTTCGCTGCAAGTAAGTTCCTTTTACAAATGCCCCAAATGATATGTTTTCAAGGCAACCAGGGGTGCCGCCAATCCATGCAATACTCGCCTACTTCGCATGCTGCCGCCGCTAATTGCAACTAACAGAGCCAGCAACTTCTTTCAAGACAAACGTGGTTTCCAGGAAACGCACCTTTTTCTCTTGCAATAATGCGAGTGGTATTTTCCATGGAAGACTTGCGACGAATACCCACCAAGACACTAAGGATCCCACCGCGGCTGCCATCACCGAAAACGACCAGAAAATGCCTCGACGGACTAGAGCGCCGATAATGGAAGTCGCTCTCCCGGCTTCCCATGGAATACCGGTACTGGCCGAATAAACCATCAAAAGCATTGAGATTTGAACATTATGATCAGGGAGGTTGGGATCCACGTGGTAACATCTCACGGCTTCCTGCTTCTGGCTCTGTGGGGCATTCAGTCAGAAATGCGTTTCTCATTCTTGACACGCAAGCAGACTGCGCTGATATCGCTATATTCAAGACCCAAATCGGGTGCATCGGTATGAATAATTGCGAGCAGCGAAAAATCAGCATGATTATTGTGACTAGCGCGCACAAGAGCAACGTGCGCGCCACTTTGAAAGTCGGTGACGTAGGCGCTGCTTCACGGCGTGGTATCTTTGATTTCCCAAAGGAAGAACCCCAAGAAACGCGCTCTGCAGGCTCTGCTCGCTGTTCAGTCAGTCAGTCAGTCAGTCCGTTTGATCCCACGCCGGTCAGAGCCAGACGGCAGACAGATGCGGCGTGGGATCCAACAACAACCTACAAAAACAACAACAATAACATAGCAGACAGTTGTAGTTGTTGTTGTTGCCCAATGCCCACGCCGCCCATGGGCAGCAGAGATTTGGAAACGGCCGAGCCAGACAGAGATGCTCGCGGCTCGCCACTCCAGTCAACAGTCGCCAGTCACCAGTCGCCAGGCTGACATGAAGTCGACTGGACGCAATACCGTAACTAGGTAGAGAGACTACTGTACAACTACAGTAGCACGGTACGAAACTCAACATACTTGCCTCTTCGCCACAGATACCTTCTTAAGTTTGATCATTGATAGACGCTCGTCGCCTGGTCACGTGATGCTCCTTTCTAAACCTTTCACCTATCACACTACCCTCAGTGGGTAACCAGCTGGTCGATACGTGGTACCTCTTAACCTAACGATATTCCTATTGGTTAATAAAAAATACCCATTTACCCGGATAGACGCTCGTCGTACGAGCTGTACTTATCGGTACCTGCGTCCTGGAGCCTCGCAGAGTCCCGAGTCCAGTAGTCCTCAAATGTGATCGGAGCAGGCAACTGCCTATCACGGCCTCACGGGTATTCACGGCTTCGGGCAATCATAGACCATTAGTGCCTGGTGAGTGGTGACAGACTGCCATTGCACGCTTCGGCCATTGGGCCTTCATACTGTACTGTACTTACGCCAGCAAAATACTAAAAAGACCCACAAGCCACGACGTGATAGCTCATGGAGTCATGGTTGCCCTCGTACTCTTGAGGACTCAACCGCTGAAACCAACCTCCTGTAGTGGTCGAGTGGTTTCACATTCTTGGGTAGGCAGCATTTGAATCGCATAAAGAGTCATGGGTGTCTCCAAAGATCAGTCCAACCTTCCAGTCATTACCTAGTGTAGTTTATCGGCGTTCGCTGCATATAATTACAATTAATTGCCCATCGATCAGCTCTGTCTAGCACATATTTCACGAAGAGAACCCTTGAGGCCTTGACTGCCTTGGCAATACGCCGCGAAATTAGCACGTAATCTCACGTGGCCCGGCATCGACTAACTGGGTAATTACACGTATTAGGAATTAAGAGCCTTACTGGTACTTTCTTGTCATCCTTTCTCTAAACTCCTTAACAACTGAAGCTGACAGCTGCCCTGGCCATCATAAAGGTATCTAGAGCTGTAGCTGCGCGCGGTACATGTAGTATCCTGAGCATTTGTTTCATAAAAAGAGAATTATTGCTTCAAAACTCAATGTCGATTTGACATTGGTTTTCCGCGGGTTCAGCGACGTCTTTTTGCAATGGTGTCCATATTGGCATTATGCCGATTACAAAATGAACCTACAAGGCCAACTTGCGGGCACTTGCGTTAAATTCGAAGTTCTGTCGCATTTTCTCATACATTAAAGGGCACTCACCTGGATGGCCATGCCATAAGCACGCGTCCACATGGAGGCTCCTGCGACAACACCCGCTTCTCAAGACAAAAAAGGTACTCGCTGTCACTATTTTTCGGACGATCTCTGCGTCTCATGGCCAAAATGGAGCAGCTTGTATCTCTCAAAGTTGCCACCTCACCTGTGCCTCACATGTATCTCCTCTTGTCCATCCTTGCGTGCAGTCGTCATCCTCCTGAAAGCCACTGGGAGCGCGCCACTTCTCAAGCAGAACAAGTTCAAGGTAGGTTACCATGATGCCCGTTGGCCTTGCCTTGTCGAGCAGCCGTCACTGATCGTGGGCAGAAAGGTGCAGGAGTGTTCTCACATGCTCGGCTCGTTTGTGGGTTGACACCTGTCGCGTGTGCAGATAAGCGGCAGCGACCGGTTCAGCAAGGTCATGGCGTTTGTCAGGAAGCAGACGAACGTCGACTCCCTGGTAAGGATGCCGACTTGCGGCTGGCACCAGCGCATGACGTGTGCGCCTGGTCTAGTGCCTGTTTTCATCTCTCACAATCTCTGTCCATGTGGTGTTGCACAGATCCTGGGCGGTGCGCTCGCGGCCCAATTAGTTGGACACACATGAACCGTAAGCCTGCGGCTGTTCAGCACTCACAGGCAATGCTAGCCCTCTGTGTCAATCAACATATTGTGCACGAATGCTCAGTATTTCGACATTCAGGAAGGCATTGGGTGCAAAAACGAGGGTGTGGTTGGGAGCCACCTGGTTCGCCACCTGGCATCATCGACATATTGGGAGCCCAGGCTGCGGCCTTGAGAGGTTGCACTTGCATGCCTCGGTTGTAATTTGTGTTTATTTGCTTTTTCTCAGTATGAGACCATGAGATGCAGGGGTCGGGGCATGATGCAGGCGCACTCCTTATTTCTGTGCTCCCATTTACCATGTGACCTGGCAACCTGGTATTCTACTACATGGCATTTCCTCCTGCATATGCCCAAGTCTTTATCCTCTCTCCCTCGGACCGCCATGATGGCATCCAACATACTTGCGCCCCCCCCGATGCCCCCCCCCAGTTCCTCTACTGCAACTCGGCCTTCTCTCCGAGCATGGACGCGCTGGTGTCAGAGCTGTTCGAGGTAAAGCTGATGCCGTCACACACCACGTGGCCAGGACACTGTGCATGCGTCCTGACGGATGTGTGCGTGGATGCCTGGACGGGTCGCTTGCTTGCTAACGGGAAACGAGGGAGGATGGCGTGGCAGCATGCCACATGTGTACATGTGGAGGTGAATTGCCATGTCCTGTGCTCATTTTCATCATCGTCAGGTGGGTGTGATGGACGGTACACCATGTGCGTGCGTATCTCGCATGGGACCTGCGTGCGCTTGTCTGTGCGCTGACACGTCATGGTGGCCACAAGCTACGGTGCCAGCGTGCCACTGAGGGCGGCGAGTTACTGGGTTGGTGCCATTCACAAGCCTCGAATAGTGGGCAAGATGTGTGATGTGGTGAACCATAGCAAGGAGACAACCAGCGCTGGGTGAACCATATGGTGCAGGGTCCCAATCGTAGCAGGCTGACCGCCCTTCCACAAGGTCCTATTACATGAAATGCATGTAAGGGTAAACCGCTAATCGTAATCAGATTTGTTCTTCGTGAACGATTTTGCTGGGGACTGTTTGCACTCGAATCTTTGAGAGAGGCTTCCCATGCAAGTGATGCAACGCTCTCCTTTCTCAGTGAGCTCCCCTCACAACACCGCTGCATGCCTCACCTTCACCATGTGCTCTCTGTCGGTCGTGTGGCATAACGACTTGCCGCCGGCAAATGCTGGGATGTGTACTCCACTGCGATTTTTTCTTCTATTCTGTGTCTCCAGAATTTCGGGACGGAAGGCATGCTGGTGATCAACTACGCTGTGAGCCCTGCGTGGGGCTAGAACGGGTGGGGTGCGAGCCGCCTGCCAACTTGCTGGGCCAATTTTTCAAGCCGAGAGGGTGGAAGAACACGCCATCCGCCAGAAACTCAGTACTGAGCATGGCACACCATTTCAAGGTGACACCGTCCACGTAGAGGTGGCGCCCTGGCAGGATGACCAGTGTTTCCCCATTGGGGAGCTGAGGACTGCACTTAAACCGCATAAAGTATGAAGTGTTTAATGGTCTCGGGCCATGCAACTGTATCATGTAAGTGCTACCCATCTACCTATTGTAATGAGCCTGGCGAGCTTCCAGCCTGCAGGCTGTGACAAACAAAGCGTGTAATTTGAGCCCGCCTTGGGGGAATGGGGAAAGAGGGGCCCGGGCTGTTGAAGCTAGCATTTCGCCAAACCTGCTTGTGGTGCACACGTTGGCTCAAACTAAAGAGAAGCCAATATACCCCATGTCTGCATTGAGTTGTTGCTGGATGTGGCATGCATGCATGTCCGCCAAGCTGGTATCTAGTGTAGGCAGGACCTGGGTACATAAGAGGCGGGCATGAATGCATGCCGGCTACGTTGAGTGGGCCATGCTGCCCGGATCGGCCCTGTTCTAGGACCACATGCACCAGATCTTAACTGATATTATGTGCGCGCATGCACTGGGATAGCATATACTATGCATGCATGAAACGGCAGATATGCGCAAGCTTTGGTAAGTACAAAATACATCCAGCTGAAATCTCGTCATTTTATAATTGAATATTGTGATTCATAGTTGTCTCACTTAATTTGTAAAATTCATCAATCTTTGAATTCATGGTATATACTAAAAAAAAATGGGCACACATTGGAGGGTGATTGAAGTGGATTGATAAACAATAATATGCACCCAGGATCCCATGGCCGATCTACAAGATTTCCAACGTGCATCCTAAGCTCAAAGAGCCATGTGTATTTTCCAGCAAGTATGTAATCGAGTTAGAAAATAACAAAAGGTTGCCATCTACAGGCATCCTGCCCCAGGGTTTCCTCCTGCGAGTGTCCCCTGTGCAGGTCAAATGTCCCCACAGGGTGCATGTGTGGCACGCGTGTACATATCAATGAGACAACCAGCGCAGGCCAGAAATGTCTTCAAATGTGCAGCATGCAGATGGAAACATGCTGCACGCGCATGAACACAGCCATCCTACTCCATTTACTGCTTGCCCGCTTCCCCATGATATGGCGCCAGCACAAAACCAGGCTGACCAACAGGAACGAGCAGATGTGAGGCAGCTCTGTGCAACACAAATCCGCCCACTGCCATGCTTTCTTGCCACGCTCTCTTGCACCACGGCTGCCGGCAGATATCGCAGCTGGCATCTGTCACAAGTCACCAGGCGGCAGCGATCACGAGTCGGTGGGCTGTGCGGCTGGCCTCTTGGCCGCCTCCGCCGCCGCCTTCTCGGCCTCCATCGCGCTGACGATGGCATCCACCTCGGCCTCCCCCAGGATGGTAAGCCCCTCCCCCGGCCGCATGACCGCCACCTCGATGTTCTTGCCGCCCGACTCGACCACCTCCATGAGCGCGCGCACCGCCTGCCGGATGGTCGCGTCTCCGGATGACACGGTGTAGTTCTTCTCCAGGAACTCGCGCACCGTCTTGGAGTTGCGACCGGTGACGTTGGCCTGCAGCAGCATGGCGACGACATGGCGAGCGGGCATGGGATGGTGGCAACATGCCCGGGCGAGGGATGGGGTTAGGTCAGCGTTGGGGAAGCGAGCGGAGCAGGAAGAAGGGGAAGCACAAGCCCGTACGGCGTTGGAGAGGGAAAGCATCCGGCAGGACATCACACCGACTGCCATACTGGTTGTCTCCTTGATACTAGCCAGCACGCCAGCCAGCACGCCAGCTGTCAAGACCCGCCACATCGCACATTCTAACCAGTAAATCTTCCTGCCACATGGACGCAAACTTGCAAAACAGGATCGGCAAAGAAAGAACGGTGAAGCCGCCTAAACGACAGCTGCTATGGGAGCACATGGATGCTGTGGAAATAAGCAGCCAACGACAAGCGGGCAAAATTACCAATATTCGCACGATTCAATCTTGTACACCACCCCACTGCCTTCGACACAATTCCATAAACGGAGACTATGATCAGACAGATGACGGCTGCAGCTGGTGATATGTGCACAAAAACAGCAAGCGATCGGTTCGACGCACAAGCTCTTGCTCGTGGCACAAACCTCGCATGAAAACATGTAGTGACTTACTGTCCACTCCGAGTAGGTTCCTGAAGGATCCGTTTGATACAGACGAGGGGTTCCAGTAACAGGATCAAATCCCACGATGAGCGTCGAAATTCCGAAGGGGCGAACACCTCCGCTCTGCGTGTACTTTTGCTGGATGCCGGCGATGTAGCGAGTAATATATTCAACCGTAACCGGCTCGTCCAGCGTCAATTTATGGCTTTGACACTCGATTCTGGCCTTGTTTACCAGGACACGGGCATCCGCAGTCAGCCCGGCGAAGGCAAGTGAGACATGGTCGTCCAGCTTGTGTATCTTCCGAACAGTGCGCGCGTCCTGCAGCTTTGCAGTAGACATCTTCTCCACACCAAGCACCAATATATCCGTGCCCCGCACAGCTACCGCCGTGGTACCCTTCCTAACAGCCTCTAGAGCATATTCTACCTGAAACAGATGCCCATCGGGAGAGAAAACAGTAATAGCACGGTCGTACCGCGCCATGGCTCCCGACTAAAGCACCACCAAGCAAGCACGAGTTCAAACCCCAGCAGGCGAATTCCACGAACTCAACTCGCAGGAATATTAACTTATACTGCCTCGCGGCGAGAAATTGTGCTGTGTCGCTGCACAGCAGGACTGCTCCCTTAACTGTCCGAAGCAACCCCAAGCCCTTTGTCACAGGCTCACCGCGCCATGTCCATTTGACGTCTCCTCTGACCGTAACATCACTCTTGCAGACTCTCGCAGGCGACTCTCGCGCGGGTGACAGCGCCAGTAGCTATGGCACCATGGCTTGGCAGGACCACGCAAGGGCGGGTACATACCACAGAATTAGGGAGACTTCAGCGCGGTGCGTGCGCCATGCGCGTGCGTGCATTTCTAGATAGCGACACGCGGCCACGCTGGCAGCATTTCCTGGAACTTCGTCGTGACAAATCGGAGCTCAACTCGGTACGGAAGAAAGAGCCAGGCCCCTGCCAACCCCGAGAGGCAAATCTAATGCCATTGATGCAATTTCATCAGCTCGCACGTGAAAACCCCGGCGTCCATGGCGTCTGTGTGCTTCTCTTGCTCTGTACGGCCATTCTCGCTTCCCGTGCAGCACAATCTCCAACCAGCCCATACGCCAGCAGTCCGCAGCTGCAGGCCTCGGCGTGCAACCTCTAGCCTGCCCTGTCGGCTTGCCGTTTCTCAAAACGTGAGTGCAGTTGTCCGTCGTGGCTGTTCAACTAGCATTGACATTCGCATGTATAAATTTTAGATTCTAACTCCTTTCAGCGTGAATTTGGAAATCTCCGACGTTTCCATGGGAATGGTGTCCATAAATGCACTCCGTTAGCGTAAAACTCCCCGGCAGTGAACTTTTTCATACCGTTTTACAAATCATTTTGTAGCATGTGACGGTCTAGGGGGCTGCCTAGCGTATGCATTCATAGTCTAGCATGTAAGGACGTGGGATAGCTCCAATGAATGCTTCTCTGGAGGCTAGTTTCGAAGGCTAGTTTTCAAGGCAGCGGATGCTAGGCAGAATACATTTTCAAGGGTCCGCGCATACTACAATTGTTGGCGCAGGAACCGAAATAGTGATGTTGTTGCACTACTTCAGGTATTAGTAGTGCTGGCTGTGGCCAATGCGGGTCACTCATCCAAATACCTATTGGGTAGCCTAGACTCAACGTAAGTATTTCGGAGGCATTGTGGAAACCAGGCATTAGCGGCAGTTGGAGGACCGGCCGTCCAAAGATTATTGTAGCTATCGAGCAGTCAAGTCTACTGTGGAGGGAATAACGGGTTAAACTATTGGTTTGCTGCGAGACAATCGGCAATATGCCTGGTTTTATGGCCTGCATTGTGCATTCTGCTGCAGTGTGCCCTCTTGCAGGTTTGTTGACCGAAAAGTTCCTGATGGTCCTCTCTGCTGACCGCCACGCTGGCAATTTGGCTGCTTGTCCGTGGCTTTGGCCATCCCCATGTGGTTGTACATGTTGACAAAAGAGAGGGGAGACCGAGGAAGGAATCGTTTGGCCATCCCCGTGTGGTTGTACATGTTGACAAAAGAGAGGGGAGACCGAGGAAGGAATCGTTTGGCCATCCCCGTGTGGTTGTACATGTTGACTAAAGAGACCAAGGAATGCGTCGTTCGATCCACAAGTGACAGTTGGAGTGAGCCTACAATGACTGTTACATGAGCTATGGGCGTGCCTGTTGTGTGCGCGCCAGTGTATGGGAGTGGTTTCGTTAACGCTGCTAGATTTAGAAATCCAGACTATCACCCTTCCGCCTGCACATGCTATCCTGCATCTGGTGTTGTGGCGTGCTTGATGGCACAGCTTGCTCGAGTTTGGTAATCCTGATGTTTGGTGTTTAATCCATCTTGGCACATGTGGGCTTGTTGGTGCATCTGGTCGTGTCGGTATGCCTAGTTCTGTCTCCGCCCATGCTGTGTTGCTCTGCTTGTCCCTGATCCCCCCCCTCCCCCTCCTACGCACAGGGCAAGGTCTCCCCCCGCCCCCCCCGCCACCGCCCATCTCCCATACGCGCTGCCATGGAGGAGGTTCCCACCCTGCCTGATGAGGCCCACACGCCCGGTGTGTGCGCGGAGCCTGACCCCTCCACGCAGGACTTCATCTTCCAACAGACGGTGCGGAGCAGACACCCTGCCGTCCGATGCCCTCTTTCCACCACGCCCCCTTGTTGCATGCCCCGCGTGACGGCATGCCCCGTGTCACGTGCCCCCTTTGTTACTCGCATCTGCGCCGCATGCCCTCCCTGCCCACTTGTCGGCCAGCAGCCTTCTTGCCCACTTGTTGGCCACATTGTTCGCTGGCATGGTGTCTGGTGCGGGACTGTTGGCCCGATTTTCGGTCCGCGTGCTAGTGGGCCCATCACGCGGAGGGCCCCAATGGCTCCGCTGTCGACGCCTACTCCCAGGGGGGATGTATACATGCCGGCACAGGATGGAATGAGATTATTATTATTAGACATTTCAGCTTCTTGTAAGGCTGCTCGCAACATGGCAAATGCAATAACACAGGCCCCTTGTCTCCATCTGCTGCTTGGCCTGATGGTGTCGCCATGCCATGGCCTGCACCTGCCGGCTGATGGCGTCGCCGGATGATGGCACTGCCTGACGTCGTGCAGATGTTCCGCATCAAGGACCCCAAGGTGTCGCTCGACTTCTACACGCGCGTGCTGGGCATGCGGTACGTGCCGGGCGCAAGCAAACGCCCGTTGGGTCCCCGCGGCATCCTGCCCACGCAGAGCGCCGCTGGCTAACCACTCTCCGGCGCATGGCTTGTCGGCGTCGTTATTCGGCCACCCATGTATCCGTGGGCTGGACTAGTGGACCAGCTCTCCTACGTCTTCCTCTCCACGGTTGCAAAAGCATCGGCTGCATGGTGGCTCACGTGACGCAGTCGAAATGTTTATTAGTTAAAGGTGGTCCCCGCTGGTGGCTCCTCTGGTTGGGTACCGAAAGGTCACTGTGCATCCGTCGCAAGGTCACTATGCAGGCTGTGAGCCATGTCTCGGCGCGGGTCTGAGCATCCGTCGTCACTGCGCATGCTATTATTGCTCTGTTGCAACTGTGCCACGATGCACCTGCCAACACGCATCTGCGGATCCCGGGTCTGCGTGCGGACGGGGTGGCGTGGCCTCCTCGTGGTTGCGCGCGCCGTGGGTTGGGTCGAGATGATCTTCTGCATGGGTGACCTACCCTCATCACCCGCCTCGGTTCATGACCCAGATCACCCGCTTGCGTCCCCCACGGTGGTCATGATGTTGTTCACCTGCCTCGCTCGCCCGCGTGGGTCATGTGCGCGCCGCCAGGCTGCTGCGTCGCCTGGACTTCCCCGCCATGAAGTTCTCGCTCTACTTCATGGGGTTTGAGGTGAGCTGGCTTGTAGACGCACGCCATGAGTATGCCCTGAGTATGCCCTGAGTATGCATGCCTGTGACGCATGCATGGCGCGCAGGCAGGTACGCAACGCGCGGGTGGTTCCCGCCTTCCTGTTGGGGAGGGCTTGGTGAGGTCTTGGCAAGCTGTTGCTGAGCTGGGGAGCCGTGTGTGGTGGGCAGGTTAGCTCTGACAACGCAGCACGTGACCGCCACTGGCCCGCTGGATGGATTGTACGCGTGGCGTGTGCCAGTATGGGGCTTGTTTCGTTGGTGGCATGGTATGGTGGTGACGGCGGCAAGTGCGCACGGTATGTCATGGCAACGCGCGTGCGAACGGCGGGGTGCTTGCACGGTCCAGGGCTTGTGCGACCCACGGTCACAAACCACGTCGGCGGATCGTCTACGGAACCCTGCGCGATGCACGCGGGGGACAGTATAACCCTGCGTGATACACGCGGGGGGCAGTATAACCCTGCGCGATACACGCGGGGGGCAGTATAACCCTGCGCGATGCACGCGGCGGGCAGTATGCACGGTGGCACTTCACCTGGGGGGCTTATGGCATCTGTATCCTTGCTATATCCGTTCCACAATGGCCGGCTTGCCACGAGGGTGCTTCTGCCTGCGCTCGAAAGGAGAAGTTTCCCACCCAGGTAGCTAGCGCCCAGGGACACCTGTCGCTTTCCTTGCATGAAGCGGCCACATGTCGCCATGGTGTGCACTGTTATGGACGGAATCACCCACCACCGGCCCAGTGCATGGTCCCCCCATGCTTGATGTATACCTGATCGTGCATGCTGGTGGCGGATACCTGAGTATGTCAAGGAGACCTGAGTATGTAACCAGACAAGAAAATGCTCCCCCCACACACAGCAGACATCGCATGTACACTAACCTGCATATGCGTGCGCCACCTGTCACCCCGACGCCCTGATATCTTCTCGCCCTGATGTTGCATGGCGGCAGAGACCGGAGAACATCCCCACGGACCCCGTCGAGCGCACACGGTGGACCTTCTCACAAAAGGCGACGCTGGAGCTCACGCAGTAGGTGCCGCCACGTGTCGCTCCCGCTCCTCCTTGGCCGTGTGGTGGCTAGCGCTTGTTTCAAGTGTTCTGGTCGGTCGAGTGGGACCACCGCGCCTGTTGCACCACGCCGGCGGGGTCACGATAGTGAGACGTGGTGGGCGAGCACGTAAAGGCAAGAGCCACATGAAGGCAACATTAAGGCCAGAGATTAGGGGCGGGTGACAGGGATACGAAATGTTGCCCAGGCATGCGCCCCCCTCTGTCTTGATGGTGTGTTGTGGACTAGGGACGTGGCTCAGCCGTGCCCGCGCCGCACTTGCCTGACATCAGAGCGGGTGATATTGGAGCTCGGCTCCTACAGGACCACCGCTGGCTGCCCACCGTGCTGCCCCCCTACCTCTTTGTGCGGCGGGAAGATGCGGAGTGCCAGGGCAAGCAGCTCTCCTGTGCTGGGTGTCCGGTGTGCACTATTATTTTGGCCAATCCCCCCACCTCGCTATATTCCTTGACTAGGCCAGGTCACATATGGTGCCAAATGCCTGACTCGCTTAACATGTCCCTGCCAGCCCACCCTAGCAACCAGCGCCCCAGCACCAGGCCTGTGCTGGGATCATGTTCATTGTTGATGGCACCTGGCAGACATCCTGTGGGGTTGCAAAGGGCAGGCGCCACGAAGCCTTGACTAACGAATGGATTTTTTTTGAAAGCAAGGCTGCTCCTGCTATTGCCCCCCCCCCCCCCCCCCCCCCGGTCCCGTGTTCACCGGCGTGAGCCACAGGGCGCAAGTACTTACTGCCCACACGCCGCCACGCTTGCCCCCCCACCTGCTCGCACCTTCCGTGCTTGTGTCTCTACGGCTGATGGGCGATGATCCCTAAACCCCCCCTCCCCGCAGCAACTGGGGCACCGAGTCCGACCCCAACTTTGCGGGGTACCACAACGGCAACACGGAACCGCGCGGATTCGGTACGCTGGCCCGCCACGCAGCGAGAAGCGTGTAGGATACTAGTATGTTGTTCTTTCCAAGTTACTCCTTGTTTGTGACCTTGACAGTGGTGTTGGTCTACACACGCCCTTTCTGCATGTGACAGACGATCGGCCGCTTGGTGCTACCGTACTGGGCCGTGCGATGCATACTGTGTGCCTCCACTAAGCTTGCTCCTGCTCCTGCCTGCAATCTACCACTTGGGTATGGCGCCACTTGGTACCGTCGATAGCTCTAGGAAGAATGGCACGTTGAGTGGCATGTGGGGCCAGCAGCTCCTGGGGTTAAAGCCACAGAAGAGCCACGATGTCATGCCGAACAAGAATGGCTGAACAATAAGGCCGGGAGTAACTAGGTCCAGGGGCGTGTAGTGTCTTGAAAATGATACTGCATTCCAGGCTATAGCTAGTTAGATAGCTAGGCTAGATTCATAGAGAAGCTAGGCTCTTTTAGTTTCTTCTCCTGCTCGCGCCGTGGACAATAGAGACCCATACTGCCTGCACCCGCCACCTGACCATCCTGGTGGCCCCGTTTACCATGCATAGTGCATGCCCTTATTGTCATGGTGCTGGGCGTGCCATTTCCATGTATAGCATACGACCCATCTGGCATCAGCTCCCGGCCATTGGTTCCTGGGTACACTACGGCACTATGACGCCGACGGTTTTCTGACCATGCCACCATGCATGCTGGCTTTGTGCCGTGCTGTGTTGGCCACCACCCATGGTTGACGTGCTGTGTTGGCCACCACCCATGGTTGCCGCGCTGTGTTGGCCACCACCCATGGTTGCCGTGCTCTGTTGGCCACCACCCATGGTTGCCGTGCTGTGTTGGCCACCACCCATGGTTGCCGCGCTGTGTTGGCCACCACCCATGGTTGCCGTGCTGTGTTGGCCACCACCCATGGTTGCCGTGCTCTGTTGGCCACCACCCATGGTTGCCGTGCTGTGTTGGCCACCACCCATGGTTGCCGCGCTGTGTTGGCCACCACCCATGGTTGCCGTGCTGTGTTGGCCATCACCCATGGTTGCCGTGCTCTGTTGGCCACCACCCATGGTTGCCGTGCTGTGTTGGCCACCACCCATGGTTGCCGCGCATGGTCTGGCTTCTGTGCCTCATCGTGTGTTCCCACTCCCGATGGCCCATCTTTGGCGGGGCAGGGCACATTGGCCTGATGGTACCCAACGTGGACAAGGCGTGCGACCGTTTTGAGTCGCTGGGTGTCAAGTTCGTGAAGAAGCCCAACGATGGTGAGCGGGCGCAGACACACATGCGGTGGCAGCTGCCAGGCTCTACCGGATAGCGGCCCTACCTGGGGCTGTGGCTGGTGTGGTGCCTGAGCGTGCATGGGGGGGGAAAGGGGTGGTCGACCTTCTATGATGTCGCACTTTCATTAGGATCTCCTTGCCAGCTGGCCGAGCACTCTTTCACATGGATCTCAACAGTCAAAAGTTTAGGGTCATGGAGGGCATGTGTTGCCGCTTGCAAGTTGTCTATGGGGCCACCTCTGTCAAGTGGGAGTAGTGCTATTGTGGGCATGACAATCAAACTGCCTGTATTCAGTGAGACAAGCCGTGTCGGCGTGTGAATAAACGGCCAAGTAGTTAAAGACCGGGAGGCATGCAAGCGTACGATGATTTGGACACCATGGGCCCATCGCGTGTGTTGGGTCCATCGAGTGTGTGGCCACGGGATCCAATTTTTTCTCAAATCCTGTCGCCCAATTATTCTGGCACCTGCTCCTCAAGTGGCACTGTTTTATGCTCCGCTTGTTTTGTCTGTAATGGCCACCAAGATGCCTTTGTGGTATGTACACTGCTGTGGGCTGCATACCCTGTTGTTTTTCTGCCACCCCTGCCTAATCCTCACACACAGCACACATTGTGTCTCGCCTCGTTTGCTGCTATACCTGCTCCCCACACTCATGCCGGTCCCAAATTTCCCAGGCAAGATGAAGGGCTTGGCATTCATCCAAGATCCCGACGGTTACTGGATTGAGATCCTCTCTGCCAACAACATGGCGTCCATGTACGTGCCCACGAGTCATCCCATTTGTTGCTTGCATTCAACTCATCTCTGTGTCTTTAGTACCTGTGATGTGAATTCTGTGGTATGGCCGGCCTGGAATGTCAATTCAGTTGGGAGGTGTCATCCTGCCTTTGTCCAGGGGCGATGCAACCCTATTCGCTCTGTACCCATTCGACAAGTGGTATCCATGGTACGGCTGTTTAGCAGTGTCGATGTTTGCTCGTGTGGCCCTTTCCAACTTACGTGCTATGCTTTCTCTTTGGTTACTATTCACAACCCCCTGGCATCAGGTAACAAGGACACGCAGGGACGTGCAAGAGCTGTTGGTACATACCTCTAGTCCCTTCATGAAGTTGGACCGCCATGTCAAGGAGACAACCAGCGCAGGCCACATGTGTGTCCAGGAATAGTTATCTCACTTACTATGGTCCAGAGCCAGTCTCAAGCTGACGTAGCACCGATATAATTAAATAAATAATTAAATAACTCGTGCTCCCGTTGGTTAAATAATAATAAACTCGTGCTCCCGTTGGTCCCGATATAAGTTAGTACTTGCCTGTCATGCGCATGGGCAGTCCCACGGAGTACTCTAGCTGCTAATCTTATTAGAACAATAATTATACACGAAAGCTACAAATATCGTCTGCATCATGTCTCGCTGAGCAGCTTGCCACCTTTTTTGGGCCGTCGGATCGGGTGGTGTGCCTTGACTATATCTGCGTACGCCGGGCTCAGTGCCCCTCACTAGTTGCATGTAGACGCGTCAGACATGCCTCCTTTCACCTCTCGCGAGGTCACGGAGGCGGTCCAGCGTCTGCGTTATGACGCAGCTAGCCACAGGCTCCGGCGAAATTCCTGCCGCAGTTGTGAAACTTGCAGCTGAATTTGAGGACGAGCCACGAGCCACGAGCGGACATGGCTGACGGCGGAGCTCAGAACTTTTGTGTCTGAGCCCCAAATTCAGTCAGGCTACTTGCATCAGATGCATGCGTCTTTTCAAGACGCATCTGCTAGTATATAATCGGTTACGGCTGTAACGCAGTATTTTGCAAATGCCACCAAAACGCAGCCTTGACAAACATTTTGAGCTGTCGTCGGCATTCCCGTCGACAGCAGCACGTGCGACTGCGACATCAACTCCTGCGGACGCCAACCTTTTCGCGCTGATCGAAGCTCCCCCCCCCGGTCTGCCTCCCTCGACGCAGTGCTCTACGCCAAATTCGTCGCCCATTCCCAAGAAAACCCGAACTTCCCATACCAAATGGGACGTCCGCCGCTTCGGCGCCGGCCAGCGGGATTTTTGCATCTTGGAAATCTTTACGCTCACGAAGGAACAATGTGACGATGTTATCAAGTTCCTGGCCCGCCGTGACGAGCTTTTCCTGCCTACCCCTGGCGACAAGGTCACCAAGCCCGCCTGGGAATGGCTGCTTCAAGAACCGGAGGCGTACTTGAAGGCAGTCATCATGTGCAGCTACCTGCGCTGCGACGCCCAGGACATCACCCAGATTGGCTACGCTGGCCTCAGGAGCCTCCTGCAAAAAGTCAGACGGGCAGCCACAGCAGCTGCAGCATCCCCGCAGAGCAGCACCTCCCCCAGCACGGACTCCATCCGGGCTGCAGTGGCGGAGCAGCTGGCCGAAAATTTGCCGATGGCTGAGCAGCTCGCCGCCCTGAACGCGCCTGACGGCCCACTCAATGTTCACTCTCTCGGCCAAGGTCAACAACATTGAAGCCAGAGTCGCCCTTAAGCTCCAGCCTCAGTTTACTGCTACGCAAGAGCACATTGCCACCAAAGTTTCCGAGGCCACAGCCACTGTGACCACCCGCCTTAACCAGGTGGAAGGCCGAGTCGGCCAAGGCACCGTGAAACTTGAGGCAGTTGCTGCCAAGGTAGACGCCCTGGCCACGCAGGTCCCCGAGATCGCCGAGCGAACGGCCACCATCGCCGCCCAACCTGCTGGTAGGGCTAGCGATGACCCCTCGACTCGCGCCTCCTGGGCGGACCTGCTCGAGAGCCAGGCATCCTCTACCACGACCGCCATCACCACCAAGCTCCAGGAGCTGGAAGACACGCGCCGCGAGGTCGCTGACCGCGACCGTCGCCGCTGCCGGGTCATCCTCAGGCGCTTCGACATGCCGCCGGAGGAGACCCCAGACTCTCTTCTCGACGAGCTGAAGAAACAGCTCTTGGCGTGCATGCGCAGCTGTCAGGTGCGATACTGCAGGGCGCCTACCGCCTGCCCCATCCACGGGCCAAGGCTGGGCCCCCTCCAGTGGTCCTCACCTTCAGCGACATCACAGCCCGAGTTCGGTTCCTCTCTCGCCGCAAGAACGGCTGGTGGACACCTCCTGGTCGCTTGACGACGACCTGACGCCAGCCCAGCAGCAGCAACACCGTGATCAGTGGCCCGACTACATCCGGCGCCACAAGACCAACCGGCCGAGAAGCCCCAAGTGTACTGGCGGGGCGGGGACCTCTATGTCAACAAGAAACTGTGGAAGCCCCCCCGGGCTTCTCCGGGATAGAGCACTCCAGCTAGTTGTCTAGATGGGGGCAATCGATTATATGGGATAGCTTAGGCATTACAGCACTTGAAACGATATTAGCGCACAGCGTTATAGTACATTCAATTAGCTCTGGCACCTTGTGGCCAGCAGCTTGCCGACGTCTTGAGCCCACCTCACATTTGTGGCATAAGCTATGCGTCAGCCTACCCGCTATGGTATTGCACTGGTTGTATTGCACGGGTCCACAGTGTTGCGCCCGGCCCGGCACCATGCCATGGAGAGAGCGCTCTGTGGCCTGCCCCGCACCTGCGGCAGTGAGAGAAGCTAGGGCGCCCTCCCTCCAATTCTCGCTGTGTATATAGGGTTGAAGGTTCCTTTACTCTGTATTGGCACCCACGTGACGCAGTCACGTGCTTATTAATTAATTATTAATTGAGGACACCACGAATTTGGGGCCTCCAGTCGCCCACCGCTGCCGTTCCGCGATCGCTTCAATTAAACTGTTGGGGAGCATGCATGCTCCGTGACACCGCCGGCGATGTGGACATCCGCATCGGCCTGGCCTGGGCCAGGCCGCTCCGTTCGCTCAGGGCCTGGGCGAGCACCGCAAGCGCATGCATGCTCTTCAAGGTCCTCGTCCTCACGGTGCTCACGTATGGCGCCGAGGCATGGACGCTCACGGACACGCTGGCGGCTAAACTGAACGGCACGGTAACCAGGATGCTCGATCCGTCAGGCCCTGAATGTAGGGTTTTCCACGCATAGGTCTTTAGAATCTTCGTACCAGGGCATGCCTCGCATTTCGGACGAGATCAGGCAGCGTAGTATAGCATGTGTAGGACACCTTGCTCGCACCATCCAGGTCGACACCGCCCTTGGTCTAGCCGGCCCCCAGCGGCTTGGCCAGCCAGGGCGGCATATTTTGACTTGGCCTGGCCCCAAGGACATTCCCAAATTAAAGGGTAGGGAAACATGCCACGAACTACACCCGTGTTCAGCCCGTCTCACGTTTCGAGACTGAACAAGTCTCGAGCGGTCACGTGTGTAGTACTCCTACACACAGATCTCGAGTGATTTATCTAGTACCAAATCCGAAAGGCTTGCATCACTCCCCAGAAAGGAGAACTTTTGCGGATGACTGTAGGTGTAAGTTGGCGATGCCATGCATGGTAACCGGAGACGTCCGTCCTATAGTCAGCGAAAGTTGGTGCGAGAGGTCCCCAGTTCGATTCCGGTCGGATTCATTTGCAGATCGCGTTTTCCCGCGTTTTCCGCGGCCCGGCACTGAACGCAAATGGTTTTCACCTTTGCGGAGTGCCTGATCAGAATACACCCAGATGTTGCCATGGCCGACCTAGTGGTCCCAGCCCAGTGTGTACACCCCATCCCCTTCTTTGGACTGCCATGCAGAACAAGACGCGGTGGCAGAAGATTGTCAAGGCTCACACGCCAGCCCCTGTGGGCAAGCCACCTCCCCCCAAAAGGAGGCGTTTTGATGAGTAGCGTAGTTAGGATTTTCTAGCTTACAGTTAGGTTCGTTTGATTACGCGGCTTCCTCCACTCCACCCATCCATCAAGGGATATGTGCGAAATGATCTCCCAACGGAGGCATGTTATAATTTTAATTTATTATATTCTGATCAGACACTCCGCAAAGGTGAAAACCTTTGCGTTCAGTGCCAGGCCGCGGAAAACGCGGAAAACGCGATCTGCAAATGAATCCGACCGGAATCGAACTGGGGACCTCTCGCACCAATTTTGCTGACTATAGGACGGACGTCTCCGGATACCATGGCATCGCCAACTTACACCTACAGTCATCCGCAAAAGTTCTCCTGTCCGGGGAGTGATGCAAGCCTTTCGGATTTGGTACTAGATAAATCACTCGAGATCTGTGTGTAGGAGTACTACACACGTGTCTATATATATTTTTTAATTCGCAAGCCATTGACTTTTATTATGAATCTTCAAATGAAAAATTGAGAACCAAAATTGACAATAGGTACAGATCCTGGATCTAGAATATACATTCTTCGACTGGCTCATTGAGTCACATGGTTACAATATTCAAGGACATGCTATGAGCACTGCCCCTGAAAAGGGATTGCTTTATGCTATCAAAAGCAATCTGAGTGCAACGAAAAGTTTCCACCACTCAGGGAAGGAACAAAACTCAATCTTGAATCGCTGGGGATAATTTACATAACCATACCGCCGTCAATGACAAAGACCTGCAAAAAGAAAGCAGCGAGAGCAACCACAGTTTTCAAACAGTAAGCAAAAAAAAAAAAAAAAAAAAAAAAGAATAAATTGTTTGTGAAAAAGGTGAGAACCCTATCACACATCATTTTGATTTTTGTAGAGATTGCCATACTGAGCACCGTGTGCACACAGTAAGTGCCCCAGCAACCAGTGGAGTGGGGTATCCTCATGCATACTGCTGCAACAGGCAATGAAACAAAGCAGTCCTTGCAAAAGAACTTTAACTGATGGCTAGGACCCAAGCTTACCTGGCCGGTGATGAAATCAACGCACGGGTCAAGGGCAAGGAACTTAGCAAGGCCCGCAACCTCCTGCACGCTGCCCATGCGGCCTGCAGTCCGGAGGGAAGGTTGGCCAATGCCCAGCGCAAGCGGACAAAAAACTTTCGTGTTAGAAAATACCTCAGGAAAGCAGTCAAAAAAGAAAAGGGGTTTGATTAACGCGAAAATAGGACACATGGCATTGAACAGACAAGAAACTTTTACAAGGGAAAGAAGGGACAAGCGCAGACAATCGTTGCCAGCAAAAGCACACGGGTTGGTTGGCTCAATTCATGTTGTTAGATAAAGCACGCACCCATGGGGATGTTGGCCAGGATCTGCTTCTCAATCTCCTCTCCCAACACGGCAGTCATGTCAGTCTTGATGAAGCCGGGCGCAATGGCGTTAATCTGCATGCAGGGGGGTATGACGATACGTCAAGCACTGGTGAGCACTCTTTGCAACACATCCAGCACACCAAGAGGGCACTGTTTCTGGGAAACCAGCTACGAGCTATTCAGAAGAAACATGCGTCAGGAGTTACCGTGTCACAGCATTGGCTAGAAAGGACCTGCATCTTCAACTGCGCGCACACCAAGACGTACCGAGATGCCCCTCTTGGCGTACTCACGGGCGCTGGTCTTGGTGACCGCGATGACCTGGCGCCCAGGGGAGAAAAGATAGAAAGGGAGACAAGCATCACAAGGGAATCAATTTCGAGAGCCCACTTGGTTGCAGCCACGGCCATACATTTTCTTCGTCCATAAAAAAGAGAAAAAGGAGACATGCACTTTCCGTACACACATATACACCTTTGCATCGAGGAGCGTCCATGGTAATGAGGCTACAGATGATGCAAGTCCTGCGTGGCTGGCTGCACGTACCCCTCCCTTGGAGGCGGAGTAGTTGACCTGGCCCACGTTGCCGGTGATACCGACGACCGAGGCCATGTTGACAATGCGGCCCTTGCGCTGCTTGGCCATCACCTTGAGGGCCGCCTGTGGGCAAAGGGGGGAGGGACACAGCAGGGAAAAGGAGGAAAAAGAGGGGGGGGGGACACAGGGAGGGGGGTTGTCCAGGTCAGCTCACACGTGCAGCCTCTTTTCCTTTTTCCAACACATTAGACCTGCAGGCAACCTTGGGGCCTAGAGGAGCAGACACATGCCAGAAGCAGGCAACCAACAGGGTGTCAAGAAAACCGCATGGTGGATAACTTATTTCCTTCCCTACCCATTTGATTTCATGGCTTGGTTAGCAATCACGAGATGGCAGCCAGTGCGAATCCCCCTCATCACATGAATGACAAAGATCGGCACTGCTCTTGCAACGAGCATGATCACACCGTGCCGGACACAATAGCAAAGCACCAGCACCCAGCATAAGACAAGGAAGCATGAAGCACCACACAATCCCACCAACATCCATCATCAAGGCAGCAGCACACCAATCAGGGCGGCCGCATACCTGGGAGACGTAGAAGACGCCCGACAGGTTGACGTCGATCACGGCCTGCCACTGCTCGGGCTTCATGCGAGCAATCAGGGTGTCCTTGGTGATACCTGGCAGACGTCAACACACACACGTGCCCATGCCCATGCACACACATACGCACACCAGCATGCACACATGCAGGGGGCATGCCAAGGACCTGTCAGTCAAAGGATGGGATTAGGGCCAACCACAACACGTGGCTTACAGGGCAGTGCGCAAGACCTGGTGAAAAATGCACATTAGTAGGCATGTCAGTGGTGCACTTCCATTGGAAAGAACCATTGTGTAGAATCATTGGAAAGAACACAATTTGGTAATGGAAAAGACATCTGGTAAAGGAAATGGACATCTTCACTGCGTAGGCAGTGATGGCAAATTGGGCGCTGACACTTAATTTATCGTCAAATGTCCAATTCCCCTGCAGTCCTCACCAGCATTGTTGATCAGGATATCCAAACGGCCAAACTTCTTGACGACCTGAAGTCGAAACCCAGCAGGACGCACAAAACAAACAGACAAGGTGGTGGGGCATGAGCACAGCGGAGGGACAGGTGGCACACGATGGGCGATGGCCATAGGAAACATACTTGCGGACACACAACAAGAGACTAGAAACAAATAAAGCTTTCAGAACATGGTTGTCGACAGGGCAAAAAATTTAACTGCGGCACATTTCTCCAAGAACATGAGCACAGGCACACGTGCCCCACTCAGTAACTGGGAGGCCCACAGGAACATAATAATATCTGTATGTGTGCGTCTTCACTCGCAGAGGGCTGCAGCATTTTAAACTTTGGTCTAGCTATACTATTTTGATGCAAAGATACAATTCACAGTAACTCATTTCGCATGCCCAAAAATGAAAACAAGATGCATCAGTTTTGAAATTAACATTTGATAGCATTATGGCCGACATCCAAGCACGGACGTTTCCCCTTTCCTGAGGGAGCATGCAGCAGGCTCACCTCATCGACCATCTTCTCAGCATCATCGGGCTTGGCGCAGTTGCCGTACACGATCATGGCGTCCGGGGCACCGTATTGCTTGGCCTGTATACACAATTGAAAATGAAAAAACAGGCGTTCGAGTGAGATGAACAATTGAGACGAATAAAGAAGCGTCGCGAAAGATTCACCCACTGAAAAGCTTATCGAGGGAGCAAAAAGTCCACAACTTCCTGGCCGTTTATGATGGCTTACCTCGGCGGCCGCTTCCAACGCTTCTTGCTCGGAGGCAATCCAGTTGATGGCAACCTGTGACGAACAACCAAATAAGCAAATGGGTGGCCAAGAAAGAACGGCGGCAACAAGAACATGAACAGAGCGGCGGAAATGTTACGAAGGCTCCCACAACTCGGAAAAAGAAGCCGGCAAGAAGCCCTGAATGTTTTTCAGCGCATATACCGAACTAGGAGTTGAGTGCTCACCCTGCAACCGCCAGCAGCCAGGGCATCAGCCACGGCGCGCCCGATGCCACGGGCACCACCAGTGATCAGAGCAACTGGAGCATCCTCTGCAGCTGCCCTAACGGTGGTGGCCATGGTCCGGCTAGAAGTGCGAGCGAACACATCGCTCTGGGAAGCCGCACGCAGCGACAAGGTTTCCTTTTGGCCTAGAAACGTGGACTGCAGAGCAGTGCGAGCTCCTGGACGCACGGCAGCAGACGGCTTTGCAGAAGAGGATACGGCAGCTACGCGCTCGGCACAGCGAATGCCACTGGCGGCGATGGAGACAGATGCAACTGCAGAAGCCATTGTGTAAAGCTTAAGTGCTGCCGGAGTAAAAGACGTTGGGAACGGGAGTGAACACGGAGTAAGACGCAAAACGACGTCTCACACAAACTCGCTAATGAGCTGGGAAGCGGGCACGGTCTGTGTCTTGGGATATTTTGCTGCACCGGGGACGCAGGATGACATCTTCCATGCCGGACGCCAACGTCATCATGAAGCGCCCAAACGTCTGGGCGTGCCCGGCGCGGCGCTGTCGCGCTCCATGACTACCTTCCAATTACATTGTATTACCAAGCCCCTCCAGCGCAAAGAGCTTTTGTCATTTCAGCGGGGGATATCGACGATATATAACGCGCCCTATTAGCCTTTCACCTGTCACCGCCACACGTGTGTGTGCCCACCTTCATTAGGATTCGCTGATACTCATTTCCCCTCTCACCTCTTTGGTCCATAATTGGCTAATAAAATATACCCATTTCCCCGAATTTCAGCGGGGGATCTCGGGCTTCTCGGCACCCGCTCAATGCTCATGCCAAGTTGCCAACTGTGCATACCTGAGTTCCACAGGACTGGACACTGGTGTTGTCGGCGCAAGAATAAACTCAACTCAACTCAACTCAAGGTGGTGTTGTTGTTGTTGTTGGCCAAGCCGCACATAGCCGCACATGGGCATATTTGATTCCCATGCCGGTCGTCAACTCGTCATGTTGTTGACTTGTTGTTGCCCGTGTGAGTTGTCGGCGCGGGAATAAACCCAAATTAACCCAACTCAACGCCGCACGTGGTTGCTGTTCACAAGGTGCAGTTGCGTGTACTTTCCCGCGTGACGGAATATACTGCGTAGTTCCCTGCGCCGCGCTGGTGCGATAGCCGTTGGGGGCCACTTGGCCAGGTGGCATGAATTGGCCCAGCCCAGGATATGAAAACAAATTGGCGCCCTGCCGTTTGCCATCCAAACATCGCACCAGCTTGCGGGGCCTTTGCAATTCGTGTGGCTCTTGTGTTTGGGTGGCTAGACCCGTGCGTCCATACCGGTAGCATTCCGCAGCATTTCTAGAGAATCACGGCTATTTGAGAGAGGCAGAAAATGTCTTTCTCATTTCCAATACTAAACAACCAGGAAATTTTGGCATGCCTTGCAGAACTAGACCTCCACATTCCGGAGGCTGATTTATTGAAGCCTACGTACGAGGTTATAAGACCCGTCTTCGAGGGCATAGTTCAACTTCTCGTTGGCGTTACCAGGTATGCATATACTTCGTCGAATGGCTTCGTAAATCGCCGAGGACATTATGGCCTTTGCGTATGAGGCGCGCGGTAAGGTGAAACAGATCCCAATAATGTTCCTCTTTCTACTGTGGGCATCACGCAACTCCCCATAACAGGGAGGAGCTGCACCAGCCCATTTTCCGCGCGATGGATCTACTTGAGTACCCTGAGCTCCACGAGGAGTCCATTGGAAGCTTATCATTTGACCGAGCCCTTTGCAAGCTTATGGATGCATCCGGCTTCCATGATTTCACGCTGAAAGACTTGTACAAGCCCGATCACAAGCGCGTTCGTCGAAGTTTGAGCGCGGTGGGTGTTTATGGATGTGTAGGGAGCGTGCAGCACAATGGTTCCAACAGTTGTTATGTTGTGGACCATGTAAAGCAAAGAAAGCGACCTCAGGGGATGGGAGCGGCGGGGAAGTGTCGGGCAGAGGTGATCGATCATCATTTGTCGAGTCAGCCATTGCGGGGACTCCGGCCTTTTGGGTCGAGTTGCGAATGCTTCGCCTAGCCAATCCTGTAACCCCCGAACTTAATCTAATGTTGAACATGCCCACGTTTGGTAGATTGTCTTCTTCTTCAGATGGGCTTGTGGCGGCGTACTCCTTGAGCCATCACTCTTATGCTCCTCCGAAGCAATCACGACACCGGGGACTAGCTTTTTACCCGACCCGTTGCGCTTTCACTGCGCTGGTTCATGACTGGCCCGTCACATCGCCGACAAGTGTTCCCACCCTTCCCTGCCTCCTGGCAACCATCCCTGTTCCCCTCAGTACTTCCTACACCCTCATGGGGGGTGCAGCGTGCTCGTTTCAGGCAAACAAACAGCAACAATGCCGTCGTTCTCTCCTGCCAGCGTGGACTAGGCTCTAACAAGCATCACCCCTTACATAGCCTGCTGTACATTTTGCCATGAACGTACCCCGTTAAGAGTTCCCCATTCAGTACACCCCGATTGTGCATGGTATGACGTGTGCGTACGCCATGCCAGGTGGCCGCTGCATGGGCAAGGTGATGCAGATGGAGATCATCCCTAATCACGCTACTTGACAGTTGTACTGTCCGAGCAAGCCTCCGCTGTCATGTTGGCTTTCTCTCCCCTGCGTTGTGCTGTCGCGTTGCTGGCCCCGCGTGCATCCCCAGTCCCCCCCTCGTGTGGACACCCACCCCCTTGTCTGGGCTCTTGCCCCCTACTAGGTATTGTTGGCATCACGCCCCCTATTGTGTATCACGTCATCCTCGAAATGCCGTCCGCGAACCCATAACACGACACACCTCGCTGGCACGGCCCTTGTACTGCCTGTGATGCCCCCTTGTGGGTGCCTGCTTCCCGCACACGTGGCGCGTGTGTGTTCCTCCCTGCCCCCCCCCCCCCCCCCAGGTGATAAACTTTGCGAAGTTTCGCGAGGAGAAGCTCGCCGCCTACCACGCGCTGCAGGCGCGCAGTGACGTGCTGCTCGAGCGGCGCGCGGCCGTGGACGAGATGAACGCGGGGGTGGGTGCTGTGAAGGGTTTGGGACGGGTGGGACGCGGGGGTCGGGTGGGTGGTGGCGGGTAGGGGATGAGAGTAGGGGCGATAATGAACGGGGGGGGGCGGTTGGTGGTAAGTTGGAGGCCAGAGCAACCGTGGGGTGTGATGTGCGAATACCACGTAAAATTAGAAGCCCGCTAGGACCGTGGGGCTGGGTTGGGGCTAGGGGGTCCTTGTTGATAGGGAGCGGGGGGCTGAGAGGGTGCTTGCTGCTAGAGGCGTGGGGGCCTTGCAGCCGGCAAGGATCGGGGGTCATGTTGGCCATCGGGCCACCGACTGGCTGGGCTGAGCCTGCTTATAAAGTTGGTGCAGACCCGAATATGCTGCAGTAAGCTGTTGGTGGGAGGAGTCTGCCACGCCTCCTAGGAGGGCAGCTCATTACGTACCGCATGCGGCTGTCCCCTCACCCACTGGCCGCAAGTGTGTTTGGCTTGTTGTACGCCAGTGTGTTTGGCCTGCGCATACAATGCTGCGCTTGCAACTGCAACGCATGGGGCGCGTTGGCCAAGGAGCCATACCCTCGGCCCGGTTCTTGCTTGAATGCATGCTTGAATGCTTGCTCACGGTAGCATGGGTATGTCTCCCGTTGCACGTGCCTGCGGGGAGAGTGGTTGGCATGACCTGCAACACAAGGTGCACAGCATCGCGTGTGGGTAGAGACCCGAAGCAAGCCTTCCTACCTGCCCGCCGCCCTCTCCCTAGACTGTCCCTCCCTCGTCATCAGCGTATGCCCTTGCCATTGTGCGTGTGTTTGCCTCCTTCTACCCATGTGTTGCGGCCATGTGGGTGGCGTTGTGGATGCGACATGGCTGCGTTGCGTCGGCCAGCTCAAGGCCGAGATCCAGAAGATACTGGACGAGCGCGCCAGCCAGCAGCCGCTGGTGCAGCAGCTGACGGGGGAAACCAATGCACTCGCCGCCACGGTGGCGCAGCTCAACACGCAGCAGGTGAGGGGCGGTCCGGTGCAGGTCGAGGGGGGCGCACAGCCGATGATGGGCGTGGCCATGCAGGCCAAGGGGGCGGGCAATTGCCAGTTGGGGGAAGTGTTAATTCGGGTCGTTGGAGAGAGCGGTATACGGCCCTTAGGGTAGATCTCTTTGCGGCTCCAAGCATAGATATGCTCCTTTCCCTCCTTTGGGTCGCCGCACATGTACGCGTTGGGAGCGGGCGGGCTGGCAAGAATGCAGCAACAGCACTGGCTGGTCCAGGCGTTTTGATGTGGACCCGGAGGTCAGGCAACCCGACAGGTGGCCTCCTCACATGGGACGATGATAAGTTGACCGTCCAGCGAGCTCGTGTTTGCACGTTTCTCCAGTCAGCCAACCTTTCCCGCCAGGCGCTGTATGCATCAGCAGGCTAGCTGACCCGCTGGCTGGCTGCTGGGAATGCGCTGTGTTTTACGTGTCCTTTTGTTGCTGCCACACGTGTACAGGCCGCGCTAAACCGTGACGTCAAGCAGACCAAGCACGCAACCAACGAGCTCCAGAACAAGGCAAGTGCGGAACAAGGCCATGCGGGCAGTGCACGTTCAGGGTAGAGCAGGGGCCCCCTGCTGTCCCTTCTGTTGGCTCCTTGCCTGCTCCCTTGGTCCTGGTTTCCCCCCTGTCATTTGCTAGGACGTCACGACTGCATTCGGCATACATTCCCTGTCTCCGATTTGACGGGCTGCCAGGTGATAGTCTTTACCCCTTGTCAACACACCGCACAAATGCATGCTGCCCATCCTGAGACGCACAGTGAGCGCCCGCGGCCTTCTCAGGTGCCGCCAGCTGTCTCACGGCAGCTACTGCAGTACTTGTGGCCGTGGTTTCTCATCCGTCCTTCCGTGGGGAGATCATGCGGGGGACCCCCCCATGCGCCCGACACCATGCCGCTGCTCTGTACGCCCCATGTATGTCCAGCACATCCACGCGCGTGCCTATGTGACCTTGTGTCGGCCAAGGCACCTGCCAGAGTCCACCGCCCGCCTCACCCGCCCGCCCGCTACCCCCCGTGTGTGCGTCCCTACCCGTCTGCCCTCGTGGGATGTTGCCGCGTACTCCCTGCCGCCGTCCGTGCGCACCACCTGTCCCCATGGGTCGGCCCACCGTCTTTTCTCACCCGTGCCCTTACATCACCGCGCACATCGCCGCCTCCGCCCTCCCACTCCTATCCCCAGATCGACAACGCCAAGATCCTGCTGATGGACGCGCGCAACGACAACGCAGCGCTGGCCGCGCAGGTGGTGCAGTCGCCGCAGAAGCTGCAGGTGAGGGAACGAGAGGCGGTGAGGGCACCACAATAATGATGCATGCTTTGGCTGCCGGTGAGAGGAGGCGATTGCTGCAGGTGAGGGGGGCGGGGTGGCACGGTAATGTTGCTGCATCTTGTTGCTACTGGCGAACGCACGGGCCAGGGCGTAGGGTGCGCAAAATAGCAGCCCTGCTCACATCAACCGCCTTTGCTGCTTTCTAAGGGCCACATCGGCTGCCCTTGGCGTGATTAGAGGGCCCGGATGGCAGTGGCAGATTGATGCGCCCTTTCCACTTCCCCACCACCAATGGCCGCGCCTGCCCCTGCACCGCAGCTACCTGGGTTCCATGCCGCTATTTGCGTGCACCAACTTCTCACCCCCAGAAGTGGCATGGCAGTGCGCATCCATACATGGCATGCCCTCAGGAAATGTGACAGCATGCCGCCACTAGCATATTGTATGTGTGTCATAACCCAGGAGGGGGGACATCCCCCCATAAATTGCACAAGAGCCGCTCCCTCTTCTTAGAGCCAGATCCTAGGGCTCTAGAGTTACTCAACTTGGCCTAGCGCGCCGCCCGGCGCCAGCCAAGTGGAAAATGGCCGAGTGCGCTCCGCGAGCAAACGGGCTGCGCCGGGTCGAAAACAGCTACTTTGGGAGCTACGTTGGTTGTATGTCACGTGGCACTTTTGCTAGCAGCTCTTAGTAGTAAGGGATATTACCATAGTCTCTGACTAGAAGAATTTTAATGATGATTCATCATGTTGTACTGCAGTGCTCCCGCTTCAGGCCGGTTGTTGGTATAAGCCGGTGCGATGGTGGTTTGCAACTTGCAAGAACGTCAAAGCAAACATGATGACGATGCCTGACGCCATGTCCGGTGTCAGATTCAACAACAACAACCTGACGCCGGCCTGAAAGTCGATACGTCTTCCTAGAAGCAACCAATACTTGGTCAGTTCTCAGCGTTTGTTTGTAAATACAGCATGGTCAAAGCTGACTCCTGCACTAAAAATCAAGCGCCGGAGCATGCTAGCAGGATCACCAGAGTGCACTCCTTTTCCTAAAACCAGGTACTGGACCGGCGGGAAGTGTGCACAGGTTCCTGAAACTTATCCTTGGCGCCGCCCTCAAACATTTCGACCAGAGCGCACTCTGTTGCCAAAATTCTGGCACCGGATCCATTTTTCACGGTTTCGGGAGCTCGCTAGACGCCCCGAGGCGCTGCGATGGACCGGTGATGGAGTTTGCTGTTTTGCCTGGATGTCCCCGCTCCAGATAACCCATGTTCTTATGTTGAGATGCCTCCATGTCATTGATTTTGTGCTGTGAAATGCTTGACACTCCCCATGTCCTCCGTTACTTGTTTACCAAGGCTGGCACACAGCCATGAGCAGGGTACAGGGGCCGTGGCGGCCACGTGCGCGCACGTGCCCTCCCCTATGGCCTGATGACATACGGCATTGCATGTCTCATCTTGATCGTATCAATACCTCTTGTCGCCTCGCATGTGTGTTCGTGCCCTGGTTGGGCACGGGACATGATCCTCGGCATGACATTGTGGCATCCCTCTGTGACGCGCCTGGGTGGCTTTGCTTCCTTTTTGTGGCCATCTGTTGGTGGCGTTCCCTCGGCATCGTGGCGGCGGCTTTATGCCTTTGTGGCCTTGCTGTGTGTCGTGTGGCTGCCGTGCCTTGCCATGCGTACGGTGGCGGCTGCCAGCGCGCGCTGGAGGAGCTGCGTGCGGCGGTGGAGGAGGAGCGGGGCCACATTGCGGGGGCCGAGAAGAAATGCCGTGACCTGCAGGCCAAGCTGGAGTGCATATCCAAGGTGAGGACTGACGGGGGCAGGGGCAGGGGTACTGCAGGCCGTGGGGCCAAGGGAGGTGAGGGCGAGAGGGGCAAGGGAAGGCACTGCTGTTCGCGAGGTTGTGCGTGAGAGAAAGCTCTCCTGACACGGAGCAGCCCGACGCGAACACAGGCATGCGTGCGTGCGTCCATTCCCGGCATTTCGTTTCGGTGGTGTTGGAGCCACGGCCGATTGGCCCGCTGGAGCGGCGAAGCAGCGTGCCGCGGGCGCACGGGGCACATGCGAGCGTTGCATGGTTGGGGGTGCCCACCCATTGTGTTCCCCCACGACCCGTCGGTGTTCTTGATGCGCTCCGCCTGTTGGTGACCTCGATGCACTCCAGTACGCGAGGGATGGCATGCCTCTGGTGGCCCTTGCACACCAGGGACCGGATGCCACAGGCCTTGCACAGTTGCTGCCTCATCTGTCGTGGCTGCTGGAAGCCCTAGCAGGGTTGCCTCCACCAAGTGCATAGTTGCTAGCATCCCTACCGGAGTTGCTGCCACGTCGAGCATGGTTTCTGCTGACACCTGGAGCGTGGGTTGTGCTGTCCTCAGGTGCCTTGGCTGGGCGATGATGCGTTGCCTGCGTCCCCATACTCGCCCCTGATGTCATGCCAACACCCCCATGGGGCACGTGTCTGTTGACGCATCTATGCACTACACGGACGCGCGCGAGCGGGGGGTGGAAACATGGTGATGCGCCCACGCAACACATGGCGCTCTACGGCCCTCACACACATGATGCGCCCACGCAACACATGGCGCTCTACGGCCCTCACACACATGATGCGCCCACGCAACACATGGCGCTCTACGGCCCTCACACACATGATGCGCCCACGCGACACATGGCGCTCTACGGCCCTCACACACGACAAGCGGTTCCTGACCTGTCCGCCTGCCTGTGGCATGTTGCCGGTTGGGGCATGGGGCATGGGGCATGGGGCATGGGGCATGGGGCATGGGGCATGGGGCATGGGGCATGGGGCATGGGGCATGGGGCATGGGGCATGGGGCATGGGGCATGGGGCATGGGGCATGGGGCATGGGGCATGGGGCATGGGGCGTGCCATCGCGCGCAGGTCGGCCGCGAGACTCAACGCACGCTCAAGCTGCTGGAGGAGGTGGACACCGAGGTGAGTGGGGGGGGGGGGGGGGGGGGAAGGGGTGCCTCTGCCTGCCTGCTCTATGTGCGCGTGTGTCTGCATGTGTGTGTGTCTGCATGCGTGTGTGTATGTGTGTCCTGGGCTTTTGCCCTACCAGCTAGCCCGCGGTCGTACAGCAAGTGGTTTCCGTGGATTCTCTTGCCCTGCGGGCTGCCTGCGCTATCGCCACCTGCCCTGCGCCAACTAGGAAGACAGGGAGACTGCCCCCCAGCTCGGCTGTTGCCATGCTGCCTACCCAACATGCCGCTTCCATGCTTTCCACGCACACATCCTTCACAAAAGGGGGGGGGGGGTCAACACCCGTATGCACGTCCAGCCGCCTGCAGCATGACTCTGTTTTCCCCCAGCTAGCCTGCTCCCTCATCCACGGCCGCACACATGAGGGGTCGCTGCCACCACAGGGCAGAATCACCACGACATTCGGGTTGTGAGTTCCATGTTCAAACTGCTGACCCTGCACGCAAGCCGCGTGCCCAAGGGCTACAAGGCTCTGCCACCTGCCGCTATACGCCTTGCATGCTCCACCCACTCACCATATCACATGGCAGCGGAGGGCCCCATTCATGAAACAGACATTGATGGCTTGCCTGCCCATGCCCATTCCCCCCCGCCCCCGCACCCAATGTCGCAGGTCTCCCGTCGCAAGGACGCGTCGCACCAGGTCAAGGCCATGCGCGCGCAGGTGCAGAGCGCCGAGGCCGAGCTCTGTCGGCTGGACAGCGAGCAGCAGCAGCTGCGGCGGCAAGGTGGGCGGGCAGGAATGGAAGTGGGGGCGCGGCCGTAAAATCAGGCAATAGTTTGGGCCGTGTCCCTCTAAAACAATGGCTTGTCTGCGCCCCCATGGGATGGCCCCCATATGGGGGAGGAGATCCGCATGGGGTCAGGGGAATCGCCACACACATGGGGCCCATGCACTCACGCAGTTCCATGCCCCGGTGTTGGAAGATGGCTTGCACTGCCCACTTTCCACGTCTTCCCATGGGCAGCACGGACTAGCCCTGTAGCAGGGATGTACTGCCACCCGCCACCCACGAGGACACCGGTTCGGTCCCCTCCTCTTCCCCCACCTGCACCATGGTATGTCCTCGCATCACAACGCATATTCTGTGGGTGGCATATTCTGTGGGTGGCGTTCCTATGTAGCATTCATGTTCAGTGATTACGCATGTCCTCGCGTGCCTCGTTTCTTGCCTGTTTAAGACGGCTGCATTGACATGCTCTGCCGCCTGATATTCACCCCCACCCTTGTGCTGGTGATCTTTTGCCCCCGTCACCCCCCAGCCCAATCCGCGGAGGAGCGCCTGGACAAGTTTGAGCAGCGCGCGCAGCAGAAGAAGGAGGCGGCCGCCGCGGCAGTGGAGGCGGCACAGGAGGGCCGTAGCGCGCTCGAGCATGAACGAGCGGCCGCGCTGGCGCACGCAGAGGAGATTGAGGCCAAGGTGGGGAAAGAGTCAGGGGTGGTCAGGGAGAATTCGACGATGAGGGGGGGGGGGGCGGGGGCGGGCGCTAAATATCTTTCCCATTATTTCAGTGGCATGCGTGCCCCGTCATGGCGGCGGTGCAGCGCGTACGTGGCATACGGCGGCATGTAAACATTGGCATGCATTACTCTGTAACAAACATGCTGCCGCACATTAACAGATGCACGTGAGCACCCGAGAATTCACGTTGTTGCGTACTGTGATAATGTGACGGATCTGCCGCGTGGCTTTTTGCCCTTAACACTAGCATCAATGTAATCCACAACAAGTTATTATCCCTCGCTTGTTACTAATTGTCATGTTGTTGCTAATTGTTCTCCTGGCTCATGCCCCTGTGCATGACTTGTCTGTTGTGTGCTGGTTTCCTCATACCCTGGCAGATCAAGGACCTGCAGGCCCAGATGACGAACGTGCGCATGAGCCACACTAGTGAGATGAGCGCGATGGTGGCCAAGTACGACGCGCTGCGCGTGCAGGTGAGCCAGGGCACGAGAGGGGAGGCTGAGGCATATGTATGCGCATGTGTTCAACAAGGAATGGTTGCACAAGCTGGTAGTTTTTTTGGACGGCGTAGGTAACTTGAACGTGCCTGTTGTCCTGGCTTCAGGACATTCATTATGCATTCCAGTACTGCCCATGACAACCCAATGTGTTGGACCCCTCTGGCTTGCCTGTGTTGTTTACTGTGTGCAGGTGAAAAGCTACAATGCAGCCTTGTCTGCAGCCATGGAACCTGACAAGCCATTCCCGCTGCTGAGCAGCATCATATGCCATTGAGTGATAGGTGTATCACCAGGGTTTCACACTGCTGCCGACTCAAGTTAATTCCTTGCCCCAAGTTCCATCCTGCCTTGCGGAGATTCCAGGCCCTCGGATTGCGGGTACAAAGAGCGCTTTGGGGATGGCCGTTTGCCAACCATCACTGCTTGTACAGAAAAGAAGCTAGGTACCACCCAGGCGAGACCGACCTGGCTCTTCTTCTTCATGAAATCATAGTGGCAGACTACCTGCGACATGCTGTGGGACTGATTTTTTCCTGTACATACTTTTCAAAAAATGATTTCATTCCCAGTAATGCACGAGAAGCACGGCGTCGATCGATCTGCAAATGATGTCCTGTACGTGGCAGAAATACGTTCATACATCACAATCATGTGCAGCGATGCATGACAGATACTGCCGCGTGTTAATCATAATTTTAATGATGTGCATGCTGCCCGCACCTAGAAGCTAGCTACAGCATGAGACACCAAAGTGGATCATCACTGCTTGAACAATTAAATTAATTGATTAACTCGTGCTCCCGTTGGGGAGTCACGGAGCATTAACCCTGATGGATGGATGCATGGATGGGTGCACCCAATCCTATACCGGTCTAAGCTATATAAAATATACAAAACAATCCTATTCTATCTAATCTACAAAAACAGTCCTATGTTCTATCTATGATGCTTGCGACCCCAGGGGTCTTGGCTGGCATGCCTCCCTCGTTTGCAAACACGCTCCTTCCCCACTGAAGGGGGGTGAAGAATTCAAGACGGGGTCGAGCTCGACCAAGCACTGTAAAAACTCCAAATGAGAGATATTTGCACATGCCTTCTGAATAAGGTCTCGTTCATACATGCTTGACTAAAACAAACAGATATCTTATGTACAAGGCCACTGAATCCACTACTCCTGCACTATTTTAAGTGGCTCGTCCAGTCAACACCGTTAACGATCTCAACTAGCATGGAAAAAGCCAACCTTTCCCTGAGAGGAACAGGCCATCTACTAGTGGAAGGGAACCATATGCGTCATCTTTCCCCATGAAAGAAAAAGTTCAATGGGGAAAGACCTACTCCATTCCATAGAGGAAGAGAACTACTTCCTATGTGCCAATTACTAATCAAGCCGAGGCAGCTGTCTGTGGCGCCTCACTGGGTTGTTCCCCCTTGCTCTTGTCCGCAGCCTCAGGGCTGTCATGACGAGGCTTGGTTTCCGCAGGCACGGCCGCACACTCTTGCTGCGTATCTTCTTTCTTTGCTGCCTTGGCTTTCCCCTCGGGATGCTCCTGCGCCACTGCACCCTGCGCATCGGCGCCCTCTGTGGGGGGCTCTGCCTCCCCTGCACCCTCGGCCGAACGTTTGGTGGCCGGCACAGAGGACGCGCTGTCATGGGCCGGCTCGCCGTCCCTCTCGCCCTCACCCTTTGGCTTCTTGCTTTGCCCCTCAACCGCCGCATCGGCCCCGTCGGTGCCTGACGGCTTGTCGCTGCTGGTGTCATGCTCCTTAGCATCCTTGGCGGCAGCAGGGCTGGCACCGGCACTGCCCTCGACCGACGCCGCGGGTTCTGCTAGAGGCATGGTGACAGATGCAAGCGCGGGGGTGGACACTGCGGACGGGTTGTCCCCAGAGGCAGGCACAGGGAAACGGATTTTCCGAAGTTGCTCCTGCAGGGTGGCAGCACACACATGGGCACAAGCAGGGGGGCCACACATGGGCACGCACACCGCAGGCAGCAAATATGAGCAAACCATGCACAGACAACGGTGGCTCACCCAACAGAACGGTCTCCCCACAAAGTCTTCAAGACTAGCGCACACCTGGCGCAGACGGTACCCCAGCGGGCAGCATGCCGTTGGGCCGGGCAGGGCCGTGTGATAGGTATAACGGGCGCGCCCCGTGTGGGATGGGCATGATGAGGTGCTACCTTCACACACGCTCCCGCTGCCACTCACAAACAGTGCGCCCCTTGGCTCGCCCCCTTGACCACATGCTCCCCGCCACCCTGCGTGCCCGCCACCAGCAGCCCCATGAGAAAGCGAAGGTGGAGAACGAGCTCTCCCTGGGAACAAGGCAAGGGCCGTTCCCTAGCGGGCACGACCACCACATGGCTGCCGCCACATAGGAAATGCGGCGCGCGCTGGCTTGCATTGCACTGGCAGGTAGTGGGGAGCGGACCTACACAAATATTCTAGGTAGTGCATGACAGGTGGGGCGGCCCCTGCCCCACCAGGGGCATACAAGCCGGCACGCCTTGCCCACCTGCAGCAGCGCGTTCTCTGACCCCAGCACGTTGCAGGTGGTGTGTAGCTGCCGCAGCTCGTCACGCAGGTGCATGTTCTCCATGGTGAGACTCTCTACGCGCGACCCCAGCTCCTCGCATTCTGCTTGCTTGCGCAGGCGTGAGCGGCGCGCCGACTCGCGGTTGCTCTGCTTGCGGCGCTGGCGCTTCACCTCCCGCTCGTCCTGGGGGGGTGGAACGGGGGACATGTTTATGTGGCACAGTTTGGGGGGCCCACCGAGGAGGGGGGCATTGTTTATGGGCACTGTGAGGGGTTACTCGAGGGGAAGGATGGGGGCAGGAGGGGGCGGGCCGAGATGCCAGGTAAGCCTTATGCAAGAGTGTGCGCTGGTACACAGGGACCCACCGTCCGCATGACACCCCGCGACGCATCCATCCCAACAGGGGGGTGGTCAGGGCTGCCATGTGCATGCGCGCACTGGCTGCGGGGCAGAGCCAGGGATCATGCGCGATGGGCACAGCAGATGGGACAACACGCCTTGCATGCACGATGGGCACAGCAGGTGGGGCAACACGCCTTGCCTGCACGATGGGCACAGCAGGTGGGGCAACACGCCTTGCATGCACGATGGGCACAGCAGGTGGGGCAACACGCCTTGCATGCACGATGGGCACAGCAGGTGGGGCAACACGCCTTGCATGCACGATGGGCACAGCAGGTGGGGCAACACGCCTTGCATGCACGATGGGCACAGCAGGTGGGGCAACACGCCTTGCATGCACGATGGGCACAGCAGGTGGGGCAACACGCCTTGCATGCACGATGGGCACAGCAGGTGGGGCAACACGCCTTGCCTGCACGATGGGCACAGCAGGTGGGGCAACACGCCTTGCATGCACGATGGGCACAGCAGGTGGGGCAACACGCCTTGCATGCACGATGGGCACAGCAGGTGGGGCAACACGCCTTGCATGACGATGGGCACAGCAGGTGGGGCAACACGCCTTGCATGCGCGATGGGCACAGCAGGTGGGGCAACACGCCTTGCCTGCACGATGGGCACAGCAGGTGGGGCAACACGCCTTGCATGCACGATGGGCACAGCAGGTGGGGCAACACGCCTTGCCTGCACGATGGGCACAGCAGGTGGGGCAACACGCCTTGCATGCGCGATGGGCACAGCAGGTGGGGCAACACGCCTTGCATGCACGATGGGCACAGCAGATGGGGCAACACGCCTTGCATGCACGATGGGCACAGCAGGTGGGGCAACACGCCTTGCCGAGGCGCACACGCATACATGTGTTCGCAGACACAGCGGCGCACACAAACGGCCGGCACACAAACGGCCGGCACACAAACGGCCGGCACACAAACGGCCAACACATAAGCATATGCACACAAACGGCGGACCGATGGGGCCCCATACACCTAGCACAGTGAGAAGGTGGGCAGGTGGTGGCACAAAGATGCGGGCGCGCATATGCGGGCGCGCACGAGTGTGTGCTGTGTAAGTGCCAGGGCAGGTCCTCATGCGTGTGTCCGTCAGCTATTGATAGAAACCCCAGCAAGCATCCCCACCCCACCCCTCATCAGTACAAGAAATGGTTCCCGACACAAAACCCTGCACACACATCGCGTGGGCACACCAGGCGCCATGCGAGCCCACCCCGCGCCATGCCGACCAAGCATCCACAGTTTGGGCGCACCCACCTGCAGGCCCCACAGCTCAGCACCGTCGCACGCAATCGCGGAGAGTGTCTGCTTGCTGTCACCACTGATGGAGCGCCGCAGGTCCATGGCGCCGGCATCCGTAGCGCCCGCGTAGCCCTCTCCGGGTCCGCGCCGATGGCCTACACTCTGGGTGGCAGGAGGTGGCGGTTACAGTACGAGGCAGTTGGTGACAGTTACATGATGTGCCAGGAGGCGGCAGTTACAGGATGCGGCAGGATGCGCCGTCACACGTTGACACATGACGCAAAAGCATGGGGCACCGCAAGATTACGAGTGATAGCATAAACCCGAAGGCTAGGTAAGGTGGCTGGGGAGGATGATGTTCAGGCTAGGGCGCATGATCAACAAAGGGAGCATGCAAGCACACGCTCCACCAGGACACAACTCAGCAGGCCGGGCGCACAGCACAGACGGCTCGTGCGGGCCCTTTTTCTTCCTCCCTGTACCCTGCACCCTCTGTCGCTAATGCCAGGCCAATACAGCTAGCCAGCGCAGCTGATGTGGCAGGCCATCCTCTGTTGCGGCGGTCGCCCTACAATAGATGATGGGGAGATGCACACATGGCACATGGGGCCTGGAGCCTGGGGCGTGGGGCGTGGGGCGTGGGGCGTGGGGCGTGGGGCGTGGGGCGTGGGGCGTGGGGCGTGGGGCCTGGGGCCTGGCGCTGGGCGCAGGGGGCAGGGCGCAGGGGGCAGGGGCCAGGGCGCAGGGGCCAGGGCGCAGGGGCCAGGGGCGGGGGCGGGGGCGGGGGCGGGGGCGGGGGCGGGCGGGGGGCGGGGGCGGGGGCGTGGGGCGTGGGGCGTGGGGCGTGGGGCGTGGGGCGTGGGGCGTGGGGCGTGGGGCGTGGGGCGTGGGGCGTGGGGCGTGGGGCGTGGGGCGTGGGGCGTGGGGCGTGGGGCGTGGGGCGTGGGGCGTGGGGCGTGGGGCGTGGGGCGTGGGGCGTGGGGCGTGGGGCGTGGGGCGTGGGGCGTGGGGCGTGGGGCGTGGGGCGTGGGGCGTGGGGCGTGGGGCGTGGGGCGTGGGGCGTGGGGCGTGGGGCGTGGGGCGTGGGGCGTGGGGCGTGGGGCGTGGGGCGTGGGGCGTGGGGCGTGGGGCGTGGGGCGTGGGGCGTGGGGCGTGGGGCGTGGGGCGTGGGGCGTGGGGCGTGGGGCGTGGGGCGTGGGGCGTGGGGCGTGGGGCGTGGGGCATGGGGCATGGGGCATGGGGCATGGGGCATGGGGCATGGGGCATGGGGCATGGGGCATGGGGCATGGGGCATGGGGCATGGGGCATGGGGCATGGGGCATGGGGCATGGGGCATGGGGCATGGGGCATGGGGCATGGGGCATGGGGCATGGGGCATGGGGCATGGGGCATGGGGCATGGGGCATGGGGCATGGGGCATGGGGCATGGGGCATGGGGCATGGGGCATGGGGCATGGGGCATGGGGCATGGGGCATGGGGCATGGGGCATGGGGCATGGGGCATGGGGCATGGGGCATGGGGCATGGGGCATGGGGCATGGGGCATGGGGCATGGGGCATGGGGCATGGGGCATGGGGCGTGGGGCGTGGGGCGTGGGGCGTGGGGCGTGGGGCGTGGGGCGTGGGGCGTGGGGCGTGGGGCGTGGGGCGTGGGGCGTGGGGCGTGGGGCGTGGGGCATGGGGCATGGGGCATGGGGCATGGGGCATGGGGCATGGGGCATGGGGCATGGGGCATGGGGCATGGGGCATGGGGCATGGGGCATGGGGCATGGGGCATGGGGCATGGGGCATGGGGCATGGGGCATGGGGCATGGGGCATGGGGCATGGGGCATGGGGCATGGGGCATGGGGCATGGGGCATGGGGCATGGGGCATGGGGCATGGGGCATGGGGCATGGGGCATGGGGCATGGGGCATGGGGCATGGGGCATGGGGCATGGGGCATGGGGCATGGGGCATGGGGCATGGGGCATGGGGCATGGGGCATGGGGCATGGGGCATGGGGCATGGGGCATGGGGCATGGGGCATGGGCATGGGGCATGGGGCATGGGGCATGGGGCATGGGGCATGGGGCATGGGGCATGGGGCATGGGTCATGGGGCGTGGGGCGTGGGGGGCGTGGGGCGTGGGGCGTGGGGCGTGGGGCGTGGGGCGTGGGGCGTGGGGCGTGGGGCGTGGGGCGTGGGGCGTGGGGCGTGGGGCGTGGGGCGTGGGGCGTGGGGCGTGGGGCGTGGGGCGTGGGGCATGGGGCATGGGGCATGGGGCATGGGCATGGGGCATGGGGCATGGGGCATGGGGCATGGGGCATGGGGCATGGGGCATGGGGCATGGGGCATGGGGCATGGGGCATGGGGCATGGGGCATGGGGCATGGGGCATGGGGCATGGGGCATGGGGCATGGGGCATGGGGCATGGGGCATGGGGCATGGGGCATGGGGCATGGGGCATGGGGCATGGGGCATGGGGCATGGGGCATGGGGCATGGGGCATGGGGCATGGGGCATGGGGCATGGGGCATGGGGCATGGGGCATGGGGCATGGGGCATGGGGCATGGGCATGGGGCATGGGGCATGGGGCATGGGGCATGGGGCAGGGGGCAGGGCGCAGGGGCCAGGGCGCAGGGGCCAGGGCGCAGGGGCCAGGGCGCAGGGCGCAGGGGGCATGGGGCGGGGGGAGGGGGAGGGGGGCGGGGGCATGGGGCGGGGGCGGGGGGCGGGGGCGGGGGGCGGGGGGCGCGGGGCGCGGGGCGGGGGGTGTGGGGTGTGGGGCGTGGGGCGTGGGGCGTGGGGCGTGGGGCGTGGGGCGTGGGGCGTGGGGCATGGGGCATGGGGCGTGGGGCGTGGGGCGTGGGGCGTGGGGCGTGGGGCGTGGGGCGTGGGGCGTGGGGCGTGGGGCGCGGGGCGTGGGGCGTGGGGCGTGGGGCGTGGGGCGTGGGGCATGGGGCATGGGGCATGGGGCATGGGGCATGGGGCATGGGGCATGGGGCATGGGGCATGGGGCGTGGGGCGTGGGGCATGGGGCATGGGGCATGGGGCATGGGGCATGGGGCATGGGGCATGGGGCATGGGGCATGGGGCATGGGGCATGGGGCATGGGGCATGGGGCATGGGGCATGGGGCATGGGGCATGGGGCATGGGGCATGGGTCATGGGTCATGGGTCATGGGTCATGGGTCATGGGTCATGGGTCATGGGTCATGGGTCATGGGTCATGGGTCATGGGTCATGGGTCATGGGTCATGGGGCATGGGGCATGGGGCATGGGGCATGGGGCATGGGGCATGGGGCATGGGGCACAAAGCAGGCCTGCATAGACGCGTGAGCATGGCCACTCACCACCTTGCGCTCCTCTTGGCTGTCGCTGCTGTTCTCCCAATCGCTGCTGTTCTCGTAATTGCTGCTGCTGGGCGCAACAAAACCACGCGAGGCAGGGGTGGCGCAGGGGCCAGAGGCCGGAACGACCGGGTGTTTTTAGACACAGTGGCACCATGGAAATGATGGGGTGCAAAAGGCGGAGGACAAAGAAAAGTAATCATAATAACAACCATGCGGCGTGCCTGTTCATCATAATAACGAAAGAAAAAGGTACCACCTGATCAATCATAATAACGAAAGAAAAAGGTACCACCTTATCAATCATAATAACGAAAGAGAAAGGTACCACCTGATCAATCCTAATAACGAAAGAAAAAGGTACCACCTTATCAATCACAATAACGAAAGAGAAAGGTACCACCTTATCAATCATAATAACGAAAGACAAAAGTACCACCTTATCAATCATAACAACGAAAGAAAAAGGTACCACCTTATCCTGCTGGGTGGTGTCAGGTACCTGCCATACCTATTCCCTGTGCCATGCCCTGTGGCTCACCACAGGAAACGGTTTGCAAGGCTGCGCTAGCGTCAGCTTTCCCACAGGACTTCAACAAGTCCCGCAAGTACGGGCACCGATGTCTCCGGTCCGGCCCTCATGGGGGGAGGAGCACGGCAGGCAACAGGCATGCGGCGACCACCCAACCTGCACACAAGTGCTTACACCCAACCTACATCCCACTCCCCATGCCATGCCACTTTATGGAAGCACACGTGCTGGGTGCTCTGCCCACAACCGAGTGGCCATGGCCCAAGGCCCACGCCAAGCCTCCCCAGTGCGGCTGCCATGGCAAACCAACCGCTCCCCACCCGAACCCACCTGGGCTGGCACGCTGGGTCCTTTTTCAGCCTCCCCTGGTGATCCCTCACATTTCCCGACAGGCCCGCTGGCCCTTGTGCCGCCCCCGCGGAGCCTGGCACCGCCGCCCTGGGCTTGTCGTACCCCTTCAGGTGGTTGCCGCTGCCCGCTGCACCAAGCGTGTGCGGTGGCACGCCACCCAGGGACCCCATGGAGCCCCCTGGTGTAGGCACCCCTACCCCCCCGTTGCCCATGAGCCCCGACAGGCCCGGGCGGTATACTGAGTGCGGCTGTGCCAGGTGGCTCTGCGCGTGCGGCTTGATGGCTGCCGGTGCCGCCGTGTCACCGCTGGGTGGGCTGAGTCGGCTTGGCTGCGGCTCATGGATCAGCCCATCCGCGCCGCCCCCGGCACTATTCAGCAGGCTGGTGAGGCCCCCGGAGCCCTTGCCCAACGCGGAGAGGTCGGCACCGCTACTGCTGGGCTTGCGGGCCACCACCTTTTGGCTGCTGCCGCCCGCCCCCCCTGCGGGCCCCCCGTGCTCTGGGCTGCGGTTTCCTGCGTGGTGCATGTCGGAGAGGGGACCGGACCCTCCTCCAGCGCCCGACGAGGGGGGCATCCCATACAGGGGCATGTTGCGGGGCTCGCCGTCGCTGCTGCCCCCCCTGGGTGGGGCCATGGCGCCACCGGACCCCTGATAGGGACACCGGGGTGTGCGGTTGAGCGCGCACGCACAAGGATGAGGTGCAGGGTGAGCAGCGACCGTGGGTGGGCACGGAGGCGACGTGGACGTGTAGGAAAAGGCGCGTGGATTGAAGGGGAAGCAGAATGAAGGGGAAGGGGGGCAGGAAAGAGAAACGCGAGCAGAACTTCAGGGGAACATCAGGACAAGAACCAGGCAAGGGATGTGGTCGGTGTGCAGCCGCCGCTTTCCACCACACAGATGGCCCGCGGGGCTGGATCCGCATCCACCCGTGACAAAGGCAGATGTCAAGCACGGACCCATTGTAGGGACGTCCCTTGCCCTCGTTGCATCCCTTGCGCCTCTCCGTGTGCCCCTTGCTGCGGCTAGCCATGCTCCGCTAGCGACTTATCGCCCCAGCGACCCGCCCTGTCTGGTCATTCCATCAACCCCTTGATCACAACCACACCACAAAAGGGCCTTGATCACAACCACACCACAAAAGGGTCTTGATCACAACCACACCACAAAAGGGTCTTGATCACAACCAGACCACGAAAGGGCCTTGATCACAACCAGACCACAAAAGGGCCTTGATCACAACCAGACCACGAAAGGGTCTTGATCACAACCAGACCACGAAAGGGACTTGATCACAACCAGACCACAAAAGGGCCTTGATCACAACCAGACCACAAAAGGGTCTTGATCACAACCAGACCACAAAAGGGCCTTGATCACAACCAGACCACAAAAGGGTCTTGATCACAACCAGACCACGAAAGGGCCTTGATCACAACCAGACCACAAAAGGGCCTTGATCACAACCAGACCACAAAAGGGCCTTGATCACAACGCAGACCACAAAAGGGCCTTGATCACAACCAGACCACAAAAGGGCCTTGATCACAACCAGACCACCAAAGGGACTTGATCACAACCAGACCACGAAAGGGCCTTGATCACAACCAGACCACCAAAGGGACTTGATCACAACCAGACCACAAAAGGGCCTTGATCACGACCAGACCACCAAAGGGCCTTGATCACAACCAGACCACAAAAGGGCCTTGATCACAACCAGACCACAAAAGGGCCTTGATCACAACCAGACCACAAAAGGGACTTGATCACAACCAGACCACGAAAGGGCCTTGATCACAACCAGACCACAAAAGGGCCTTGATCACAACCAGACCACAAAAGGGCCTTGATCACAACCAGACCACAAAAGGGTCTTGATCACAACCAGACCACGAAAGGGCCTTGATCACAACCAGACCACAAAAGGGACTTGATCACAACCAGACCACAAAAGGGCCTTGATCACAACCAGACCACGAAAGGGCCTTGATCACAACCAGACCACGAAAGGGCCTTGATCACAACCAGACCACGAAAGGGCCTTGATCACAACCAGACCACAAAAGGGACTTGATCACAACCAGACCACGAAAGGGCCTTGATCACAACCAGACCACGAAAGGGCCTTGATCACAACCAGACCACGAAAGGGCCTTGATCACAACCAGACCACGAAAGGGCCTTGATCACAACCAGACCACAAAAGGGTCTTGATTACAACCAGACCACAAAAGGGACTTGATCACAACCACACCACCAAAGGGACTTGATCACAACCAGACCACAAAAGGGACTTGATCACAACCAGACCACGAAAGGGACTTGATCACAACCAGACCACAAAAACGCCTTGATCACAACCAGACCACAAAAGGGCCTTGATCACAACCAGACCACAAAAGGGCCTTGATCACAACCAGACCACAAAAGGGCCTTGATCACAACCAGACCACAAAAGGGTCTTGATCACAACCAGACCACAAAAGGGCCTTGATCACAACCAGACCACGAAAGGGCCTTGATCACGACCAGACCACGAAAGGGCCTTGATCACAACCAGACCACAAAAGGGTCTTGATCACAACCAGACCACGAAAGGGACTTGATCACAACCAGACCACGAAAGGGCCTTGATCACAACCAGACCACGAAAGGGCCTTGATCACGACCAGACCACAAAAGGGCCTTGATCACAACCAGACCACGAAAGGGCCTTGATCACAACCAGACCACAAAAGGGCCTTGATCACAACCAGACCACCAAAGGGCCTTGATCACAACCAGACCACAAAAGGGCCTTGATCACAACCAGACCACAAAAGGGCCTTGATCACAACCAGACCACAAAAGGGCCTTGATCACAACCAGACCACGAAAGGGCCTTGATCACGACCACACCACAAAAGGGCCTTGATCACAACCAGACCACAAAAGGGCCTTGATCACAACCAGACCACAAAAGGGTCTTGATCACAACCAGACCACAAAAGGGCCTTGATCACAACCAGACCACGAAAGGGCCTTGATCACAACCAGACCACGAAAGGGCCTTGATCACAACCAGACCACAAAAGGGCCTTGATCACGACCAGACCACAAAAGGGCCTTGATCACGACCAGACCACGAAAGGGTCTTGATCACAACCAGACCACAAAAGGGCCTTGATCACAACCAGACCACAAAAGGGTCTTGATCACAACCAGACCACGAAAGGGCCTTGATCACAACCAGACCACAAAAGGGCCTTGATTACAACGCAGACCACACGATGGCAAACATCGCCCGTGATGCCCTCACACGCCGCCAGCCAGTTGCGTTCAAGAAATGGGAAATGGGCAGCGCAAGCATGCTGCGTGACGGGCAGCGCAAGCATGCTGCATGATGGGCAGCGCAAGCATGCTGCTGCATGACGGGCAGCGCAAGCATGATGCATGGCGGGCAGCGCAAGCATGCTGCGTGATGGGCAGGGCAAGGGTGGGGAGCCATGTCATGCACGGGGCAATACCACGCGTGCACAAGGCACAAAGGACGTACCAAGGGTGGGCCAGCAGCGCTTCCGTTGTCGACGCGGCCGCGACCCCCCGCGTCTTCCCCCTGGCCGGACGCCTGCGCAGAGGAGGAGGAAGGCACGGCCGAGGAGGACCCTGATGCAGATGAGCCAGGGTGTCCCCCTGGGGGGTAGTGCCCAAAGGGGCTGCCCATGCTCCCGTATACCGCCATCATGCAGACACACACATGTTCGGATTCACCATGACGCGACAAAGATGATGCCATGCTAACACTGTGACGACACACAGATAAGAACGACACTCTGCGGACGATGATAACGCACAGATGGGGATGAGACAGAGATGATGATGACGATGATGACCCATGGACGACGATGACGCCACACCAACTTGGATGATGCCTGTCTGAGAATGTTGGCTCCACTCCAACACCAGGTGGCAAGCGAGAGCCTAAACGAGAAGAACCTGTTTGCTGCTGTGTGCCGTCACCTGTTGGCGCGACAGGAACACCCCGAATCAAGAGGACGACACGCCCACGTGTGCACCAACACATGCTACCGCACGAGACGACGCACGAGACAACGCACGAGACAACGCACGAGACGACGCACTTTCCGAATGCTAGACAACCTGCCTCCTACGCACTATGACACAGGTACACAAAAACCACAGGATATTTGCGGACAATAAACATACTAGCATACTCATGTGTACCAGTATGATGATATTATAGTGTACTCATACTAACAACATCATACTAGTATTAAGTCAGGGGGCAGGGAGACTACTGCCCACAAGACATTGCATCGACAGACGATGGGCAAAGGGCCGGGGGAGCGTACCGGTGGCATCGGCGGGTGCGGGAACATGCCGCCAGGGAACATCCCTGGGAACCCCCCTGGCATGCTCATGGACATGCCCGGCAGCGGGGGCGGGTACGGGGGCATCATGCCCTGGGGCCCCCACATGTAAGGGTGGCCACCCCCGGAGGAAGATGCGGGCATGGATGGAGGCATGAAGCCGGCAGGGGGCATGCCGCCAGGGCCCATCTGAGAGTTGTAGTATCCCTGAAGGGGGAGAGGGGGGGAGGCGTGCCGCATGTGACGGACGAATCATGGACAGAATCCATCCGCACGCACGACCAGCAGGTTAACACGGCACCCACATCGGACAGCCACATATCTACGGTGCCACAGACAAGCAAGAACGGCAGCGTGCAGCCATGGGTGTTCCATGGGCGGCACGGTGGCAGCACACAACAACCATGTGTGGGGCCTACCAGGACGCCCATGCCCTGCGGCGCATGCATGCGTGCGTGAGCGCTGAACTAGCTGGCTGCAGCGCGCGCCCTGCGTCGCTGGTCGACCAAGAGCGTGGCGCACCAGCAGCAAGCATGTGCATGAACAATCATGCCACATGCGCGTGGCGGGAACACGGGAAGCCAGCCCCCCCACATGCGGGGTCACCCACGTAACGCATACCCTGCCCTGTTCACCCACAAGGGGCCGCCCTCGTGCAGTCTACAGTAGCACCCCAGCACACTAGACCGCCCTCACATTGCCGTCTCCACAGCACCCGGCCGGCACGCACGCCACTCACATCCCCTCCATCCCCCAGCAAGGGACACCGTGATAGCGGCCGCCACCTGGCCACGCATGGGATGTCTACCTTTCAGAGGGCGCGTATGAGGGGTTTTCTGGCACAACCTGACCACACCCACTCCCTGCCAAGCCATGGGGCCCACACAAACTCCCACCGATGCACACAACACGCTAGCGAGGCAGACCTGCGAAAGATGGCAGCACCACCGGTATGATTAGGGCACCGAGACAGGCAAGAGCAAGGCGTGTCATGCGGCGAATGCCACCACTGCAGCAGTTGCAGCGGCCGCTCATGACAACAGCATGGGTAGAGACTAGGCCGCACGTGGCTGGAAACAGGGGCTGGCAGGAAACAGGGGCTGGCAGGAAACAGGTGAAGGCAGGAGACAGGGGGCGGGCAGGAAACAGGGGGGGGCAGGAGACAGGGAGTGGCAGGAAACAGGGGGGGGGGGGCAGGAAACAGGGGGGGTGGCAGGAGACAGGGAGTGGCAGGAAACAGGGGCGGGCAGGAAACAGGGGGGGGCAGGAAACAGGGGGGGGCAGGAAACAGGGGGGGCAGGAAACAGGGGGGGGCAGGAAACAGGGGGGGAGGAAACGGTGGGGGCAGGAGACAGGGAGTGGCAGGAAACAGCGAGAGGCAGGAAACAGGGGGTGGCAGGAGACAGGGGGGGGCAGGAAACAGGGGGTGGCGGGAGACAGGGAGTGGCAGGAAACAGGGGGGGGCAAGAAACAGGGCAGGGAGGAAACAGGGGGTGGCAGGAAACAGCGGGGGGCAGGAAACAGGGGGGGGAGGAAACAGGGGGGGCAGGAAACAGGGGGGGAGGAAACGGTGGGGGCAGGAGACAGGGAGTGGCAGGAAACAGGGGGGGGCAAGAAACAGGGCAGGGAGGAAACAGGGGGTGGCAGGAAACAGCGGGGGGCAGGAAACAGGGGGGGGAGGAAACGGTGGGGGCAGGAAACAGGGAGTGGTAGGAAACAGCGGGGGGCAGGAAACAGCGGTGGGCAGGAAACAGGGGGGGGAGGAAACGGTGGGGGCAGGAAACAGGGAGTGGAAGGAAACATCGAGGGGCAGGAAACAGGGGGGGGGCAGGAAACAGAAGGGGGCAGGAAAAGGGGGGGGGGGGGGGGGGGGGGGGGGGGGGGGGGGGGCAGGAAACAGGGGGCCCAACATGCTTGCGGAATCACATTGCGGACAGAGCGCGAAACAAGGGCTGCATCTTAGAGTCCCCTCTGCTTTAAACCCTAATTAGCATTAGTCCAAACTGGCCAAGGTAATGCTCCTTCTATACAATGTGCATTTTGGACACAAGCAGGCATTACTCCCCCAAGCGACACTAATCCGTGCCTGGTGCCTGCGCCTCTCCAGGCTGCAGGCTTCACGCAGACAGGAGCAGCTCAACGGTGTAACGAACCTGCATGCTAGCCATCCACTGGTTGTATTGGTCTTGTTGGGGAAAAGTCTGCGAGAGCGCAATTTTAGTTTTGGGGCGCACAGCAACGCGCCAAAAAGGTGAGTAGGACGCGGGCTTAAACTCCCCAAATGAAAATCCCCTGTCTCCTCTCCATGGGCACCAAGGTTTCGAACGACAAAATTCGAATTCTGCATGGGCATTTAAGCCAGAAGACTTGCTGAGGACGGGAAGTACGATGCTTACCTTTGAAGCGTCTGCGGGAGCCGGTTCAATGCCCATCGCCTACTACTCAGCCTACCAGAAAACGTGACAATTTTTCGCTAGTTTAAGCACCAACTTGTAAAACCCTGCAAAAATTTTCGAAAGGTAGAAGCAGGACCGATGTTTCTATGGAATCTAGCTGTGACCTTTAAGCGATGGATGGCATCCACGCTTTCTAGGCAACTTTACAGGGAAGTTCCGTAACTATTTTTCGCAGCTGTGTCTACTGGAGAGCCCAAATTCCGAAGAGCACATCCAATCCTTCTTTTCAACGTGTAGGCGCTCCCCTAGTTCGCGGACCCCCCTGACACTGCTCCGCGCCCTCAGGAAATGCGTCTTTCCTTAAACTTGCCGTTACCGGTCACCACAACGACGTCTACCTTCTCTATCCCATCAAAAACAAAAACAACTCGCTTACAATGCTAAGCGAACAAAGCCTCGTGCCAGCATACTCCACCCGCGAATGCGCTTGGAAAAGTTGGGGCTTGCAGGCGGGTCTTTCGATCAAACGCTCCAGCGTGTAAGCGTTCCGCCCCTGCCACCTCTTCGATCCAAAGGCGCGCCCGGCTGGCAGGACGAACGATCTGGCCTGGGCTGAGCTGTCCGGTGCTAGTTCCAGTCTTTTGGCAAAAAGAACAGGCACTGCACGCCTGACCGGCCTGCTAAAGCGACCCTGGCACGGTGTACTGTGTTCTACTGGCCGCGCCTCCAAGTATAATGTTGAAGCAATCGTGTTTTGCTCCTGCCATCCGATTTGCCAAATCAGATGTCGGGCGCGTGGGACGGACCGTAGGACAGCTGGGTTATACAGCGCACGGTGGGACACAACAACAACAACAACAACAACAACAACAGCGCACGGTTAGCAATTCCTGCGAAGTGCAACGCGGAGATTCCAGAATCTAAGGGGGGCGCGCGAGGTTTGCGCGCTTACTTGTCCATGCCTGTGCCAGGACATCGGGTATGGGACTAGGGACGGACGTTCGAGACGGACCCTGGGACACGCGTGCCGCGGGGCCTGGGACTCAGAGAGACCAGAGTCGAGTCTCGGCGTACTACAGTACTGCATGCGTGGCAAGCCAGCAGGCGTGAGGCGTGGCAAGCCAGCAGGCGTGGCATCCCATCCATGACAACTTTTTGGGGCGGTCACGTTGAATGATTGATGAACACGATCTCACGAGACTCTCACAATGTTGGATGTGAGACTCACATGTTCAAGTTTGCCACCCCCATAAGGCAGGACCAGCCGTTGGATCCACCAGGGATCCACTATTTATAACCCTGTCGGACCACCGGCGCGGGAATAAACTCAAGTCAAGTCAACTCAACAATGTTTGATTGGTACTCAAACCTTGTCCCGTCTCGGTGTACGGCCTTGCTCTGGCCAATGCACAAATACTAGACAATACTCTAGTCTGTACAGGCGAGCCATAAAGGTGTAGCACGTTTTGGCAGTTGGCAATTATAATTGCTGCCCACCGGGGCAGACTGCCCAATTTGTCAAGGTAAATTTGTCACAAACAGGTCTCCGATTTCCGATGGGTCGGCCAACATTGCCCAATTGTCAATTCTAGTTGGAATTCACAACATGCCTGACTGGTATAGTAGATAAATAGCCAGCGTACTCATGGTAATGTCGCAATTCTTGAAATGTCCGTGAATGGAGATGCACCCAGCATGCTTTCACTTCTGGAGATGTGGTCATGGACCAGACGAATGGCCACAGGTTTGGCTTCAATTTGCCAACCTCTTTAAGTCATGAAATAGCTTCTTTTCTCAAATCTGAACCAAACCGCACGCGCTGGTGGTCATCTCGCGATGGGGCCGATTTCTGCACAGGTACGCTTGCGCGGCCGACTCAGAAGGGCACGACCATGTGCAACAGTGTGCTGGTACTAAGGAAGGCATCCCGCATTCTGGTATATTTTGTACCCCCCCCGCCCCCTGGGGCCAGACAAAGGCCCTCTTGCCACATGAGACATATAACTTGTTTTTCCAACATTTTTAAGACTCATGGCGCTGTATGCCATTGTTGACGGCATCGCGACCGCAGACCATCGTGGAGGAGAGCAAGAACCTCCGCCTCGACCCCATCATGGACGCCGACATGATGTGGATTGTGGAGGAGTACTGCAAAGCTCCGCTGCCGGAGGGGTGGGAGCGGCTGGAAATGCCCAACGCTCCTGGTCACCGCACCCGATACATCCATAGGCGTCGCAGGTGTGTAGGCATTCGGCTCCGGCCATGGACGGCACGCATGCATGCGTGCCTGGCATGCGCGTTGTTTCTCAGGCAAAAATAGGGATAACTAGATTGCAGCAGGATGCGATGTGCTGTAGAATAGTGCGCGCATTTGCTAGTCTCCTTGCTCAACGCGTCCAGGCCAGGCACACTGCCGTGCTCGCCTCCGCCATCCGACACTGTCGGAGCGGAAGCGACGGGTACCCGTTCCTGTTTGCGTGCACGCCTTCTTGCTTTGGCTGCAAAGCTTTCTACATAGTGGGGCTTTTGTCAGGCTTCCCGGTACTTTGGCTAATTCTGGCCCGGATGTGCGGCGGGGAAGTGACATGTAACAGATCGGCAGCGCTGGCGGGGCCAGGGAGGGAAGCGCTAGGGGAGAGATCCCGAAGGGCCTATGGGGGGCCTCATGCTGGGCTGCCTGACTGCTTGGAGGACATTTCACTGACTTATTAGTCAGTTGGAAGGACTTGTTGCCAATTCCATGGGTTGCAGCGACGCTGATCTGAGTTGCCACTGCCGCCGGCTCGCACCACCCCCACACTGCACGCCCGCAGGTTAGACGTCACGGTGTCCCCCATCCTGCTGCGCTTCAAGATCCTGGTACGCGCACACGTGGGAACGGCGTCATGTCGGGTGTCGCTCAGATCACCATGCACCTCCTCACCACCGCGCGCCACCGCCGCTCACCCAGTAGTTGACACGGCCCCATCTTTCTCCCCCCGTTCGGATGTGTGTGGCGGCGACAAGGGTGCTGTGGCGGCTGTTGATGGCAAGCCGTGTGCCTTGGGGGCATAGGCGGGGTAGGGGCGCAGGAGGCATGGGCGGGGTCATCACCCGTGGGGCACAACCCCCCTAAGGCACAGGCAGGGACCACCGTGCGTGTGTCGGCAGGCAGCAGTAGCATGACGTCACAACCTGCGGCTGTCTGGCTGAGTGGTTAGTGCTTGTGTTTGTGTGCCAGTTTGAAGCAGAGTGGCTGGGTGGCCAGCGGGGGGGAAAGGGAAATGGGAGGGGAAGGCAGGGGGGCGAGCGCAATACCAGGAGGCGCATACATGGAAACGGGACGCTTGTCTCGCTGCACGCTTGTAGATATAGAAAAACTGACCGTTTCCAAGGAGGATTGCAGCTAATATAACTCTTGCCATTGCAGAGCCTGATTTATCCACCTACGCCTCACCTGTACCCCTGATTGGACTCGTCCCCCTGATCCACTGTAATCACTGTAATCAATGTAATCACTGTAATCACTGTAATCACTGTAATCACTGTAATCACTGTAATCACTGTAATCACGGTAATCACGGTAATCACTGTAATCACTGTAATCACTGTAATCACTGTAATCACTGTAATCACTGTAATCACTGTAATCACTGTAATCACTGTAATCACTGTAATCACTGTAATCACTGTAATCACTGTAATCACTGTAATCACTGTAATCACTGTAATCACTGTAATCACTGTAATCACTGTAATCACTGTAATCACTGTAATCACTGTAATCACTGTAATCACTGTAATCACTGTAATCACTGTAATCACTGTAATCACTGTAATCACTGTAATCACTGTAATCACTGTAATCACTGTAATCACTGTAATCACTGTAATCACTGTAATCACTGTAATCACTGTAATCACTGTAATCACTGTAATCACTGTAGTCACGGTAATCACTGTAATCACTGTAATCACTGTAATCACTGTAATCACTGTAATCACTGTAATCACTGTAATCACTGTAATCACTGTAATCACTGTAATCTCTGTAATCACTGTAATCACTGTAATCACTGTAATCACTGTAATCACTGTAATCACTGTAATCACTGTAATCACTGTAATCACTGTAATCACTGTAATCACTGTAATCACTGTAATCACTGTAATCACTGTAATCACTGTAATCACTGTAATCACTGTAATCACTGTAATCACTGTAATCACTGTAATCACTGTAATCACTGTAATCACTGTAATCACTGTAATCACTGTAATCACTGTAATCACTGTAATCACTGTAATCACTGTAATCACTGTAATCACTGTAATCACTGTAATCACTGTAATCACTGTAATCACTGTAATCACTGTAATCATTGTAATCACTGTAATCACTGTAATCACTGTAATCACTGTAATCACTGTAATCACTGTAATCACTGTAATCACTGTAATCACTGTAATCACTGTAATCACTGTAATCACTGTAATCACTGTAATCACTGTAATCACTGTAATCACTGTAATCACTGTAATCACTGTAATCACTGTAATCACTGTAATCACTGTAATCACTGTAATCACTGTAATCACTGTAATCACTGTAATCACTGTAATCACTGTAATCACTGTAATCACTGTAATCACTGTAATCACTGTAATCACTGTAATCACTGTAATCACCTTGTGGGCAGGTGGACCACTTCAAGGCTTGCAAGGCCAAAGAGACACCCGTGGACGAGCTGCTGGGTAGGTCCCACTCACATACAAGTATAGAAGCGACGTGGGTGTGTCCTGTACCATGCATGTGATGTGGGGTAAAGAAAGTAGACAATAGAAAATAGAAGCGACGTGGGTGTGTCCTGTACCATGCATGTGATGTGGGGTAAAGAAAGTAGACAATAGAAAACAGACAATAGAAAACAGATATCACATACAAGTATAGAAGCGACGTGGGTGTGTCCTGTACCATGCATGTGATGTGGGGTAAAGAAAGTAGACAATAGAAAACAGAAGCGACGTGGGTGTGTCCTGTACCATGCATGTGATGTGGGGTAAAGAAAATAGACAATAGAAAACAGAAGCGACGTGGGTGTGTCCTGTACCATGCATGTGATGTGGGGTAAAGAAAATAGACAATAGAAAACAGAAGCGACGTGGGTGTGTCCTGTACCATGCATGTGATGTGGGGTAAAGAAAATAGACAATAGAAAATAGAAGCGACGTGGGTGTGTCCTGTACCATGCATGTGATGTGGGGTAAAGAAAGTAGACAATAGAAAATAGAAGCGACGTGGGTGTGTCCTGTACCATGCATGTGATGTGGGGTAAAGAAAGTAGACAATAGAAAACAGAAGCGACGTGGGTGTGTCCTGTACCATGCATGTGATGTGGGGTAAAGAAAATAGACAATAGAAAACAGAAGCGACGTGGGTGTGTCCTGTACCATGCATGTGATGTGGGGTAAAGAAAATAGACAATAGAAAACAGACAATAGAAAACAGAAGCGACGTGGGTGTGTCCTGTACCATGCATGTGATGTGGGGTAAAGAAAATAGACAATAGAAAACAGAAGCGACGTGGGTGTGTCCTGTACCATGCATGTGATGTGGGGTAAAGAAAATAGACAATAGAAAACAGACAATAGAAAACAGAAGCGACGTGGGTGTGTCCTGTACCATGCATGTGATGTGGGGTAAAGAAAGTAGACAATAGAAAACAGAAGCGACGTGGGTGTGTCCTGTACCATGCATGTGATGTGGGGTAAAGAAAATAGACAATAGAAAATAGAAGCGACGTGGGTGTGTCCTGTACCATGCATGTGATGTGGGGTAAAGAAAGTAGACAATAGAAAACAGAAGCGACGTGGGTGTGTCCTGTACCATGCATGTGATGTGGGGTAAAGAAAGTAGACAATAGAAAACAGAAGCGACGTGGGTGTGTCCTGTACCATGCATGTGATGTGGGGTAAAGAAAGTAGACAATAGAAAACAGAAGCGACGTGGGTGTGTCCTGTACCATGCATGTGATGTGGGGTAAAGAAAGTAGACAATAGAAAACAGAAGCGACGTGGGTGTGTCCTGTACCATGCATGTGATGTGGGGTAAAGAAAATAGACAATAGAAAATAGAAGCGACGTGGGTGTGTCCTGTACCATGCATGTGATGTGGGGTAAAGAAAATAGACAATAGAAAATAGAAGCGACGTGGGTGTGTCCTGTACCATGCATGTGATGTGGGGTAAAGAAAGTAGACAATAGAAAACAGAAGCGACGTGGGTGTGTCCTGTACCATGCATGTGATGTGGGGTAAAGAAAGTAGACAATAGAAAACAGAAGCGACGTGGGTGTGTCCTGTACCATGCATGTGATGTGGGGTAAAGAAAGTAGACAATAGAAGATAGAAGCGACGTGGGTGTGTCCTGTACCATGCATGTGATGTGGGGTAAAGAAAGTAGACAATAGAAAACAGAAGCGACGTGGGTGTGTCCTGTACCATGCATGTGATGTGGGGTAAAGAAAGTAGACAATAGAAAACAGAAGCGACGTGGGTGTGTCCTGTACCATGCATGTGATGTGGGGTAAAGAAAGTAGACAATAGAAAACAGAAGCGACGTGGGTGTGTCCTGTACCATGCATGTGATGTGGGGTAAAGAAAACAGACAATAGAAAATAGAAGCGACGTGGGTGTGTCCTGTACCATGCATGTGATGTGGGGTAAAGAAAGTAGACAATAGAAAACAGAAGCGACGTGGGTGTGTCCTGTACCATGCATGTGATGTGGGGTAAAGAAAGTAGACAATAGACAATAGAAGCGACGTGGGTGTGTCCTGTACCATGCATGTGATGTGGGGTAAAGAAAACAGACAATAGAAAACAGAAGCGACGTGGGTGTGTCCTGTACCATGCATGTGATGTGGGGTAAAGAAAGTAGACAATAGAAAACAGAAGCGACGTGGGTGTGTCCTGTACCATGCATGTGATGTGGGGTAAAGAAAGTAGACAATAGAAAACAGAAGCGACGTGGGTGTGTCCTGTACCATGCATGTGATGTGGGGTAAAGAAAGTAGACAATAGAAAACAGAAGCGACGTGGGTGTGTCCTGTACCATGCATGTGATGTGGGGTAAAGAAAGTAGACAATAGAAAACAGAAGCGACGTGGGTGTGTCCTGTACCATGCATGTGATGTGGGGTAAAGAAAGTAGACAATAGACAATAGAAGCGACGTGGGTGTGTCCTGTACCATGCATGTGATGTGGGGTAAAGAAAACAGACAATAGAAAACAGAAGCGACGTGGGTGTGTCCTGTACCATGCATGTGATGTGGGGTAAAGAAAATAGACAATAGAAAACAGAAGCGACGCGGGTGTGTCCTGTACCATGCATGTGATGTGGGGTAAAGAAAGTAGACAATAGAAAATAGAAGCGACGTGGGTGTGTCCTGTACCATGCATGTGATGTGGGGTAAAGAAAGTAGACAATAGAAAACAGACAATAGAAAACAGACATCACATACAAGTATAGAAGCGACGTGGGTGTGTCCTGTACCATGCATGTGATGTGGGGTAAAGAAAATAGACAATAGAAAATAGAAGCGACGTGGGTGTGTCCTGTACCATGCATGTGATGTGGGGTAAAGAAAATAGACAATAGAAAATAGAAGCGACGTGGGTGTGTCCTGTACCATGCATGTGATGTGGGGTAAAGAAAGTAGACAATAGAAAACAGAAGCGACGTGGGTGTGTCCTGTACCATGCATGTGATGTGGGGTAAAGAAAATAGACAATAGAAAATAGACAATAGAAAACAGACATCACATACAAGTATAGAAGCGACGTGGGTGTGTCCTGTACCATGCATGTGATGTGGGGTAAAGAAAACAGACAATAGAAAACAGAAGCGACGTGGGTGTGTCCTGTACCATGCATGTGATGTGGGGTAAAGAAAATAGACAATAGAAAACAGAAGCGACGTGGGTGTGTCCTGTACCATGCATGTGATGTGGGGTAAAGAAAGTAGACAATAGAAAATAGAAGCGACGTGGGTGTGTCCTGTACCATGCATGTGATGTGGGGTAAAGAAAGTAGACAATAGAAAACAGAAGCGACGTGGGTGTGTCCTGTACCATGCATGTGATGTGGGGTAAAGAAAGTAGACAATAGAAAACAGAAGCGACGTGGGTGTGTCCTGTACCATGCATGTGATGTGGGGTAAAGAAAACAGACAATAGAAAACAGAAGCGACGTGGGTGTGTCCTGTACCATGCATGTGATGTGGGGTAAAGAAAGTAGACAATAGAAAATAGAAGCGACGTGGGTGTGTCCTGTACCATGCATGTGATGTGGGGTAAAGAAAGTAGACAATAGAAAATAGAAGCGACGTGGGTGTGTCCTGTACCATGCATGTGATGTGGGGTAAAGAAAGTAGACAATAGAAAATAGAAGCGACGTGGGTGTGTCCTGTACCATGCATGTGATGTGGGGTAAAGAAAGTAGACAATAGAAAACAGAAGCGACGTGGGTGTGTCCTGTACCATGCATGTGATGTGGGGTAAAGAAAGTAGACAATAGAAAACAGAAGCGACGTGGGTGTGTCCTGTACCATGCATGTGATGTGGGGTAAAGAAAGTAGACAATAGAAAATAGAAGCGACGTGGGTGTGTCCTGTACCATGCATGTGATGTGGGGTAAAGAAAATAGACAATAGAAAACAGACAATAGAAAATAGAAGCGACGTGGGTGTGTCCTGTACCATGCATGTGATGTGGGGTAAAGAAAGTAGACAATAGAAAACAGAAGCGACGTGGGTGTGTCCTGTACCATGCATGTGATGTGGGGTAAAGAAAGTAGACAATAGAAAATAGAAGCGACGTGGGTGTGTCCTGTACCATGCATGTGATGTGGGGTAAAGAAAGTAGACAATAGAAAACAGAAGCGACGTGGGTGTGTCCTGTACCATGCATGTGATGTGGGGTAAAGAAAGTAGACAATAGAAAATAGAAGCGACGTGGGTGTGTCCTGTACCATGCATGTGATGTGGGGTAAAGAAAGTAGACAATAGAAAACAGAAGCGACGTGGGTGTGTCCTGTACCATGCATGTGATGTGGGGTAAAGAAAGTAGACAATAGAAAACAGAAGCGACGTGGGTGTGTCCTGTACCATGCATGTGATGTGGGGTAAAGAAAGTAGACAATAGAAAACAGACAATAGAAAACAGAAATCACATACAAGTATAGAAGCGACGTGGGTGTGTCCTGTACCATGCATGTGATGTGGGGTAAAGAAAGTAGACAATAGAAAACAGACAATAGAAAACAGAAATCACATACAAGTATAGAAGCGACGTGGGTGTGTCCTGTACCATGCATGTGATGTGGGGTAAAGAAAGTAGACAATAGAAAACAGAAGCGACGTGGGTGTGTCCTGTACGCTGCATGTGATGTGGGGTAAAGAAAACAGACAATAGAAAACAGAAGCGACGTGGGTGTGTCCTGTACCATGCATGTGATGTGGGGTAAAGAAAATAGACAATAGAAAATAGAAGCGACGTGGGTGTGTCCTGTACCATGCATGTGATGTGGGGTAAAGAAAGTAGACAATAGAAAACAGAAGCGACGTGGGTGTGTCCTGTACCATGCATGTGATGTGGGGTAAAGAAAATAGACAATAGAAAATAGAAGCGACGTGGGTGTGTCCTGTACCATGCATGTGATGTGGGGTAAAGAAAGTAGACAATAGAAAATAGAAGCGACGTGGGTGTGTCCTGTACCATGCATGTGATGTGGGGTAAAGAAAGTAGACAATAGAAAATAGAAGCGACGTGGGTGTGTCCTGTACCATGCATGTGATGTGGGGTAAAGAAAGTAGACAATAGAAAATAGAAGCGACGTGGGTGTGTCCTGTACCATGCATGTGATGTGGGGTAAAGAAAATAGACAATAGAAAATAGAAGCGACGTGGGTGTGTCCTGTACCATGCATGTGATGTGGGGTAAAGAAAGTAGACAATAGAAAATAGAAGCGACGTGGGTGTGTCCTGTACCATGCATGTGATGTGGGGTAAAGAAAACAGACAATAGAAAATAGAAGCGACGTGGGTGTGTCCTGTACCATGCATGTGATGTGGGGTAAAGAAAGTAGACAATAGAAAACAGAAGCGACGTGGGTGTGTCCTGTACCATGCATGTGATGTGGGGTAAAGAAAGTAGACAATAGAAAACAGAAGCGACGTGGGTGTGTCCTGTACCATGCATGTGATGTGGGGTAAAGAAAGTAGACAATAGAAAACAGAAGCGACGTGGGTGTGTCCTGTACCATGCATGTGATGTGGGGTAAAGAAAGTAGACAATAGAAAACAGAAGCGACGTGGGTGTGTCCTGTACCATGCATGTGATGTGGGGTAAAGAAAGTAGACAATAGAAAATAGAAGCGACGTGGGTGTGTCCTGTACCATGCATGTGATGTGGGGTAAAGAAAGTAGACAATAGAAAATAGAAGCGACGTGGGTGTGTCCTGTACCATGCATGTGATGTGGGATAAAGAAAATATACAAAAGTAAATAGAAGCGACGTGGGTGTGTCCTGTACCATGCATGTGATGTGGGGTAAAGAAAACAGACAATAGAAAACAGACAATAGAAAACAGAAATCACATACAAGTATAGAAGCGACGTGGGTGTGTCCTGTACCATGCATGTGATGTGGGGTAAAGAAAGTAGACAATAGAAAATAGAAAATAGAAAACAGAAATCACATACAAGTATAGAAGCGACGTGGGTGTGTCCTGTACCATGCATGTGATGTGGGGTAAAGAAAGTAGACAATAGAAAACAGAAGCGACGTGGGTGTGTCCTGTACCATGCATGTGATGTGGGGTAAAGAAAGTAGACAATAGAAAACAGAAGCGACGTGGGTGTGTCCTGTACCATGCATGTGATGTGGGGTAAAGAAAGTAGACAATAGAAAACAGAAGCGACGTGGGTGTGTCCTGTACCATGCATGTGATGTGGGGTAAAGAAAATAGACAATAGAAAATAGAAGCGACGTGGGTGTGTCCTGTACCATGCATGTGATGTGGGGTAAAGAAAGTAGACAATAGAAAACAGAAGCGACGTGGGTGTGTCCTGTACCATGCATGTGATGTGGGGTAAAGAAAGTAGACAATAGAAAATAGAAGCGACGTGGGTGTGTCCTGTACCATGCATGTGATGTGGGGTAAAGAAAGTAGACAATAGAAAATAGAAGCGACGTGGGTGTGTCCTGTACCATGCATGTGATGTGGGGTAAAGAAAGTAGACAATAGAAAACAGAAGCGACGTGGGTGTGTCCTGTACCATGCATGTGATGTGGGGTAAAGAAAATAGACAATAGAAAACAGAAGCGACGTGGGTGTGTCCTGTACCATGCATGTGATGTGGGGTAAAGAAAGTAGACAATAGAAAATAGAAGCGACGTGGGTGTGTCCTGTACCATGCATGTGATGTGGGGTAAAGAAAGTAGACAATAGAAAACAGAAGCGACGTGGGTGTGTCCTGTACCATGCATGTGATGTGGGGTAAAGAAAATAGACAATAGAAAATAGACAATAGAAAACAGACAATAGAAAACAGACATCACATACAAGTATAGAAGCGACGTGGGTGTGTCCTGTACCATGCATGTGATGTGGGGTAAAGAAAGTAGACAATAGAAAACAGAAGCGACGTGGGTGTGTCCTGTACCATGCATGTGATGTGGGGTAAAGAAAGTAGACAATAGAAAATAGAAGCGACGTGGGTGTGTCCTGTACCATGCATGTGATGTGGGGTAAAGAAAACAGACAATAGAAAACAGAAGCGACGTGGGTGTGTCCTGTACCATGCATGTGATGTGGGGTAAAGAAAGTAGACAATAGAAAACAGAAGCGACGTGGGTGTGTCCTGTACCATGCATGTGATGTGGGGTAAAGAAAGTAGACAATAGACAACAGAAGCGACGTGGGTGTGTCCTGTACCATGCATGTGATGTGGGGTAAAGAAAATAGACAATAGAAAACAGAAGCGACGTGGGTGTGTCCTGTACCATGCATGTGATGTGGGGTAAAGAAAGTAGACAATAGAAAACAGAAGCGACGTGGGTGTGTCCTGTACCATGCATGTGATGTGGGGTAAAGAAAGTAGACAATAGAAAACAGACAATAGAAAACAGACATCACATACAAGTATAGAAGCGACGTGGGTGTGTCCTGTACCATGCATGTGATGTGGGGTAAAGAAAGTAGACAATAGAAAACAGAAGCGACGTGGGTGTGTCCTGTACCATGCATGTGATGTGGGGTAAAGAAAGTAGACAATAGAAAACAGAAGCGACGTGGGTGTGTCCTGTACCATGCATGTGATGTGGGGTAAAGAAAGTAGACAATAGAAAATAGAAGCGACGTGGGTGTGTCCTGTACCATGCATGTGATGTGGGGTAAAGAAAGTAGACAATAGAAAACAGAAGCGACGTGGGTGTGTCCTGTACCATGCATGTGATGTGGGGTAAAGAAAATAGACAATAGAAAATAGACAATAGAAAACAGACAATAGAAAACAGAAATCACATACAAGTATAGAAGCGACGTGGGTGTGTCCTGTACCATGCATGTGATGTGGGGTAAAGAAAGTAGACAATAGAAAACAGAAGCGACGTGGGTGTGTCCTGTACCATGCATGTGATGTGGGGTAAAGAAAATAGACAATAGAAAATAGACAATAGAAAACAGACAATAGAAAACAGAAATCACATACAAGTATAGAAGCGACGTGGGTGTGTCCTGTACCATGCATGTGATGTGGGGTAAAGAAAACAGACAATAGAAAACAGACAATAGAAAACAGACATCACATACAAGTATAGAAGCGACGTGGGTGTGTCCTGTACCATGCATGTGATGTGGGGTAAAGAAAACAGACAATAGAAAACAGAAGCGACGTGGGTGTGTCCTGTACCATGCATGTGATGTGGGGTAAAGAAAGTAGACAATAGAAAACAGAAGCGACGTGGGTGTGTCCTGTACCATGCATGTGATGTGGGGTAAAGAAAATAGACAATAGAAAACAGAAGCGACGTGGGTGTGTCCTGTACCATGCATGTGATGTGGGGTAAAGAAAGTAGACAATAGACAACAGAAGCGACGTGGGTGTGTCCTGTACCATGCATGTGATGTGGGGTAAAGAAAGTAGACAATAGAAAACAGAAGCGACGTGGGTGTGTCCTGTACCATGCATGTGATGTGGGGTAAAGAAAACAGACAATAGAAAATAGAAGCGACGTGGGTGTGTCCTGTACCATGCATGTGATGTGGGGTAAAGAAAATAGACAATAGAAAATAGAAGCGACGTGGGTGTGTCCTGTACCATGCATGTGATGTGGGGTAAAGAAAGTAGACAATAGAAAACAGAAGCGACGTGGGTGTGTCCTGTACCATGCATGTGATGTGGGGTAAAGAAAATAGACAATAGAAAATAGAAGCGACGTGGGTGTGTCCTGTACCATGCATGTGATGTGGGGTAAAGAAAGTAGACAATAGAAAATAGAAGCGACGTGGGTGTGTCCTGTACCATGCATGTGATGTGGGGTAAAGAAAGTAGACAATAGAAAACAGAAGCGACGTGGGTGTGTCCTGTACCATGCATGTGATGTGGGGTAAAGAAAGTAGACAATAGAAAACAGAAGCGACGTGGGTGTGTCCTGTACCATGCATGTGATGTGGGGTAAAGAAAATAGACAATAGAAAATAGAAGCGACGTGGGTGTGTCCTGTACCATGCATGTGATGTGGGGTAAAGAAAATAGACAATAGAAAACAGAAGCGACGTGGGTGTGTCCTGTACCATGCATGTGATGTGGGGTAAAGAAAACAGACAATAGAAAACAGAAGCGACGTGGGTGTGTCCTGTACCATGCATGTGATGTGGGGTAAAGAAAGTAGACAATAGAAAACAGAAGCGACGTGGGTGTGTCCTGTACCATGCATGTGATGTGGGGTAAAGAAAGTAGACAATAGAAAATAGAAGCGACGTGGGTGTGTCCTGTACCATGCATGTGATGTGGGGTAAAGAAAGTAGACAATAGAAAATAGAAGCGACGTGGGTGTGTCCTGTACCATGCATGTGATGTGGGGTAAAGAAAACAGACAATAGAAAACAGAAGCGACGTGGGTGTGTCCTGTACCATGCATGTGATGTGGAGTAAAGAAAATAGACAATAGAAAATAGAAAATAGAAAATAGAAAATAGAAAATAGAAAATAGAAAATAGAAAATAGACAGTAGAAAATAGACAATAGACAGTAAACAATAGACAATAAACAATAGACAATAGACAATAGACAATAGACAATAGACAATAGACAATAGACAATAGACAATAGACAATAGACAATAGACAATAGACAATAGACAATAGACAATAGACAATAGACAAACAATAGACAATAGACAATAGACAATAGACAATAGACAATAGACAATAGACAATAGACAATAGACAAAATAGACAATAGACAATAGACAATAGACATGGAGCAAAGAGGCTTGGGGCGAGAGGCGTGGGGGGCCTTCCCGGCAGCACCCAGCACACGGAGTACCATGCGCATGTTGTGGAGTACACGGCCACTCGCCTTGTACGAAAATGTTGTCTGTTGTGCATGTGTGTGTGCCGTGCTACATCAACAGCACAGCATGGCAGTTCATCAAACTAGGTGTGGTGTGCTTTTCTTGAGTTGTCTGCTTCACAGGATATAACTGTTATGTTACTACACTACACTACACCACACTAGGATCGTGTTTGCCCTTGCCAGGCAGTAGGCAGCCATGTGCCTTCCTCGCTTTCATCTCTGTCAGATTCCCTTCACGCGGCGGTGACCATGCTCGTGGCTTCTGATCCGTTTCTGATTCTTGCACATGCCGGTCAGCATGCGATTCTTGCTATATTTAGCCTCTCATCAGCTGACAATCGTTGTGCTGGGTCGCCGCCGCCGTTGGCCCATGCTGCGACGCTGCCCCATGCTGCCCTGGCTTCGTCGCCGCTCATTCCCCCTCCCCCGTGTGTGTTGTGTGTGCCAGTGATGGAGCTGCTGGCTCCCCTGGAGCGCGTGCTCGATGTGAAGGAGATGGCCGAATACCTGGGCATCGCGCCGCACAAGGTGGGTGGAGGCAGCATGGGCCATGGGGCCATCGCGCCGCACGAGGTGGGTGGAGGCAGCATGGGCCATGGGGGCATAGCGCCGCACAAGGTGGGTGGAGGCAGCATGGGCCATGGGGGCATCGTGCCGCACAAGGTGGGTGGAGGCAGCATGGGCCATGGGGCCATCGCGCCGCACAAGGTGGGTGGAGGCAGCGTGGGCCATGGGGGCATAGCGCCGCACAAGGTGGGTGGAGGCAGCATGGGCCATGGGGGCATAGCGCCGCACGAGGTGGGTGGAGGCAGCATGGGCCATGGGGCCATCGCGCCGCACAAGGTGGGTGGAGGCAGCATGGGCCATGGGGCCATCGCGCCGCACAAGGTGGGTGGAGGCAGCGTGGGCCATGGGGGCATCGTGCCGCACAAGGTGGGTGGAGGCAGCATGGGCCATGGGGGCATCGTGCCGCACAAGGTGGGTGGAGGCAGCATGGGCCATGGGGCCATCGCGCCGCACAAGGTGGGTGGAGGCAGCATGGGCCATGGGGCCATCGCGCCGCACAAGGTGGGTGGAGGCAGCGTGGGCCATGGGGGCATCGTGCCGCACAAGGTGGGTGGAGGCAGCATGGGCCATGGGGCCATCGCGCCGCACAAGGTGGGTGGAGGCAGCGTGGGCCATGGGGGCATAGCGCCGGACAAGGTGGGTGGAGGCAGCATGGGCCATGGGGGCATAGCGCCGCACGAGGTGGGTGGAGGCAGCATGGGCCATGGGGCCATCGCGCCGCACAAGGTGGGTGGAGGCAGCATGGGCCATGGGGCCATCGCGCCGCACAAGGTGGGTGGAGGCAGCGTGGGCCATGGGGGCATCGTGCCGCACAAGGTGGGTGGAGGCAGCATGGGCCATGGGGCCATCGCGCCGCACAAGGTGGGTGGAGGCAGCGTGGGCCATGGGGGCATAGCGCCGCACAAGGTGGGTGGAGGCAGCATGGGCCATGGGGGCATAGCGCCGCACGAGGTGGGTGGAGGCAGCATCAGCATGGGCCATGGGGGCATAGCGCCGCACGAGGTGGGTGGAGGCAGCATGGGCCATGGGGCCATCGCGCCGCACAAGGTGGGTGGAGGCAGCATGGGCCATGGGGGCATAGCGCCGCACGAGGTGGGTGGAGGCAGCATGGGCCATGGGGCCATCGCGCCGCACAAGGTGGGTGGAGGCAGCATGGGCCATGGGGGCATAGCGCCGCACGAGGTGGGTGGAGGCAGCATGGGCCATGGGGCCATCGCGCCGCACAAGGTGGGTGGAGGCAGCATGGGCCATGGGGGCATCGCGCCGGACGAGGTGGGTGGAGGCAGCATGGGCCATGGGGGCATCGCGCCGCACGAGGTGGGTGGAGGCAGCATGGGCCATGGGGCCATCGCGCCGCACAAGGTGGGTGGAGGCAGCATGGGCCATGGGGGCATAGCGCCGCACGAGGTGGGTGGAGGCAGCATGGGCCATGGGGGCATCGCGCCGCACAAGGTGGGTGGAGGCAGCATGGGCCATGGGGGCATCGCGCCGGACAAGGTGGGTGGAGGCAGCATGGGCCATGGGGGCATAGCGCCGCACGAGGTGGGTGGAGGCAGCATGGGCCATGGGGCCATCGCGCCGCACAAGGTGGGTGGAGGCAGCATGGGCCATGGGGGCATAGCGCCGCACGAGGTGGGTGGAGGCAGCATGGGCCATGGGGGCATCGCGCCGCACAAGGTGGGTGGAGGCAGCATGGGCCATGGGGGCATCGCGCCGGACAAGGTGGGTGGAGGCAGCATGGGCCATGGGGGCATCGCGCCGGACAAGGTGGGTGAGTGACGGTGTATAAGAACAAAACATGGCAAGGAGGGTGGGTAAGCGTACGGCCTCACGATATGGAGTGATGGGGAGTATGCTTAGCACACAGTGGGTGGGGTCATAGGGTGGGGGCATTGGACCACCCCATTTCGTGATGGAGTGTAGGGTGTGGGCATAGGTGTGCAAACGGTGGGCAGTGCTGCATGGGCAGTGCTACATGGCCAGCCATGTCTGGGCAGCAGCATGTGGGTATGCATCCATGTCCCGTGTGCACAGGAAAGGCAGGGTCCGCATACGCACCAGGGAGGGGGGACACACAGCAGGGGGGCAAACTTAAGGGCAAGTTTGGCCTTGGTGATGCTATGGGGTGCCCTGTAGCCTGGAGTCGCACAGCTGGTGGCTTAGGATGTGGGTAATTCGCCATGCAGCAGTTGGCGCGGGCAGGCCTGCAACGGACTAGTGGTAGTGGCTGGCAGACGTCCATGGAACGATCCAACCACAGGGACCCGGGGCTGGCCTTGCAGGCCCAAGTAGGGAATTGACCCATACCCTGGCCTTGTGCACTTTCCTCCTCCCCCCTCCCCGTGCCGCGCGTTGTGCTGGTGTGGTGGGTGCCTGCGTGTCTGGGCCTGCCACGCGTGCAGGAGCCCCACCTGATGTGGATCGCCAAGCTGGCCGTGCTCGAGGGCGTCCCTGAGGGATGGGTGAGCTGCCGCATGCGCCACCTGTCCGCGGCCTAGTGGCGCAGCGAACCATGCATAGCCAACCATGCATAGCCAACCATGCATAGCCAACCATGCATAGCCAACCATGCATAGCCAACCATGCATAGCCAACCATGCATAGCCAACCATGCATAGCCAACCATGCATAGCCAACCATGCATAGCCAACCATGCATAGCCAACCATGCATAGCCAACCATGCATAGCCAACCATGCATAGCCAACCATGCATAGCCAACCATGCATAGCCAACCATGCATAGCCAACCATGCATAGCCAACCATGCATAGCCAACCATGCATAGCCAACCATGCATAGCCAACCATGCATAGCGGACCATGCATAGCCAACCATGCATAGCCAACCATACATAGCCAACCATGCATAGCGACCTACGTAGTGTTCATTCCACATGGGCGGTGAGTAGGGAGATACGGTGCGGTGCCAGTCCTGCGGCACCGTCTTCAAGGCCGCTGTGTGCGTACGCCTCAAGCTTGCGTTGGCCGGTGCCATAATGCTGGCGTGTGCGAGGGATTACTGGCAGAGAGGCGTGCACGGGCACACCCTGTGTCAGCGATCTCTGGTCACTGTAGGGCCAGCTGGTCGTGCAGGCCAGGTAGCGTGCGTCACCAACATCCCACCCCTAGGGTGGTGGCGTGTAGTTAGGGTGTACAAGGGGAACACGGCTGCAGCATGGGGCAAGCGAACAGTGTGCGCAACCAGCCGTCAGCAACAAGGTGTACCATTTGCTTTTGGACAAAGTGTATGAACCAGTTCAATGCGCCGCGGAACCCTCAAGGCACAGCCTGTGCAAGCGCTCTGCACGATGGCACGCACGCCCTAGCTGGAACCTCCCTTCCACTCTGTCTCTGGCGGCCGAGCTGGTCCACGCTCCCTTTCTGTTCCGGCACAAGCAACACTGGGGAAGAATGCTCCAGGCATATGCTGGTCTCTGGCGCAGTGTGCTCCTGAGATGTCGCCAACACTGTTCCGGCGGCTGTGTTGCTGTGGCATGGCTGACAGAGCCACCCAGCACAACAAGATGCCCCCCATCACCCACCACAAAGGCACCATCCTCCTTTTCCTGCTCCCTCACTGCACTGCCCAGGGCCACCATTTCCTGTTCATCTCCACTTCAATGGCCAGCGCAGCAACTGGTGTGTGATGGGGTCATGCACCGGCTATGCATGTGTCCAGCTGGCTGACTCAGCTCCCATGCCTCCGTCCCCATGTGTTGTCACCCCCCACACGCGCCACGATGGTCTGCCACCATGTCCTCCTGTGCGTGGGGGAGCAGGAGGAGGTCCCGGTGCCCGGCCCTATGGGCATGACCATGTACCGGCGCCTGGCGGATGGGCGGGTGCAGTCCGAACACCCGGGGGATGCCATCCACAAGGAGCAGGTGAGCCACCCCACCATGGATGCCATCTTGTCCACGAGGAGCAGATGAGCCACCCCACCATGGATGCCATCTTGTCCACGAGGAGCAGGTGAGCCACCCCACCATGGATGCCATCTTGTCCACGAGGATCGAGCCACCCCACCATGGATGCCATCTTGTCCATTAGGTGGATCGGGCGCCCCCTCTCATCGCTTCCCTCCCATAGCGCGCCCCCATTGCTCCCATTGGTGGGATGCACTGGGTGGGGTGGGTCAGGGACAGGGTTTCGTCAGTTAGGGGCAGGGACAGGAGGGAGATACGGAAAGAAGACTGTTCTTTGCGATGCTGTTCGGCACATGAGCTCGTTGCCCTCTCCAAGTCACTGGCAACATGTGGTGTTCAGGGCGGATGGTTAGGTGGACCAACTCAAGCAAAAAGGACACAATCCTTCCCGGGATGGATGGCCGCAGCACAGGAGGGCTGATGGGTGGTTCCATGGGTGTGCGAAAGTGGCAAGGCAGCAGCAAAGCAGCCGTCGATAGGGGCCGCGTGTGGTGCACTTGGAGGCATGGCGGGCTGGTAGGCACCCTGCCGCCGTGTGTACCTATGACCCGAATTGCTCCGTGCTTGCACGAGTCCTGGGTCCCTGTAAAAGGGTCGTGGGCAGCCCTGGGCAGGCAGACGTGTTTGTGCCGGCTTTTTTTGTGACTGCTGCGAACTCATTGTTCTCGCGGCGTTGTGAAGCTATTCGTGAGGTACGGGTGGCCTGGTATGGGTGGCCCTGCTGATGGCATCCTGAATGGCCAGGGTTGCAAGGGAGGGGGGTTGCGAGCCGCCCATCCAGTGTGTGTGTGTGTGTATCTGCCCCTGACACAAGATAGCACTCGGTTTGCTGGCGCTCTTCACGGTTGTCGTGGGCTTGCCACACGTTGGCCCACCCCATCTCGCACCTGTGTCCCGTGCCCCTCCCTGCCAATCCTGTGTACACCACAGCTGAGGAAAGAGCGGCAGAAGCGGCCGCCCAAGCTGACGGTGCACGGGTCTGCCCACGCCAAGACCATGCCGCGGTACCACAAGGAGCGGGCGCCGGATGGGTCGCTCGTGCGGGTGTCCGGTGAGCATTGGGGGGGGGTGAGTGTAGGGGGGATGGGAGCGGACACGAGACATGGATGAGAGGCCACCTGGGGGAGGCCAGTAGTAGGGGATGCTGCCCCTCGCGGCTTCTCGTTGTGGGATGATGTCATGGGATCCACAAAGCATCCCCACAGCATCTACTACATGCTGAGGACCTCACAGGTGGCCATGCGTGGGGTGGAGGGCCTACTTTTCGTGCCGGCGGCATACATCGTTCCTTTCTCCTTATTTGATAGCTGCGGTGGGTAGGGTGCTGCTGCCATGTGCAGGAGCGGACTCGGCGGTCTGCCCTTGTCGGCATCGCTCTCACGGTGCCCTTGTCGTCATGGCTCACGTTCCGTGGTAGCATTGGCCGGGCTTGCTCTGTGTGTGCTCGTTGCTTGCTCATGGCGCCAGCGGTTAGCTACGGGGTCCCAGCGCAATTGTTCACCACCCGCGTGCCCAGGGATGGGGTATCAAGGAGACAATATATGTGCCCCGTGATCAGGGGGGTTGTGTGTGTTTGTGTGTGCGTGTGTGTTGACAGCTTGCGGGATCCTGAGTGTGTGTCGGGGTGCTGGCCTGTCAAGGCAGTGGCCAGTGCTTGGTGTCGATTATATGCACTCACAGGCAGGAGCAGGCCCCTGTTTCCTGGGTGCGCACCCAGGTCGCGTGATTTAGGGCTTGGAGTGCAACTTGACACGCCCGTCCATCACATCATGAAGCCTGGTAGAGTGTGGTAGAGCTTGGTAGGGCACGGTATAGTAATGCTCTCCTGTCTCTCGAGGCGGATCACCTGTGTGCGAACACCGGGCCTGACCACGGCAGTACTGCCTGCCCCGGGCCGTGCCTGCCCTTGTCATCCATTGTCATCGCCGGCAGAGGCGGAGGTGCCCGACTGCGGGACATACCTCGAGTTTTACGACGCGTACGGCCACCGGCTGTGGGTAGACTTGGTCACGGAGCGCATCACCGCGGATATCAAAGAAGTGGTGGGTGGCCAGCTGGTGCGATGGGGCTAGCGTTGATGGAGAAGCACACGGCCTGGTGGCACTAGGTGCGCTGATGTGCAACAGTTGAGGTTTTTGTCTTACACCCATGCCCTCTTTGGCAGTTGAATTTGGTCCCCTTTTTGTTTCTGCAATGCCAGCCCGCGTCGTGTGGTCTGGCGTCACCGCGCGGGCAGTAGTCTTGTCTTTACGGTGTGCCCTGGTCCTTACGGTGGCTGCCAGGCTCCCATTGTGCAGCCCTCTCATTGACCCCATCTAGCCTACCTCCATGACCAGAGCAACCCTCTCATTGACCCCATCTAGCCTACCTCCATGACCAGAGCAACCCTCTCATTGACCCCATCTAGCCTATCTCCATGACCAGAGCAACCCTCTCATTGACCCCATCTAGCCTATCTCCATGACCAGAGCAACCCTCTCATTGACCCCATCTAGCCTATCTCCATGACCAGAGCAACCCTCTCATTGACCCCATCTAGCCTACCTGCATGACCAGAGCAACCCTCTCAGTGCTTCCACGACCAGAGGGCAGCGGTGGGGGTATGCCCATCGTGCTTGTTCCATGGGTCGTTGGATGAGCGAGCAGGGAGAAGCGCTACCATCCATGAGATGAGCCATGTCCACGATGTGTGTGTTTGCGAGATGGTTTGGATGATCCTGCTGCTCACACGTCAGAGCGCTGAGCATTTTGGGTTACTCCTTGCAATTCCCCTAAAACCAGTTCACGGCAAATGGCATGAGGCGCACATGTTGTGGCAGCATGGCACATGTTGTGGCAGCACCGGACCATTGCCTTCAGTAGGTCTTTACCAAAGGGCATTTCTTTGCCACCATCTGCAACCAGGGGGGCGGCTGCCACCCTGTACGCCTCGGTCACTGTCATCCTGCCTACGCTGGCACACGCATCGAGCGCTCCCTTAATAAACAACAACGTTTAGAAATTGTTTCTATATCCAGGCTGGTATTCTCACGAACAAACACACGAGCGCGTACACTAACATGCACAAGCCATCTCCGAATGAGCGTACTTCGTTTCGATAAACAAGCTGGCACGTCTTTCTCATGAACACATTCTTGCCGTCTGAGCCCACCTCATTCCCAACAAGTGTATCTCGCAGGACTAGGTACGCGAAAATACGGCGAAAATACGGGATACGTAAGGTTGGCGCCGTACCCGTACTTTCGGTCCGAAACTTAGCCGACTTGGACTAAGCCAAAGTTCGCCCATGGAAAGGCGCGGCGTGCGTGGCAAGCAGTCAAACTTCGATGGCGGGAAGCCACGTGGCGCTCGCAGAGCTACGTCACGTCGTAACAACAGAAAAATGCGCCTACAACAGAAAAATGAGTGGCCACGCACAACCTGTGGAAAACAGTGGCTGTTGGCACTCGGCAGTCAGCAAGGCTTAACCCAAGTGCATCAATTTTGCAGGCCAGTCCATGGCCAGCGTTTCTAGTTCGTGACTTGTTAGCTGTAAGGCCTAAGCTCTCTTGTTTGGGTTTAACAGCCATTAGCGAACAGCATGAGCTTGACGATTTTGACCCTGACGAGGAGACTGTGGGACAGGCAACCGCAGTGGGTAGGCATCCGGGCTGGAAGTACGTGCAGAAGATTGGAAAGACAGCAAAGAGAAGCCAGATCGTGAAGTGCATCTTTTGCAAGAAAGAGTTTGCATCTAACGTGTCCCGCGTAGTCGGCCACCTGATTGGCGACGGGATGCCTGAACTCCTTAAAGCGAGGACTGTCAAGAAGTGTGACAACGGCCCGGACGATGTCAAAGCGGAGTTGATAGCGGCTCTGCGGGGTAAGGAGGGTAAGAAGCGCATGGCGGACGAGATGGACGCAGCCCTTGCCCAGGCCGAGAAGGAGGGGAGGGGTTCTGCATCAGGGACCGGCTCAGCAAGCGCGCCGCTAGTGGTTGTGGAGAATGACTGCCCTGCATTGCGTCAGCCTACCTTGGCCGAATGCTACGGCAAGGGGAAGAAGGAGCTCGATGCTCTGTGGTGCGAGGCATTCATAGCCTGAGGGATTCCGATTAATGTTGCACGGAACGCGACCCTGAAGAAGGCCATCGCAGCCACCAGCTCCTGTGGCTACCGGTATGAACTGCCGAGTCCAAATACCATGGCAAAGCGGGACGCCCTGAAGGTGGCACAGAAGGTGAAGGGTGAGGTCGAATCCCGGCCGCAGAATGCTATGCACACGGGAGGGACGCTCTGCTCAGATGGGTAGTCTACCCTCACCAGAGAGAATGTCATCAACCACACTGTGGCGCTGAGTGGCCAGCGCATTTTCTTGGGAAGGGACGTCGTCTCCGGGAAGGTGAAGTCCAGCCAGTTCATGTTCAAGACCATCGCCAAGCAGATCCGGACGCTGGGGGTCAAGAACGTTACCCAGGTCGTGACGGACAACCCCACCGTGATGAGGGGCGCCAGGACATTGCTGGAGAAGGAGTTTCCCAGCATTGCCATGGCAAGCTGCGTGCCCCACGGGCTCGACCTACTGTTCGAGGACATATACATGAAGTGCCCGTTCATCTCCAAGCCCATGGATGAGGCCATGGAGGTGGCCATGTTTGTGCGGGACCACGACAAGCTGCTGCACTTTTTCCGGTGGCACGGGGGCGCGGAGCTGAAGAAGTACGGTGACACTCGCTTCGGCACCCGCTACCTCACAGCCAAGTCCGTCATGGCTGCAATGCGCGTCATCAAGCTGACCCTTCCTCGACGGAGACGTCGCTGAGTACGCAGCAAAGCAGCCCTGGGCTGCTGAGTTTGAGCGGCTGGCGGATGTCGTCAGTGAGAAGCAGTTCTGGATGAAGCTGGGTCCTGTGGTGCACGTGCACAAGGTGATCAACAAGGAGCTTGTCTACTTTTCCTCTGACCTGCCGACGAGCACCAAGGTCTACCACCGCCTGTTCATGATGTGCGAGAAGCTCAAGGAGGTGCCAGGGCTGTGCGCCGCGGAGTGCAGGAAGCTGTTTGATCTGGGGTCCTACCGCTGGAACTACGTGCACAGCCCGATCCACGCCGCCGGCTACGCGCTGGACCCGGAATACAACAAAGCTGCCCATGATCAAGAAAGCAACGCGGAGGTCATGGATGGGCTGTCCATCATGATGCACAAGATCCTGGTGGATCCCGAGCGCGTCTTGAAAGCTGACGCCCAGTATGTCACCTTCCGCATGATGGAGGGCGCGTTTGCCAATCCGGTGGTCAAGGCTCAGTCGCGCATCATGTCAGCGTGGAGGTGGTGGTTCCGCTACGGCTCCATCCTGCCCGAGCTGAGGGAGGTGGCCATGCCCACGACCGGGCAAACCGCTGGCGCCATCGGCGTCGAGCGCGTCAACTCATCCGCCGGCTTCTTCATGACGAAGCGCCGGAACCGGATGGTGCCATCCACCCTGGAGCGCTATGTCTTCATCCATTTCAACCTCCATGTGATCGACAAGATCAAGCAGTACAACTACGAGGAACCCGTGCCAGAGTGGGAGGAGCGGTACGATGACGCCGTCACCGACGCCCTTCCTGAGGAGGAGGAGGAGGAGGAGGAGGAGGAGAGGAGCAAGGAGCTAGAGAATGCGGCTGCGGCGGAGCTGGAGGAGGCGGCAAAGGGGCCGGGCGAGAACAAACCCATCGTCCCTGCCAAGCGCCGCTTGCCTCTCCCAGACCTGGGCTTGGATGATGACGAGGAAGAGGAGGGGGAGGAGGAGCAGGAGGAGGGGGAGGAGGAGGAGGGGGAGGAGGAGGAGGAGGAGGAGGAGGAGGAGGAGGAGGAGGAGGAGGAGGAGGAGGAGGAGGAGGAGGAGGAGGAGGAGGAGGAGGAGGAGGAGGAGGAGGAGGAGGAGAGGAGGAGGAGGAGGAGGAGGAAGAGGAGGAAGAGGAGGAGCAGGAGGAGGGGAAGGAGGAGGAGGAGGAGGAGGAGGAGGAGGAGGAGGAGGAGGAGGAGGAGGAGGAGGAGGAGGAGGAGGAGGAGGAGGAGGAGGAGGAGGAGGAGGAGGAGGAGGAGGAGGAGGAGGAGGAGAGGAGGAGGAGGAGGAGGAGGAGGAGGAGGAGGAGGAGGAGGAGGAGGAGGAGGAGGAGGAGGAGGAGGAGGAGGAGGAGGAGGAGGAGGAGGGCAGAGAGGACGAGGCATAAGTAAGGCTAGAAAGCTTTTGCCACCCCATGTAGTGGTTTGAAGTTTCTGTAACAGTTTCAATTGGCCCTTATGCCCAGAGGTCACCATAGTTCTCCCTTGGCTGATGCGCTTCGTGGTTGTTGTAATTGGGCCTTGATGCCCCTATGCCAGGCGCTATCCAATAATCTGCCATGGCCGGATGGCCCAGGCTTCCTGTTTTTTATTGGCCCTTCATGCCAGAATGCCAGCCAAGAATCTACCATGGCCCAGCTGCCGCCCACGTGGTTGTTTTAATTGACACTTTGATGCCAGGATTCCAGCAATCCAATTGTTATGGCACATACATGTGGATTTGTTTTGCTGTCTGTGGGCATGAATCAGGAATGTTGTGCATGTACTTATTCATTTGATCATGTCACTTCTTTTTGTACATCCATGGGCTTTGGCTCCCCAACGGCAGTGCATGTGATGAACTAATCAACTCAATAACATCAATTTTAGCCAAGGCAGATTGTATAGTTAACAATAGACATGTGTCATGGAGTAATGATGATGCTGAGCGTGCGTTTGCAATATGGATCCATGCATGTTGTGGATACTTCATCTGAGAGAAACATTCCTGTGAGACAACTTTGTTGTCATACTTTGTTGTCATACTTTGTTGTCATACACACACATGTGCACACACATACATACACACACACACACATCCACGCGCGAGGCCGGAGCGTATGTATAGGTGCCTTGCCAGTGAGCAAAATGGGTGTAGGTGATGCCATCAATGAGTAGGAATGACACAGATATCAACGACATTGGAATTCCCTACAAAACTATACAAAATGGGCTCTTTTTCGTGCTTACCGTATTTACTGCGTGTTTACTGCATATTTACTGCATATTTAATGCCGACCCTCACCGTATCGTATTTGACCGTACCCGTACCGGGATACACTATTCAACCCCGTGCATTGCCCTGTCATCCGTTGCCTTGACATGATGTCGCATCGCATGTCTTGCCCATAAAACCACACGGCTGCCCCACGTCGCTTCCCCACGTCACGGCCCACCAGCGGCGTGTGCCAGCAGCAAGGGCCATCCAGCGCATGTGGCGTGGCTATGCCATGCGCAAGCACCTGGCGCAGTATCACGTGGCGGCGACTAGGATCGGCCGCGCCTACCGCGCGCACCTCTACCGCCGCGCACTGGCGGAGGTCACCGCCGAATGGGACGATGCAGCGGCCGTGCTGCAGTACAACTGGCGCATCCACCGCATGAAGGTGGAGGTAAGGGCGACCACACGGGATGGGGGGGCATCCTCAGGGGATCAGCAGGGGATTAGCAGGGGCCGGGCCACAAGGGCAGGGACAGGGGCAGGAATGTCAGCAGAGATGGGAGGGGGAGGGGTACAGGGGCAGTGAAACTGCCGCTGGTGTGTTCACAACACATCTTTCAATCCCTGCAATCCAGGGGAGGGAAGCGTGCCAACGCCACACGCATCCCATCACCGAGACAGCAACGCATCCCATGAATGCATGTCGTGTTTACGGGCATCTCATTTCCAACAGGACGATAGCGCAATGCACGGCAGGGCCACGTGTGTCCTCTTGTTTTACAAGCACCCACTCAAAGTCATGGCAGGGGCCCAATTGCGGGTGAAAAGCAGTATTCATGTAACAAGATCGGGGGCTCCGCCCCCGAACCCCCGCTACTTGCCAGATTCTGTGCCTCAACGGCAGGTACTAGCAGAGCCGTACACGCCCGCTCACACAGCCCGCCCACTAGCAAGTCAGCCGAACTAGTCCGGCCGGCCACAGGTTGGGATCCCATGGATTGCGCCTCGATTCCATGCAAATTCATTGTGCCGGCCGGTTTGCTGGCCTATTTTGGGAAGCCGGTGGGCTGGCATGCATGTGTGGATGTGGGGGGGAGCTGCCATGAATGCGTGAGTGTGGGTGGGGGCTGGCATTCGTGGGTGGGTTTGTGGGGTGGCTGGCATGCATGCATGCATGCGGGGGGGGGCTTGCATGCGTGCGTGGGTTTGTGTGGGGGCTGCAAGGTGCATGCCTGTGGGGGGGGCTGGCATGCGTGCGTGTGTGTGTGGAGGGGGCCTGCCATGCGTGCGTGTTGGGGGGTGGGGGCTGCCATGCATGCGTGACTACGGATCTCGAGGCCAAGAACAAAAGGTGGTGGCAATGCCGATTATATCAGGTGGTGGCTAAACACGCCAACAAACACGTGCAAAAACTGAGAGAAAAAATGAAAATTTCAGCAGCATTTCGCTAGGTTCCGTCACGCACCCAGCACTTCCAGACGTGTAGCCAGCTTCATCCTCATTCGGCTGCCCCGCCTCGTCAACAGGCGCGTCTGCCCGATTCACAGTTCCATCCTCCAGATTCACGCTCGCCTGCCCCGGCGGCATTGCAGGCGCGTCCTCCCGCACCCGTGTCTTCAACAGCAACCTCCTATACTTGATCAAGTTCCTCAACGAAGTGATTTGCACGCACAATATCACAACCAAATAACACGACACGCACAACATACGCTTAACACATTACCTCTACGCGAGCCAGATGAAAGACAACTCGAAAGTAGCGAACGGTAGCGATAAAATAGAAAAATATGCAAAGAGTCGCCATGTAGCCCATACAGCGTGCGCTAATTGAACAACTTACTTTTAGCAGTGCACGGTTGGCTCGTACCCCCCCTCCGCGGCAACAAATTTTTAGAATGGATTACCTGGTCGTTAAATTCGCCCAAAAAAAAATCATGAATGTCGTCTAATCCCGGCGCATTTGCGGTAAAATTCCTCGAGTGTATTTTTTTGCACAACAATCGATGATCACAAGTTCAACAATTCGGCTTTTTTCTGCATCCCAAGCCACCAACGGACACTGGCCCGATGGACAGAGTGTTACAGTATTGATGATGTCTCTGAACATTGCACACTGAACTCGTTTTGTTCACTGTGCAATGTTCGCTGTGTCGCTAATGTACATTTCGTGAGGACTGATCGACGACTAGCCATCTTGCCCCGCGGGACTCGAGGATCGCCTACTAGTCCCTATTCGTGTAGGACCCCGTGGTGGGTAATTGGTGGGGCTCGTTCTACATTCCATGAATGATAGCGGCATCATTTATGGAATGTAGAATAAGGTTCTGCAGGTTCTGGTATTATTTAGTCCAGGGCTCGTCGGTTTGCGCACGGGAGTGTTCTACAACCAGACCTTCCGGATGTCTCTGTATGTTGCACAATGAACAAATTTTGTTCACTGTGCAAGTGTCTTTTGTGTCGCTAATGTACATTTCGTGAGGACTGGTCGACGACTAGCCCCGCGGGACTCGCGTATCGCCTACTACGTGAGCTACGCGGCCAGCGTGAGCTACGCCATAGTGAGATACGCCACCGTGAGCTACGCGCATTTCGGCATAGAGTAAGGCTGAACCGAACCGTAACTAAACCTGGTCTATCACTAAGTCAGGTCCGTCCATCAGCTTTATCGCTTTTTGCCAGCAGCCGCCAAATACCCCTTGAATTGGTCCGCTCCTTGCCTATTTCCCTCGTCCGTTCCAAACACCTAGGCCAATTTCAAGCTCAACTTGGCACGCATCGTTGTGGATAGCTACGTTGCTTAGCTACTCGGAGTGCTCGACCGCTAAGCGGAGGTAACGGCAGTTTCAGTCTCTTTTACTGACTACTAATCGTCGTCACAGGGTGTTTGTTTGAGTTCCCGTCTGAGAAAAGTTTGGCCTCCAGACGTCTCGCGGTGACAGGCCGCTAGAAAGCCTACGGATCCGATCTGTGGAAAGAATTTGTGGAAACAAATTGTGCGTTCGGATTTCTGCGCTGCTGGGGTACGGAAAAGGTTTGCTGGAAGAGTTTGCGAAACAAATTGGCGGCAAAATCGTAGTATATAGGGCAATTATGCATGTGCAAATGTGTGGGTGTATATTCCTCAGCGTTTGTGCTTTTGGGAAGGGCAAGAGGGGAGAGTAGCGTGTTGTGCCCTAGGAGGGGAGGGGAGCAGATGCGCATACGGCCATGCACATATTTGCTTGTCTTCGCTCGACCCATTCGGCACAACCTCACGCCATCCTTCCGTTGGCACAACCCGCTCTGCTCCTTGCCCCATGGGCCCCCGCCTCCCCCATGGCCCCCACCTCCTCGCAGTACGGCCGCCTGCTCTTTTCTCGGCTGATCATGAAAGGGGGTGGTCTGCGCAACATCGACGCAGACAAGGCTGGCATCCGCAAGTGCGGCTGCAGCTTTGGCGGTGCGCGCATGCGCGTGATCCTCATCCAGCGCTGCTGGCGGCAGGTGAGACGCTATAGCACAGGTGAGACAGTATAGCATGGTGGAGACGCTATAGCACAGGTGAGACAGTATAGCATGGTGGAGACGCTATAGCACAGGTGAGACAGTATAGCATGGTGGAGACGCTATAGCACAGGTGAGACAGTATAGCATGGTGGAGACGCTATAGCACAGGTGAGACAGTATAGCATGGTGGAGACGCTATAGCACAGGTGAGACAGTATAGCATGGTGGAGACGCTATAGCACAGGTGAGACAGTATAGCATGGTGGAGACACTAAAGCATTGGGAGACACTACAGCACAGGTGAGCCGTCGCAACACGCTGCCCCCTACAGTGGCGGAAAACGTGCTCGGCGTGACAAGGGACAGCATGTTGCCATTGTTGCGCATACTCGGCACGACATGGGGGTGGCACCGTTCTGGGGCGTGGTTGCTTGCAAGTGTGGGCCATCGTGCCAAGTGCTTCCTGCTTGACGGATGGTAGGAATAATAGGGCGTGTCGTGACTGGCACACATCCCTCTTAGTCCTCAGGAATCACCCACCAACCGTGGATGCCTGGCCTTTGCCGCGGTCTGTGTATCACCCCATGTCTACTCTCAGGGTTTGAAGCCAACAGGGACCCACTTACACACCAACAACGAACCAACCAACCAACAGACCGACCAGCCACCCACCCACCCAGCCAACCAGCCAGCCAAACAAACAAACAAACAAACAAACAAACAAACAAACAAACAAACAAACAAACAAACAAACAAACAAACAAACAAACAAACAAACAAACAAACAAACAAACAAACAAACAAACAAACAAACAAACAAACAAACAAACAAACAAACAAACAAACAAACAAACAAACAAACAAACAAACAAACAAACAAACAAACAAACAAACAAACAAACAAACAAACAAACAAACAAACAAACAAACAAACAAACAAACAAACAAACAAACAAACAAACAAACAAACAAACAAACAAACAAACAAACAAACAAACAAACAAACAAGCAAGCAACCAGCCAGCCAACCAAGCAACCAACCAAGCAGCCAGCCAGCCAGCCAGCCAGCCAGCCAGCCAACCAACCAACGAACGACCCATGAATTCACCCAAGTAGTTGCTGGTCAAAAGTATCTTGGCAGCACAGCTTCCGACTTTGCTTGTCAGGTGTCACATTCCTCCAGGGCAGCCTTATCGCGGTTTGGCGGATGACAGGTATTGAAAGCTGACACCCCCAACACCATCAGAACAGCTGCTGCAGTTCTCTGGTCCGCTGGCATCCGCGAGCATGGGCCTGCCCAGTGTTGCTCACATTCCATCCTGTCCCCCCCTCCCACCTTTCCTGTGTCCCCCCCACATGCACACCCCCGCACCCACCCCAGTTCCTGCAAGATCGCAAGTTGCGGGCGGCAGGCGTGCCCGTGGTCAGGAGAGAGCGTGCCCTTGCCGTGATGCCGTCACGCAAGCAAAGCAGCACCGCAAAGCTGACAGAACCTGTGCCGGATGGCAGCAAGCAAAAGCCAGCGATTGCTGCCATTGACCGCCGCACAAGCGGCAAGGAGGCCAAGGGGAGTCGACTGGCCAGCGGTGGTGGTGGGGCCGTGCCGTCACGAGCACTAAGCATGGGCAAGCCCCTGGCAGCCGAGGACTTGCTGCGGCCACGACCAGAAGGAGATGCGCCCGCCCACGCGCCGCAGCCATCCCCAGAGCCAGCCCACCACCCGTTCTCCGTCGCCGCTGTTCCTCCCAGCCCGCCCAAACCACAGCTGCCGCAGGCGAAACAGCCGCCGCCGCCGCTACCCCTGTTGCACCAGCTGCCATCTCAGATGCCTGGGGAGGCGGCCGCCAGCATTATGCCGCATCCTGGCATGCCGGCATTCCCTGGTCATGCACCGCCACCACTGCCACCAGGAAGCATGCCACCGCCAGGCCCGCGTGTGACGCCGGGAGCCCCTTCCGTGGCCCCTGCGCCCTCTCCTTCCCCGCCAGAACCGGCTGGGAGCAACAGCCTGCTGTTGGCCCCACAGCCCTCACCAGGGCAGGTGCCCGGGCCAGAGAATAAGCTGCCGGCGCTGCTGGCCCCATTGCCGCCACTTGGTGCCGGGCCAGGGCTTCCGTTCCCTCGCCCGCCGCCCAATCTCATGCAGTTTCCCCCACCCAACTTCACGGCGCCGCCATTTCCAGGACCAAGGCCCTTCCCGCCCGGGCAGATGCCGCTGCCACCGCTCCCGATGGGTATTCCCCCGCCACGGTTCGCACCAAACCAGATGCCGCCGTTTTTCCAACCACCGGGGCTGCCACCACCTGGGATGCCAGGGATGTCGCCTTTCATGCCACCCATGCCACCAAATGCCATGCCGCCGCCACAACATGCCATGCCGCTGCCACAAAACGCCATGCCGCCGCCACAAAACCTGATGACCCCGCAAGGTGGGAGCACATTGTCACCCCACACAGTGCCCGTATCAACGCCGCCTAACGCAACATCGCTGGCCCTGCCTTCCACACTGCCACCAGCGAACCCTGTGCAGACGCCCATACACCTTGTGCAGGCACCAGCGCACCTTGCAGGGTTGCCACAAGGCCAAAACTCTCCACCGCAGGTCCCCATCCCTGTGCCCATGCCAGCGCCCATGCCAGAACCAGCGCCAGCGCCAGCGCCCGCGCCAGCGCCAGCGCCAGCGCCAGCGCCAGCGCCAGCGCCAGCGCCAGCGCCAGCGCCCGCGCCAGCGCCCGCGCCCGCGCCAGCGCCAGCGCCCGCGCCCGCGCCAGCGCCCGCGCCAGCGCCCGCGCCAGCGCCAGCGCCAGCGCCCGCGCCAGCGCCCGCGCCAGCGCCAGCGCCCGCGCCAGCGCCAGCGCCAGCGCCAGCGCCAGCGCCAGCGCCAGCGCCCGCGCCAGCGCCAGCGCCCGCACCCACGCCAGCGCCAGCGCCCGCGCCCGCGCCAGCACCAGCGCCAGCACCAGCACCAGCACCGCCCCTGTTGGGTCCGTCTCGGCCATCTGCAGTCTCCCAACAACAGCGCGAACAACCTCTGCCGAAGCCCTCGCCCCCACCGACGCCGCTGCCAGAGCCGGCACAATCTAGTGCTCGCCCCCCTTCATCGACAACTGCGCATGAACATGACGATGTCCCTGTGGTGGCCGATGGGTCTCCTCCCCAGCCGTCCATGGCTGCCACGTTCTCAAGGCCTGCCATGCCCCCTCTGCGCCTGCCCATGGCGGGGGCAGCTATGCCCCCTCTCCCACCGTCGGTGTTTTCGGAACCAGCACCACCGCAGAACACCACAGAGTCACCATCGCCTCCGCCTTCCCTGCCATTGCCGGGTATGCATGCTGCGCAGCCAATGCCAGTGGCCCCCCCACCGCCAGCTGTCGCGCCGGCGGAGCATCACATTCCGCAGGTGCCTCAACAAGACAAGTCCGAGCGACAGGGTCAGGCCCACGATCCTGCGGTACCCACTGCTGGCGTGCGCGCGGATTCAGATCCTGTTGTGGATGCACGGGGGGCAAATCCAGGGGCGCATCCACACGGACAAGTCGGCGTGGGGCCACATGCAACAGGGGAAGCCAGCAGGGGCTCACAGCAACTTGATGAGCCAGTTGCATCGGGGGCTGCTGACCAGGCACCGCCTTCGCAGGCTGGCGTTGAGGGCGCTGCCAGAGGTTCATCAGGTAGGAGCGTCCCAGGGACTTCTCGTTCGTCGATGGACGGGAGCACCGCGTCGGAAGAAGGCGGGTCCCTTGCGGAGCCCAAAGTACGCCGGAAACGAGGGGTCGTCAGAGTTAGTGGGAATTAGTGGGCTCCATGTGTAAGATGATGGCGTTGGCTTCTAGGTACATAGCTACATCTCACGGATCATAGGATGATAGTGCCACGTTTTTATGGAAGTATATTCCTCAAAACTCTGTTCATGGGAGGGAATGGACATGACTCAATTCTGAACCTACACCACACAGCCACGTGATTGCTCGGGGTTGAATGTTATAATCTGGATTGATTAATTAATTAATTCAAATGTGAGGGTCCCGTGCCAGACCCCCTGAAACCATATCATGGAATACACGATTATGCACCGGTGAGCGTCCCCACAATCACGTGCTCCACATAGATCCAATTTCTGGTACTTGGGCGGCATGAAAATAGAGTTTGGGACTAGTGGAATATGATTTTACAGCAAGAAATGTCCAGTTTTTAATGAATGAACATGGTCAACAACGCCAAAGTGCCCCTAAATTGCTCAATATTGGTCAAGAAATGCTACTTTTCATCATGGAATTAATTAATTAATTAATTAAAATCATAGCTCCGTTGGGAGCATATGTAACACATAGCCCTGAGAAAGGGGCATCTATGGGTTTGTAATACAATCAGGGCTACAACCTGCAGCTAGGTGGAGGATGTACAACTATCACCTGCTCTGGGTGCACAAGGTGCACCTGCACCGCCATGATGGTTCATGCCTCCTCAACAAGCACAGGCACCCAGGGGGGGCTTGAGGAGAGGGCCTAGAAGGCCTGCATGACATATGGGGTGGAAGGTACGTGGCTAGGCTATAGCTGGGGTACACATGGCATCTCAGCAGAGAGTAACTCCCTGCATAGGCATAGCATGGCTAAATTCTTAATGCATCATCCATCCGGCGCGATGGTTCATGCCTCCTCAACAAGCACAGGCACCCAGGGGGGGCTTGAGGAGAGGGCCTAGAAGGCCTGCATGACATATGGGGTGGAAGGTACGTGGCTAGGCTATAGCTGGGGTACACATGGCATCTCAGCAGAGAGTAACTCCCTGCATAGGCATAGCATGGCTAAATTCTTAATGCATCATCCATGGGAGGTCCCATTGTAGGCTGGGCGCGGCTAAATACTGAGAGCATATTCATATCATCCATGGGGGCCATTATGGGCGCACATGCGCGTGGGCCACATGCTAGGCTAGGCTTCATCATGGAAACCTGCACAAATGCACGACATGGGGCATGCATGTGAAATTTTCAATTACAGTTTTTCAATAAGAAGGTGTTACAGTAATGCAATTCTCAAGTAATAAACTTGTGTCAAGGGGACAACCAGCGCAGGCCGGAAATCGGGACAATCCGGACCAACTTGTATGTATTGAATGAGATCTCATTGTTCAATGAATCAATTCGCAATCATCCCAACATCATATTCATTTCATAAATGTTATAATCTGTGTTAAAGAACGCATGCATGCAACTACTATTGCGCTCAAGCAGCGTCCCCTTGGACGCGCCACACAATATGTACATTAAAATTTTATAAAATATAATTACTTACACCAGAGTAAAGGCACCCACGTAAAAATAAACAAAGCCAGTTGACGCTAACAAGGGATACCGCGATGTCCAAAACAACTAGACAGCCGGCATGGGACACTCGATATCTGATATATATTTAAAAATATAATTTTTCGATATCTGATACATAGTAAAAAATATAAATACTTACATCAGAGTAAAGGCACCAACGTAAAAATACACATTTAAGCCAACGCTACCAAGAGATACCACGACAAAACAACTACAGCCGGCATGGGACACTAGATCCATGCACACCACGGAATAAAGTTTAAAAATAAATAAATAAATTATAACATGTCTCCGTTGCATGGAGATCATGTAGCACATATTCCTTGCTGTATGGGTGGAAGTCGGGGCGAAGCCGTGTAATCGAACGAACCGGCCTAACTCTTAGCTATCTAGTCTAGAAATGAAGTAAAACAGCCTAATAACCGTGCTGCGCCGCAAAGTCAGCTCGTGTGCGGCGGAGCAAGATGTCAGCCATAGCCCCGCGGGTAATCGATCGCTACCGAAAGGCGTTGGCGCCAATACAATGTCCAGCTCCGCGCTGACCAACTTAGGGGCCCGCTGGCCCTCCAGGTACAGGCGGTCCTCCCGGAGCCGGCGGTGCCCACTCCTTAAAGAAGCCGGCGGTCAGGGTCCCCATCATTGGCCCCGAACTCCTGCAATGCAAAGGGCACCATACGGTCACTGGTGCCCGACGTCCCCATATAGGCCCGCGTCAGCTTCAATGGCCCGCTCAGCCCGATCCGACGTGTAGCCTGCCGCCTGGAATGCACCAACCACATACATGGCTAAGAGCCAAGGGGCGAGCCGGCCACAGAAACGTCAATGATCAAGCTAGTACCATACATACATTGATCGGGAGAATCCGGACCATGGTAGCCGGTGCCCCAATTAATAGCCACGAGCCCGACGAGGTAGCCATGGCTGACGGCGGAGCTCATAACTTTCACGTTTGAGCACCGAATTCGGCTGTGAATATCACTATCGCTTCGTCTTTCTATAAGACGCACATGCTGATATAATTTTCCGAAGCTATTAGCCTATATTTACGCAATATATGACGAGCAAACGCTCCTCGATGCAACGCGCAGTCTGGCGGATGCGCTCGGCCATGAAAGTTAATACGTCTGCAGCTCCGGCTGCAGCTTCGCCCTCAGGCCCGGCAGGCAGCGGTGCATGACACTAGTTGCGCACTAGTGGTCGCCCCGAACCCTCCCGGGCTCAATGCCTCGCCATCGGCATCGCCTGACCCTAAACGCAGCCGCCCAGCCAACAAAACAGGAGGGGCTTCACGCCCCACAGAAAGGTCCGCGCTTTCGGCCGCAACCTTTCAACGTCGATGATCACGACTGGACCAACATGTCCCCGGCAACTGCCCTGCATTGCATCTTCTACGGGGACTACGCCTCGCTTTACGACCTGTCTGTGCCTCCATCTCCACAGCATCGACCGCCTCATCACCTCGGACAGCAGCTGGTGGCACAACACCAGCTTTCTAGCTGTTCGGGTGCATGCACCCGCCCCCAACTCCAGCACACCATTCTCAACTCCCTTCTCATGCGCTCTGACGGCGAGATATGGGCTCCATCCATCTCCGCCCCCACACTCCGTTCCATCCTTACTACGGAAGCCTTCCAGCAGCACGTGACTGGCCCCTTGCTACCGATGTGGCAGCACTGGGCGGCACGCTGCCATGCTGCTGAGCTCCCTCACATTTCCACCACCGCCACAGTCCACCAGTCCACCCTCCTCGCCTCCACCTCCACTGCCATTTCCGCCTTCACTGCCGACATCAAGGCCCAGCTTCTCGACCTAGCTCGACCAGCGCCTCCAAGCCACCGCCACCGCCCTTGAGAGCTTGCACGACACCGCCGGCCTCACCGCGTCCAGGCGGTGCAAGACATCGCTGCCCAGCCGGCATCTGCTGGCCCGGCCAGCGATGCTCCCACCCAGACCTGGGCGGACTTGCTCGATCAAGCACCACACCACCTCCACCACCTCCACCATCGCGGCGCAGCTCAAGCAACAAGCACTCGACCTTCGTGAGGAGGCCGAACTCGACAAGCGCAGCCACAACGTCATAGTCAAGCACTTTGCCCACTGCCGCCCGACGAGACCTCGACGAGTCTTCTCACGGCGCGACATTCTTCGGCCCACATATGCAACTCAGGACACTGGTGAGCTGCGGATGTCGGCTGTCCGCCTCCCCCGCGCGCGGCCGGGTAAGGCTGGCCCGGCATGCCCGTGCTCCTCACCTTTTTATAAAGTAGATCATTGGCGGACAAGCTGTCGTTCCTCTAATGCCGCAAGAAGCTCTCGCTGACTCGTTACACGCTGGACGATGACTTGCATGACTCTGGCCCAGCAACAACGGCGACGCGAGCTAATGGTGGCATAATGGCCGACCTACCTCCAGCTCCGGCAGATCGCAGGGGGGGAACCGCCGGGTATACTGGAGGGCCGGGGCGGTCATTCACGTTGACCACAAGCCCTGGCCGGCACCTCCTGCCACCCGGCCAGCAAACTCAGTCTAGGGAATATATATAACAGTAAGTGTAGATTAGACAGGTTTAGCCTAGCACTGCATGTGGCCTACACGCACGTCATGCGCCCATAATGGCCCCCCATGGATGACGCCTTCAGAATTCAGCCTAGCCATGCCTATACAATTGGATCCATGGTCGACCCCCATGGATGCTGCATTAAGCATATATAGCCATGCTCTGCCTACGCAGAGAGTCACTCTCAGACTGTTGAGAAGCCATGCCCTAGCACTTGTATAGCTATATATATTCATTGAGAATGATAGATATATATATCTTCCATATATCGTAGTATAGAGCTTTGACATGGCTCTGTATAGAGGTTTATAGCTGGGCGTTTGCTTTGGTTTGAGTGATTTCACTCTGCTGTAAGTAATTATATTTTTAATATATATATCTTCCACCCTCCATCCATTCCCGACTTGGTCACCCCATCCCCCTTCCCCTTTGTGCAGGCTGTGCAGGATTCTTACCTCGGGATCCAGCAGGCTTGCGACCTCGTCCGCCCCGCTCAGGCCGTCCACCGTCGCCTGCCCCGGGGCACGCCCGGCGTGTCCACTGTCGTCAGTCCTAGTGTCTTCCCTGCCTGCGTTCATGAAAAACAACAAAAGACCTACGCGGGTATACTACACTGTGCCGACTGGATGGGTCTGCATGCGAGCTTGAACGATCAGGGGAAGGCTTGGCTTCACTCCGTTTCCCTTGAGGGGAGCGTGGGGTCCGCATTCCTGCGCGCCCTCCCCATGAGCCCTTTGTTCACACTGGTTCCGGCCCTTTACGCCATCGCTCTCCGCCACCAGCTCTTTGCCCCGCAACCTCTCATCACGGCGGGTGCGTCCTGCGGCAGCTGCGGGCTTGCTCTGGATACTACTGGGACGCACTACATCGCGTGCATGGGTGGCCAGCAGAACCAGAACTGGTTCCTCTATCTCCATACCGCTCTCCTCCGGGTGGTGTGTGCCATGGTTCGGTCGGTCTTTCCCCACTCCACCATTAAGTGCGAGGACGCGGATGGGGCCGCCCTCTACTCACCCAACCACCGCCCCGACATTACCGTGCTTGACTACGACGGGCAGGGTTGCCACCTGCTCATCGATGTCTCCGTGGCTCGGCCGCTTTCCGGTCGCCACATCCTCCGGGCGGCTGTGGATGCCGGCGCTGCTGCCGCTGTGGCTGAGCGCGACAAGTTTGCCTCCTACGGCAATGTGGGGCCCCACCGGGTCATCCCCTTTGTCCTTGAGGAGTTCGGGGCCATGGGCCCCAAGACAGCGGAGTTTTTCCACGAGTGCTGCCAGCGCCGTGAAGACCGCCTCGACCTCGAGGGTCAGACCGCCCCGTGGTCGGCCCGCACGTGGTCCTCGTATTGGCGGCAGCGTCTGTCACTCGCCCTCACTCGCACCGTGGCTGATGTGTTATTCCGCCGCACCCGGGCCGACTTTGTCGCGACCCACGCGGTCTAGATTCCTTCCAGGCCTGCATGGTGGGCCGGCAGCGCTGTTGCTGCGTGTAGTTTTGTGATGTATAGTTAGTTGTACCTTGTGCCGCTGGCGTGATCCTTGGATGTCTGTGTCAGATTACTATTAATTTCTTCAGGGTTATTCTCCCAGTCATCGGTTTTTTCCTTATGTTGCATGCCTATCTCACCTTCGTAATCTATCATTCTCAATGAATATATATCTTCCACCCCATATGTCATGCAGGCCTCCTAGGCCCTTTCCCCGAGCCGCCCTGTGTGAGCTCGATCCGGAGGCATGAACCATCATGGTGGTGCAGGTGCACCTTGTGCACCCAGAGCAGGACCGTGTCAGATAATAGCTGTACAACAACTACTACACCTGCAGGTTGTAGCCCTGATTGTATTACAAACCCATAGATTCCCATTTCTCATGCAGGGCTATGTGTTACATATGCTCCCCACGGAGCTATGATCTAATTAATTAATTCATTCATTCATTGAACGCGCAACCCCAGCTGCATGGCGCTAAACCGCCCAACAAGTCACGGCATGCAGTGTGATAAAATTAGCAAAAGATGCTATAAGTAAGTAAGTAAGAAGTAAGTAAGTAAGAACTTGTGACAGTGTCATGCGCATCATGGGCACATGTCACGGCCGGAGTACTTACGCTATTATCTCATAATTACAAAAAATAGTATTTACACGAACGTTACAAATTAATATCGACTGCATCATGCCCCAACCATGCATATAGTATCTGGTTGTCTCCTTGATTTAGTATGGTCCGGATTCTCGATCCCTATTTCTGGCCTGCGCTGGTTGTCTCGACTTGATATAGTAGCCACTATAGAGGGAGATATAAATAATCCTCATCTGAGCTGTCCTCTACTGTAATGGCAGACGATCGAGGCGGTAGTGTAGCGGCCCTTAGGGGCAATAACGTACATCCACCAGCAGACTTCTACCCTGCACTCTACCAATGGGCCGCGGCGGCCCATTGGTAGAGTGCAGGGTAGAAGTCTGCTGCCTGGATGTACGTTATTGCCCCTTAGTAAGGGCCCGCGGCGGGGGCCCTGCATGGGGAGAAAACAGGAGCATGCCCCATGCACAGGAAGGTGCTTATATATCGCATGCAGACGGCAGCCCATTTCTCCTTGTTGTCTAATATAATCCTGCGGGCGCGGAGTACAGATAATCCCATGCATCCTCGAGGAATTGTGTCACATAGGTCCGGGTCGCGCATGCAGCGTCGGTGCCGGGCGCGCGCAACTTTGCCATGCAGTAGGTTGCGACGGGACAAGGGGTCGACCCTGCCATGTATAGGAGGAGCCGTGTCTATATATACCTGGTTGCATGGCCAGTCCTAAGCCCGCCCGCGCAGGGCCCAGATCGGTATTCACCTGGCCGGTCTGTGTGGGCAATTAGATGGCCGGCAAAGAGGAGGCGTCGGAGTCGGATGGTATGCAGGGTGGCAATTAAGAGGGAGCGATCGCAGCAGCGCTCGGCCCGCGGGGTGCGGCGCTCTTGCGGGTAACGGCCGGACGCCGGCACTGAGCATGCAAGGATGTGCATATGACGGAGCATTCAAGTGACTGACAGTGTCGTCAAGCAGTCAAGCTGCTTGCTCAGCGCCTGGTCCGGCAGCCAGGGTCCACGCCTCGCAGCCGTAAAGGAGGATGCTGAGGGGCAAGGGCCTTGAATAATTAACAGCATGCATGCGCTTGCGCCGCTCACTTCAGGCCTATAGCGACATGTCCAGAACTTGTCGATGCGGCGGAGGGCCGCCCAGGCCTGGCCAATGCGGGTAGTTGAATCATCATTCATGTCGTTTGCCGTGGAGGGGAGCCAGCTGCTTGAAGCGAGTCGCCGGGGGGGCGGGGCTGCCAGCGTCCAGCTCAGGAGGCTGAGGCGGTGGGTGGCCGGGGTGGTCCTTAGTAGCGGGAAGCCGATGGTCATCTGACTGATGACCTCCGTTTTCTTGCTGATCATAAGCGCCCGGCCCCACCGCCCGTGCTTCCAGTGCATGACAAGCTATCTGACCAGAGTGGGGCGGAACAGGGTCGGCCACGAGCGTCGTACGCCGGCGTGTCATCAGCGTAGATCAGATCGATCCGGTTCAGTCGGTAAGTAAGCCGGGGTGCCCAGGTCAACCCCACCGTAGCTGACATACTCCATGCATGCACCGTTTGGCACTTTCAGGCCCGCCGGGCCGCCGGATCGAAATCATATATATTAAAAATATAAATACCTACAAAAAAAATCATATATATTAAAAATATAATTACTTACAGCAGAGTGAAATCACTCAAACCAAAGCAAACGCCCAGCTATAAACCTATATACAGAGCCATGTCAAAGCTCTATACTACGATAAGACCAATGGAAACGCCTAACGGGAGGAACCTAATAGCCCTAAAATCATATATATACATACAACCACCGGCCTGACATCGTGGTGCTGGACTTTGAGGGGGGTGGACGGCATCTGCTTATTGACGTTTCGGTGGCGCGGCCCTTGGCTCTTAGCCACGTGGCTGGGGCCTCCCTCACGGCAGGTTACACGGCGGACCGGGCGGAGCGGGCCAAGCTCCTGGCCTATGGCGACGTCGGGCACCATCGTGTGGTGCCCTTTGTCCTGGAGGAGTTTGGGGCCATGGGGCCCCTGACCTCCGCCTTCTTCAAGGAGTGTTGCCGGCTCCGGGAGGACCGGCTGGACCTGGAGGGCCAGCGGGCCCCATGGTCGGCGCGGACCTGGACGTCATATTGGCGTCAGCGCTTGTCGGTGGCGCTGACTCGGGCCATGGCTGACATCATGCTCCGCCGTACGCGGGCTGATTTTGCGGTGCAGCAGGGCTATTAGGTTCCTCCCGTTAGGCGTTTCCATTGGTCTTATCGTAGTATAGAGCTTTGACATGGCTCTGTATATAGGTTTATAGCTGGGCGTTTGCTTTGGTTTGAGTGATTTCACTCTGTTGTAAGTAATTATATTTTTTAAATATATATATTAAAAATATAATTACTTACAGCAGAGTGAAATCACTCAAACCAAAGCAAACGCCCAGCTATAAACCTATATACAGAGCCATGTCAAAGCTCTATACTACGATAAGACCAATGGAAATGCCTAACGGGAGGAACCTAATAGCCCTGCTGCACCGCAAAATCAGCCCGCGTACGGCGGAGCATGATGTCCGCCATGGCCCGAGTCAGCGCCACCGACAAGCGCTGACGCCAATATGACGTCCAGGTCCGCGCCGACCATGGGGCCCGCTGGCCCTCCAGGTCCAGCCGGTCCTCCCGGAGCCGGCAACACTCCTTGAAGAAGGCGGAGGTCAGGGGCCCCATGGCCCCAAACTCCTCCAGGACAAAGGGCACCACACGATGGTGCCCGACGTCGCCGTAGGCCAGGAGCTTGGCCCGCTCCGCCCGGTCCGCCGTGTAACCTGCCGTGAGGGAGGCCCCAGCCACGTGGCTAAGAGCCAAGGGCCGCGCCACCGAAACGTCAATAAGCAGATGCCGGCCACCCCCCTCAAAGTCCAGCACCACGATGTCAGGCCGGTGGTTGGGGGAATAGAAGGCAGCGCCATCCGCATCCTCGGACCGGATGTTCGCGTGGGGGAAAACCGACCGAATCATGGCGAGCACCACCGTCAGGAGGACAGTGTGCAAATACAAATACCAATTCTGATTCTGATTTTTAAATATATATACATATAACCCCTATTGAGTGATAGGGGCTTGTGGGGTACCGGGGAGCTATTATTGAGTGATGATGATTGAGTGATAATTGAGTGATAAAATATTGGAGTTTTTTGACTTTTTTACTGACACCCGTCACGGGCTTACTGGCCCTTCTCAACCCCCGCCAACCTTGGCTCAAGGATCGCCGGGCTTTAGAGGTGCTTTATAATGCTGGCATCCGTCACCACCAGCCGTGGGTCTGCCGCCTACCGATCCCCTCCTACTCCCGAGCCTGGGGGTGCGATGGTTCGTGACGGGCGTGAAAAGTGTGACTTCCGTTTTGCTCAACCATGACCGACCGCGGACAGCGGGGTGGGTGAAAACTGTGGGAGAGGGTGTAGCGTTCTGCTCAACTTTTATAACAAAAGCATTCAAAAGTTGAGCAGAACGCGGGACCTCGAAAAGTCAATCTCACCGCCCAGCGCGCACCTGGGTCGATGGACGGCGTGAAAAAAAGTGACTTCCGTTTTGCTCAATCGCGACCGACCGCGGACAGCGGGGGTGTGTGAGAACAGCGGGAGAAGGTTCAGCGTTCTGCTCAACTTTTATAACAAAAGCATTCAAAAGTTGAGCAGAACGCGGGACCTCGAAAAGTCAAGCTCACCGCCCAGCGCGCACCCGGGTCGCTGGAAAACCCAGCCCTGGTCGGGAAATTCGCGGAACTTTCGTGCAGGGGTCTGCGTCCTCGCGGTACTCGGGAAGGGCGGGAGAGGGGTGGCGGGGTTTAGGGTCTTTTTTTCAAAAGGATGCGCCACTTTCAAAAAATGTCTAAGCGTATTTGTGGGTGTTAACCGGCAAGGGATTTCTATTTGGAGCCCTGGTCAGGCATAGTCATCGCTGCCGTTTTGCCCCTGATTTAACGAAACGCAAACTGATAGTCACTAGGCATCTTGAACTCCCTTACTTTCTGATATCTTCCGCTATCTCTGCCTGCTTCCCCCACCATTCTGGCTTATACTTCTCAAAGAATTCGATCATGCACTCTTTAGAGACGTAGGCGTCGCTTGCCTTCTCGTGCTCCTCGCGCCAAGTTCTCATATTAATGCCCAACGTGGACGCGAGGATGGACTCGAGGACCCCCACACACTGCTCGAAACTTAGACACCCAGGTCCGTTCTTGCTCCTCCTTTGATACCCAAACACCGACCGGAACTTCCCCTGGTAGTGTACATCCAATCCCGGTCGAGCTTGTTCACCGCCTCAGTCAGCCTCTCGCGGCTGATAGCCATCGACGACGCACTCTTGCCGTCTAAGCAGAACTCCATGATCCCACTGCCAGCCAGCAGTTTTCTGGCCATTGTGAGGCGGTAGGCGTGATCGATCTTCTTGTTCTTGACGAGCCCGAAGACGTTCTCACTCTTCCTCGCGCGGTCGTCGACGATGCCCTCGCCAATCGCCGCCTCCCATCCGAGCTCTGTCACGCGAGAGTACTGCTCCCTGGCATGGTACGTCTCGCGAGCCTTTTCATCGGCCAGCTCCTTGATGAGGCCCTCGTCTATGAGGTCCTCTGATATCTTGTACCGGTCATGACACAGTTCGTACATCTCGACGAGCTTGCACTCGGCGTCTGTCAATATCGCGTCACGGTCACCTGCCCTCGCCGTGAGTTCGCGGTACTCCTCGGCGCTGATCATCCGCGGCTCAAACTCTCCCTTCTCTATTTTCTTCAGCTTTGGTGCCTCTTCCGACCTGCCCGCCTGGACTTCTCCTGCTATCTTGTAACCATACCGCTCCCTCAGCGTCCTTATCATAAGTTCGTCGTAATGGCTCCTTGACGCCCCTAATGCTTCTAGGTTGCGGCACAGTAAATTGTACGCTGGGGATGTGTCGCCAAAAAGGCGCTCCCCGTCCTCGCCCCATGAACTAATGACGCTAGATTTCAACCCTTTCATCATCATGAACATCTCGTCGACTTGTTGGCGAGTGTGGCTCTTGATCAGCTTGAAATCCGCAAGCGGTCTGGTTGCGGGCGTGGTCGAGTCGAGGTAGAAAACGTGCACGTCGCCCTCTCGCAGCTGCCTTACGCGGTGCATTTGTTGGAGTGTAGTGGTGTATGGGGCGTGCTTGTCACTGTTCCGAGCCATGACGATCATCGAGTCGAACGTGGGAAGGGTGTACGAAACGCCAACGGATATGGTCGGACTGTACTCGAGGTATTGGACATCTTTCCACGCCTCGTTCGCTCCCAGGTCGAGGTCGCCCTTCGGCGTCTTGCTGGTGTATCGGCGCGTGTTGACACCGTTGAGAGAGTCTCCGAGCTGTTCGCGGACCCTGTCGAGCGTGCCGCCTGCCTCAGAACTGACCAGCACGAACGTCTTGCCAGCGTCCAGAAACTTCTTTGCCTGCTTCGACGCCTGGTATATCCACTCCTTCTCGCACCCCCTCCCTGGCTTGATGCGTGTAAAATGTAACACCCTGTTAGTAGGTCTAACGTACTCGTTGTTGATGACGCGAAAGTCCGTGGCTGGTCTGTGGGACCTGATGAAGTTAACAGCCCCTGCCGTGATGTTGGCATCCGATGCTATCAATACTTTGGCGTTCGTGATGATGTCCATGAGTGCCTTGAAAACGTTCTCTCGGTCCCTCATGACGGCATTAGACAAGGCGTTAAAAATGCTGTCGACCTCGTCCAAGATAACGACGTCGAATCTGCGGTCCTGTAGGCGCAGGATGCTGTTGAGGACTACCAGCACGCGTGGGTGGGTGATCCAATAGTCATTGGCGCCTTCCTCCTTGCGAGAGTTCTTGAGATAGTTGAGGAAGTATCTGTAATCAGCCAGCAGTTCAGCACGCGTTCTCGTTTTGCCGCCGTTCAGGGCTGGATCAATGACATCTTTGTTGAGGTTGTACTCTTCCTGCCTGGATAGGGAGATGTTGGCGAACATCAGCAACACTCGCGCATCTTTGTAGAGATTGAGGACCGCCGCGATCATGGCGCGGTTTGCCTCTGATTTCCCAGTGCCCATGCTCGACTGGGTGATGTACGTGAGCTTCTCGGTGCTGCCTGGATGGAGGGAGTGCACGATCGGCGCCAGGTCGAAGTGGCGCACCTTCCCCTCGCTGTACACCTCGGTGAACTCGACCTTGTCGGAGATGTACTCGAACCGGTCGGCGATCTTGATGTGCGTCTTGCACGGTTTGGGCTTCTCGGCCCAACAGGTGTACGCCACCTCACCGTCGCTATACTCCTCGACCCTTGGCCCGTGACCTGGACTGTTGTGGCTCTCCTTGCATATCAGACACTTGGTGCCTGGGTCCAATGTAAAGCGAGAGACTTTGACGGCGCCCCCGCGCATAACAGAAAACTGTTCCTGTGTATTCATGTACCTGGACCCTGGCGACACCTTCGCGATGGCCTCGACTGATCTGGCGACTTTCGAAGCGTCCACAAACGTCCCAGAAACGGTTTTCCACATAGAGATGGACGCACTGGGAGCCCTCCTTCCAGCGTTTCCGGATTTCTTCATGTAGTGCTCCTTCCACCCCTCGGGCATCTCGACGGTCTGGACGCCTGTCTGGTCGGTTGTGGGGTAAATGTTGACTAGATGGTCCTTGATGTCGTCCGACCCGCTGATGATGCGCAATACCGCGTTGGGGTCGTGCTGGCCAAACTTGTGGTGGCCCACCATCCGAAAACATCTGTTTTTCGTGTAAATCGACTCATCGATAACCAGCTTGATGTTTCCATCCGTCGCGCAGTCCTTGGGGATGTCCGCAAACGTCTCCCATTTTTTCTGGATGTACGGCCAACCCTTCTCTCGGTTGATGAGGAGCGCCGCGTCTTTGTGAAATGTCGAGTCGGGGTCGAGGAAGTGGCTGCGGACATAATAGCCAAATTCGTTGATGATGTAGTGTCTCGCGGCCAGGTCGGTGGTTTTTAGGTATTTGACCACTATGTGAAATGACACCTTCATGCCGTCTCCTTTCTCTCTCGGTGAGCCTGAGATGAGATACTTGAAGCCGTCTGGGGTTTTTTCCAGCACATCGAAGCAGAAGGCCTCAAAAATGCGTATGAAGTGGTGGAGCACGTCTGGGATGTCCTCTCCTTTTGGGTAGATGTCATCGAGGTCGAAGTGCATCCAGGAGGGGTGATCCTCCTTGACCATCTCGTAAAGGCAGTGCATGTCGATGTGTGGATGGTCGATACACTCCTTGTGAATTTCCATAAGGTGTTCGACATCCCTGACGCTCGTGTACTTTTTGGCTGTTTTCTCGTCCTTGTCGAGGGCTGCCAAGAAAGGATGGCCTAGTTTCTCTCCACTGTCGATTGCCATCTGTTGGGCTGGGAGCCAGCGCGGGTTGTACTTCAGGTAAACTTTGGTCGTCATGATGAATGTGTGTATACCTCTATGCTTAGATTTTTTTTTTCTGGCTGGACTCGGGTTGGAATTTTCTGGGTTGGACAAAAACTTGGATTTTATTAATCAATAAAAGAATAGACTTTCTCAATGGTCGAAAAAACCCGGGACTTTTATAACTACGTTATAAAAGGGTGACAATCAATTTTCAACAAGTGAGCGAATCAATCATTCCTCATTCTTTCGTATTGGATCTGGACGTTGACCGAGTGCGCCATCATTTTCGCAAACCGCTTCCTCGCCGCCATGCCCGCAACCCTGACGAATTGGGTCACGAAAGCCTGGCGAGCGTTGTCGACGCCGTGGAAATGTTTGCGGAGGATCGCGCCGAATGTTTCGACTGACATTGGGGCTTTTTTGCCTCGAGAAGGCATGAACAAGTAAGGCCTGTCTTTCCGCATGTCGAGCGCTTCTCGCAACGTTTTCAGATTCTTGGGGACTACAAAATCTATCGCCCCGAGGACCGGCGCGGTCTTGTGGGCGTTGATGATGAACCTGTACTCTTTTGGGATGTAGCCGTTCTCGGTCTTTCCCAATTCTTTCGCCGATTTCACAATCCGGGCGTCGTGGTAGTCGAGCCTGACAGGTGGCAGTTCTTCGCCGGAAAAGTAGAGGAGGCCGATGAGCGCCTTGTCGCTCTCCAAGCCCTCTTTGACGGCCTTATCTCGCAACTCGACGAGCTCGGGCCATGGGTGGGCTGGTGGCTTGTTTTCGCTCACGAATTCCGCGTTGGCCTCGAGACCTTCCTGGGACGTCGCCATGTCCTCCACGTAGGCCTCGCGCACGTCTTGCGGGATCCTTTTGCCGGCATCCATCTGGTTATCGATCGAGTTGATCGACGAGAAAAGGTCCTTGGCGTTCGTCTTCTTGGTGATGGCGCGGTCCTTCTTGCCGCCCCTCTCGGAAGGCTCAGACAGGGCGTCTACGACCTCGCGCACTTTCTTGGTGTCGAGGAGGGGCGTCACAGGTTTGGCACCGTCTTTGTCTGGTTCGTATCCTAGATGCCTGAGGATCTTTGTCAACCGCGCGAGGTATGTCTTCCCAGAACCCCTCGAAATCTGCCCCTTGGCCCTCTGCGCCCTCTTCCTTCCCGCCCCCTCAGCGGGGCTTAGCGTCTCCGGCAAATTCGCGACCATGTTCTTGGCGTCGTCCAAAGACCAAAGGGTGGGGTGTGCCAATGTCTTCTTATGTGGCGCGGGCTTTGAAGGTGCTTCCTGGGGTTTGCACTCCTTTTCTGGTAGGCCGACGACTGCTCGCACCTCGTTGACCTCCTTGCAATCTGTCCCGTGGTTCTCCAGCCACTTCTCGGTGGGTGTCCACTGGTCCTTCTTGGCCATCGCTCTCATTCGCTGTAGGGCGGCCTTCTCTGGGTGATTGAGCCGGTAGCGGGCCTGCGCTTCCCGGCGTTGGCGGAGTTCTTCCGCGGACCTGACGACTTTGACCATGGAGGGTACTTAAACCTATAGATTAGAAAAAAAAATGGGAGTGTTGGCCACGGTCGATTTTCGGCCTGTTCAATATGAAAGTCCAAAATTTGCCAAAAACAAATCCAAATTTTGAATCAAGGTTCGAAAAAATTTCAAATTTGGACTTTCGTGCCCTCCCGAGTGCGCTCGATGTCCATTTTTTTGGCCTGTTTGGGAGGTGCCGAGAAGAATTTTTAATGTCACGAAAACGTCCACCCGTGGGTCGAACACCAGACTGTCAGATTTTCGAAAAAAAACACAAGTCCCGAAAATGGACTGTACTGAAAAGCACCCCATCTTTGCTATGGAGTTGTTTTTCGTGGTGTGAAATTAGAGCGGCGGGACAAAATTCATCGGCTAGTTGTAGAGGAGAACTGGCTGAAGAGAACCGTGCCTTCCGTTGTTCAAAAAACCCACAGAATCGCGAGATAATGCGCATGGCTCAAAACGTGCTCGAATTTTTGAAAAATTTTCCCAAATTTTGAAACTCCTCGTTTGGGGAATTTCCAATTTGGGGAATTTTTTTGAAGTTTACTCGACCCCCGAGCCCCGGTTCCCACTCCCCGACCCCTCGACCCCTGACCGGACCTTCTTAGGCCTCCCCCAAGGCTTGGGGAGACCTGTTTGGGGGTCGATGTTATGGGCCCTTGGTTTTGTGTCCTTGACCCCTGCGGGCCTACCACGCTTCTTGGGGCTACGAGGGATGACTTCCTTTTTGATTTTCGGGGGGCGAGGGGCCTTGGGCTGAGGGGGAGGGTTGCGAGGCTTTCTCTTTATGGCGATGATGTGCATCAACTTTTGGCGGCACTCGTGGCCTATCCCGGTATGCGTCGGTGGCAGCTCGCCGTCGTACCCGCACTCTCGCACAAACGCCGCCAACCTCTCGTGGACCTTCGGGGCTATTCTGGCGCCGGTCAGGTAGCGCACGAGTGTGGCCAGGTTGAGCACCAGATCTCGGCGGTCGGAACTGCCGCGGTAGGAGTTGTTCTTCACTTTGAGCCCCGCGCAATTGTGAGTGGCTGGGTCTGGGAGACTAGATTGTGGGGAGGGCGTAATGGGCTGAGAAAATGCCTGCTTCAAGTCCATCGCGAGTGTATAGTGATAAGAACAGATTTTATTTTTTCAGGACCAAGTAGGTATCAAAGTTTTTCCTATAGCGTTTCGAGTCGTCTGGTTCGTCGTTGTCGACCGCGAGGAAGTCGTGTGGGCTGTTTTGGGTGGCGTACTCCCACAGTGCCAGGAAGTCCTCTGGTGACGTGTGACCCGCCGATTCTTCTGCGATCTGTCGCGAGGCCCGCCGGTCCTTGGTGCGGAAGAGCACGAGGAACGAGACGTTGGCGCGGACTGACCTTGGAACTCCCGCGCTCGTGAATGACTGGTTGACGAAGACCATGGACGTTAACAGGTGCCGGTGTTTGAATGCAAAGGACGACACGGGACCTTTCGAGTCCGCCCGGTAGAGCTTTGACCCCGCCATGTCGTCGATGAGGATGATCGAGGAGGGAGGCCCGTACTGGAACCGCGTCTCGGGCTCTTTGAATTGAAGCCTGTCGAGGGTCAAAAACATGTTGAGGTCCATGTCTTCTTCGGTCTTCTGGCCGTCTAAGAACTCCTTCTTGAACTTTTCCCACACCTTCAAGTCCCGCTGGTACTCCTCGTATTCCGTGAGGTCTTTCTTGATGTCCGCCACCATCTGGTTGAAGCTGTCGTCCGTGTACGTCTCCATACTCATGGCGGGTGTCGGAAGGAGCTTGTACTTAGGCTCGGTCGTGGCGGACCCCGAGATCAGGTACAGTTTGTCGAAAGAGTGCGCGTCGAAGTACGCCTTGACCATGTTGATGGCCGCCGTCGTCTTCCCTGTCCCTCGCATGCCCACAAAAGAGGCGATAAAGTGCAGCCTTGGCGCGTTGGATGGGACCTGGCGGGTCTTGGCGTATTTCAGCTTGAGGTCCTTGTTGGCGAGCGGCGTCTCGATGTGGATGCTCTCGATTTCTGGCATTTATTAGAAGGCAGAGATTTTTAGTCGTCGTTGAGCGAGGCCAGCAGGGATGCCCGGATAGCCAGCATCCTTTGCTCGTAAGGCGTGAGAGTCGGCGCGGTCTTCACGGCAGGCGGAGGGGCTTTCGGTTTGGCGGCCTGTTCGCGCTCCTCCTGCTCGACCTCGTACTTTGGCTTCTTCCCGCGGCGGGGTCGAGGGGTGTCCGTCGGAGTCTCGGCGACCTCCTCGGCGGCCAACAGTCGTTCTATCCGGAACTTGTTTCGCTTCTCCTCCAGCTCGAGCTCGACCAGTCTCTGCCGCTGGAGTTCGAGTTCCTTCTCAAGGACCTTGCGCTTGGTGATCTCGGCCTCGCGCTCCTCCTGGCGCTTCTTGGCGCGCTCCTCGTTCCTCTTCTGGTGGTACGGCCGCATCTTGTCCCTGAGGGCCTGCTTCTGCTCCTCGGAGAGTTGTGCGCCCTTCTTGTACTTCACGGCCTTGCTAACCTCCTCGGTCTTTACGGGCTCCTGTGGTGCTGTCGATTCCGCGTCGGCGGCGGCGGGGCTCGTTGGCGAATCTGGGGCGTCTGGGACTGGGTTCATTGGCGCTATAGTTAATGTCTTAGATAATATTAGAACAACATGGTCGTGGTTAGCGGGAATCCTGCCAATTATAACCTGAGCACAGGGCTCGGAGAGGACACGGTGGACGAGCGAATTGCGGACCTCGAGAGCGATCTCCAGTCCCTTCAGCTGCAGGTCCACCCCTTCGACTCGCACATCACCGTTAACGGGGTCCGCTACGTATACCCGAGCGCCCCGACGCGAGTGAGACTGGGCGACAACTACAGCGAATGGACGGCCGTCACGACAGGCGAGACAAGCGGGATGTTAGAGGTCGACGGGGGCATCGTCGCAGATTGGATTCGGATTTCCTCTTTGCGACTGCTCGACCAATACGCGACAATTTCCGAGATCGTCGCAGACCGAATATTGACGCGCGATCAGATCGACTGGCTATTTGATAGGCACAGTGTTGGATACACCACATTGCCCAGCCCTAGCGCCATGTTCACGATCCAATACGAGAACGGCACCTTGTCTGCCCCTGGAACTACGTTCACGATCACAAACAATCAGGATATCCGCATACTTCTTCCCTACACGGTCACGGGAGGAGACAGCGACGGGAAATGCACGTACCAAGTCCAGGTTCTTGGGGCTTTGGATCCGATCAACGCAAGCCAGACTGTAGACGGTCCTCACATGGACGAAATCCATTTTGGAAGCACCGGTCATGCGTATTTTGGAAAACTGATGAGTTTCTCTCAGGTCGGGTTTGCGACGACTAGGGACCTGAATAGGATGCAGAGACTCTCTAACGGCCTCCACATCACGCGCACATACGCCCCTCTAACGGCCTGGGACATAGGGCGGATCGACCAGCCGACCGAGAGTTACTGGAGAACGACCGCGCCTTACCAGACGTGGGTAGTCGTTGGCGACGGCGGTGTGCCGCCTCTAAAGATAGGGATCAAGAACACAACGCCGTGGGCTTATCAACGGAAACTGCCCATCTCGTGGAAAGTCGACGATGTCGCGTTAACCGACGCCGCGGGTAGTTTCCAGCTTGACGTGGACGGGGGACTGCGCGGAGAGGACGCGGTTACGTGCGCGTTGACGTCGGCGGATCATGGGAAACTCGTGTCGGCCGATGTGACGATCTACAATGACGCGACGATGACGACGTCTACTACCCAGCGAAAAATGGCTGTCGTGGGCGTGGTGAAGACAGACCCGCTCGTCCCGGCTATTCGAACACCGAGCCATTACTTTACAACGACGAGACCGGCGAGGATCGGCGTGCAGATGTACGCAGACCATTCAACGGGATGGGGCGACGGCACGCAGACGCCCGCAAATTACGAGATCGTCGCGGACGGGTCCGTGATCGGATCCGTGACCGGCGCCGGGGTTTTACTATCTTCTGCCACACTCGTCGCAGGAGACGGTCCAAATCACGCCTCGTTTCTCGTGTCCTCGCGACGCCCCGCACTTGACCGGAGAGACCGTGACGGTAAGCGGACCGTCCAAGACGTTCCATAGCCTCCTGCATTTCTCGCGAGATCCCGCTACGACTTTGCAGCCGACACACGACAAGTACGAGTTCACGCCCGATCCCGCGAGTTTTTACGGGCTGGCCGCGAACGATGTCACACCTCCTGAGAAGTGCGTCGTGTTCAGCGACCAGGAAATCGACGGTCCGTTTGTCCTGTGTTTCGAAATGATCGTCCCGTCCGGCACCGCATTCGTCTCGCTCTCGGATCACAACGACATAACGGGAAAGTACCACCCCGCTTTCACGGACGGTCACAACTGCTGGAGGAATCAAGGAGCAGCCGACAACTGGTGGTCGGTTTGTGGGATCAATATCGACAAGACGAACGGGAAGATCGGGCTATATCAAAACCGGAAGATCGCCACTGAGTATACACTCGACGCGACGTGGGCAAGTAAGACGATCTTCTGGATAGCGTTTAGGAGACGGTCCGATGGTTTAATTGATCGATACATCTCCTATTCCGCTCCCACTGGTCTGAGCAGTATGACTAAGCTAGCGAATTCCGTGACAGGCATTTTCACAGCCTCCCGACCGGGATCATAGCTCCGTATGCGCCTGGTCAGGTGAGGTTAGTTTTCATCTGGACAGCGCCCACCAGACGATTATCAACGCGTGCGAAATAATCGACAATACGAACAATGTCGAGTTCATCTCGCTTACGACCACGAACTCAACAGGCCTTTACTCAACATCTGGAAACACTCTGCGGCTCACTCACCGCGGCACACAATCGCTAATTTGTTCGATCATGGGCCGTAACTACTTCTCCTCTCCTGTTCCAGGGGTGGCGAACCTTTATTACATAGAACTCTGACAACGAAAGATAACATCATCCACGCCGTCGCAAAGTTGCCGCCATACGATTATGGGAATACGCCCATGACGTACCCAGTTGCTGTCTACGGGGTACTACCAGACCTCCCACACATAAAAAATTCACAGTTGATTTGTATTATAACTCAACGTCTCTAAGTAATACCAACCCCGTAAGCACCATTACAAAGGGCGCAGATTGGGAAGGAGGCACGCTTTCCGCGGCAAATTGGATAAGTGGATCGACTAGATGGATCGTTGTATCCATCGAATTACCGACGCCATTCTCTCCTTCTATAGGAGGTCTAACGCACTTGTTCACTGTGACGTTCACGCCAACGGCTTCTTTTAATCCACATTCCACCCTCATCATTACGTCCTCATCGACGGCAAAGTTTTATGGGGACGGGGGTTTTCAAGTAGGCACGACATCATACCTCAATGAGGCTGTCTACACAGACGAGCGCGAGGCCCATAGAATCCCATTCTCGATAACCGGGATGCGAACGGTGGCCTATGACTACATGCAGCCAGAGCTCTGGGAACTCGGACCAAAGGGAACTCTGAGCTTTCGAGATCAAAACGGGGCTGTCATATCGCCCCCGACCACACTTAGCGCGTTCTATCTCCGGGTCCATTTCACGCAAGGTGCGCCCGCCCTTCTGGACATCGGCCACCCCTACAGACTTCTGCCAGATGCCGTGAATTTCATTTATGGGCCTGGCACAACCGGCAGGCTCCTTGTCGGTCCATCTTGGCGAGTCGCGCCTGGTTATGACGAGGCTGACGGGGTGTATGAGATACTCTTGAGGGTGGATAAGCCGCTGGGTTCTGGTAGTGCTGTGGTGTATCTCGACCCGCCCCTCAAATGCAGGTCCAAGTCAGGATTGCCGGCAAGTGGGGAGATATTTGGCCCAATCACGTGGACTGTTTAAAATCTTAGTACAGTGTTATAAAGCACATGATGCCTCGGAAGACGTCAAAACGCCCAAGTAAGAAAGCACACAAGCCTCGCCGCAAGGTCCGCACCACTGCCCAAATGCCCACGACGAGCACGATGACCAACTCCATCATCATCCACTCGACCCCAGTGCGCCGACCCGCCAAGAAAGGCAAAGTCGCCGAGACCCGCGGGTTCAGGGACGCGATGTTGATGTCCGCCATCATGGCAAACGCTAAACCTGTCGCGTACCCTCCCTTGTCCGCCTATGACCAAAAACCTGAAGCGGCCGCTCCAGTGTCTGTCCCAGTAGCACCACCAGTAGCTGCCTCGCCAGAACCAGCGAGACTTGAAGGCGGGTCGCGATTTTCTAGTATCGACTATGAATGTGCCGATTGCGGGTTAAAGCCAAAATCAAATACACAACAAGGACTGAACCAGCATCTGAGAGCAATGATCAAGAAGAAGGAACCGAAGCACGTATCCGGGGCCCTTAGACGGGGGGAGCTTACTGGTATTAGTGGGTCTCGTGAATCTCCCCTGTAAAAATTTCGAATGCTATATTGCAAAGGTCTATGAATATGGACAACCTCTTTTCCGACGCCGAGATGCTGCAGATCGCCCAGTGGATGACACTCTACCCCGACACCCCTCGCGAGTTCATCGAGGCAGCCATGCTGTACTGTAGGAGCAAGCCGCTCACCGGGAAGGAGAGGAGGGTCCTAAAGAGGAAATCGCGTGGGCTTGCGGGAGAGAGTGGCAAGGTCGTGATCCACGGCAAGAACGAAATAACTTCTGAAGTCATTGTAGAGAATGAAGGAGTACGTTCAGGAGTGCAGGACGTTGACGCTGAGGACCGAGAACAGGACCAGGGGCGGTCTACATGATCCAATTTGGGACATCCCTGCTGGCCTGCTAGAGGATTACCACGACGTGGGGCTGACCTTGCTGACGATTCCCTACGAGCAGACACACATCAACAGCAATAACAACACCTTTGAGGTCACGATGGCGACGGCGCACACGGTCTCACTGCCGGTCGGGTCGTGGACCACCATCGAGAACCGCCAGAACATCGAGACGACTTTATTGACAATCGACAGCAGCTTCACAGTCACCTATGATCGGGCCAATAGTCGGTACACGTTCGTTGCAGAGAGTCCGTTCCAGTTCCTGGTTGGCGAGTCGGTCGGGCGGGTCCTCGGGCTAACACCCGGCATTCATCAGTCGAATGACCAGTTCGTCGTTTACAGCAACCGACCAGCCACGAACGGGCGGCTGCGGGCCGTGTATGTTTACTCGGACATCGTGCGCGGGAATGTGGTTTCGGCGACCCACGGGACGGTCTACGGCGGTCTGTTGGCGTGTTGTCCGAACCTGTCCAAATTTCTCGAGCCCATCATATGGCAGGCGCAGAGTCCACTGTGGCAGCACGTACGAGACTCACCTAGGTCGATCAGCCTGCGCCTGTTAGACGAGGACGACGCACCGATCCAGCTGTACAGCGACTGGGTGGTTCAGCTGACTTTCCGGATATCCCCGCAAAAGGCCATGGGGGTCGAGGCGCGGAAGATCGGGGGTATTCTCAAGTACATGGCGCTCGACAAGGACGTTCTGCCTGCGAGAAGATTATCTAACCAGGTAGGTATAAACGAAGAGGATGAAGCTTGATTTCGGCAAAGTCGTGAGCACCGCGCGTAAAATCGGACACATGGCGGGGGACGCGATCAGGAAAGTCGGCGAGGGCGCGCGGTTCATCAAGGGTGCCGCCGGTGCCGCGGACGCAGCTCTCGGGCACGTTCCCAGCAAACTCCTCGAAAGCTCCCCAGTCTTGGGAACGGTCTACAAGGCCGCGAAGACCGGACTCGACGCCCTTTCGCACATCGAGAGGAAGGTGGACGCGCACAGGGCGTCCAACCCGCTGCTTGGTAAGTTCCTAAGCTAGCCGGATTTTTATCTAAGGTAGAAGGTATACAACACACACCATGTCTTCTGACGGTTCTTGGTACAATCGCGCGATCCCGAAGTCCATGCAGTACCTCATTAAGACGCTCGGTCAGCACTCCACGTCCCGCGTACAGCTCTCCACGCTCTCCGCCAACTCCGGCATCAAGCAGGGGTCGGTGGTGGCGGTCCGGCTGCCTACCCATGGGTTTGCCGACCTTCACTCGTTCGCCATGTTCTTTGAAGCGACACCGACTACGACGGCTGGTTTTTGCAAGTTTCCACCGTACACGTCTTCGCTCATCAGGCGGCTCGAGGTGCTGGTTGGTGGCCAGTCTGTGGACTCGATCAACGATTACGCCCAGCTCTTCAACACTTTGTTGACGGTCCATGGAGGACAGGGATTTATCAACTCTCAGGGGCCTGCCGGTTGGTCTCTCAACGACGCGGCTAACGTAACCCTTACAGCGAACACAGCACAAAAAGGTATTATTGACAACTGGCTCGGGTTCTTGTCCGGCGACCCTCGAATCATCGACCTCAGTCTCTTTCCACCGATCGAGATCCGCATCACGCTCATGGACGGCGGGGTGATGATCCCAGGAGCTGCTGCTGGTGCTGGTATTGCGGCTGGGGCTGGTCTCGGGTTTGAGCTGAAGGACATCCACTTCTCGATCGACACGTACAGGTTCCAAGAGGATGTGGTCTCTCAGATCTTCGCGTCTCGGCTGGCTGAGGGTGGCACCTTGCCGTTCAGGTGGAAGACCTGGCAATCGACCAAACAGACGATTCCCGGCGACACCTACAGCATCAAGGCTACCCTCTCGTCTGCATCCGCGTCAAAGTTGTTGGCTGTCCAGGTAGCAGCCGCAGCTGATGGGGCAAACGCGCGATACAACACCATGTTCGCGCACACCGCCGACGGTCTCACCGGATTCCAGTTCGACATCAACGGCAGCAATCAGACCCCGGCGTACAGGATGGGCATCACAGAGGCATGGGTGAACCTGGTTAGCGCCTTCAATGACCAGGGGAACAGTCTGTCGTGCGCAAGGGCAGACATCAATCCCGAGACATGGGCTGGTAGCGATTTCGTCATGGCTTGTCACCTCAACATGCCATGTGCTGGCGCCGAGTACCAGAGCGGTCTCGATCTACGGGGCACTGCATCGGTAGTGACTCTGCGCGTCGACAGCGCGGGTGCGGGTCATGTCTCGTACATCTTCGTAGAGATGGAGGCAAAGATGGACGTCGGCGCAGGGCGGCAGGCGGCCGTGTACCTGTAAAAATGTCTGATGGTTAGTGTATAGCATTCGATGGATTATCTCAAGGACCCGCGATACACCGCGAATCCTCTCAACAGAGTCACGCTGGTCTTCGACACCCCTGAGCTGGCCGATAATGGCACGGCGACTAACTTGCCGCCAAGAAGGGCCCGCTGATGGAACCCAAGTTCCAGTATCCTCTGCCAAAAAAATAGTGTCATTGTGGTAGTATACTAGCTCCATGTCGTTTGAGTATGGTGTTTGTCCTGCTTTGATGCGGAAGAAGCGTAAACCGGTAAGAATAGCGCCGTCAATCGCATTAACAACTACAGGAGGATCAAATCCCAGCGCCTCCCCGATTGCAGTAACAGCAACATTCAGCCAACCAGTCACCGGTTTCGCCTTGGGTGATATCACTGTCATAAATGGTACTGCATCCGGTTTAACGGGTAGCGACACCTCCTACACGTTCACGGTGACTCCGGCAGTCGCTTATTCACTGACAACCGTCAGCGTTGGAGCAAACGCAGCAATCAACACGCTAGGAATCGGCAACACGGCCTCCTCCACCCTCTCCTTCACGTACTCGCCCCCTCCGACGGTGACTCTCGCGACGACCGCGGGCTCGACGCCCACCACCAGTTCCGTGGACGTGACCGCCACGTTCAGCAGGTCCGTCACGGGGTTCGAGCTGGGCGATATCACGGTGACAAACGGGACAGCCGCCAACCTGACCGGCAGCGGGGCGTCGTACGCCTTCCAGGTGACGCCAACTACAGCCAATTCTGCCACGAACGTTAGCGTGGGCGCGGGTGCTGTTGTTGACGCATCGACAGGGAACGCCAACGTGGCATCTAACACACTGTCGTTCACGTACTCGGCGAATCCGTCGGTGACTCTTGCGTCCGGAACCCCGACGGGTGCCGTTTACCCAGTCACGGCCACTTTTAGCACGTCGGTCGCCGGGTTCTCGTTGGGCGACATCACCGTAACCAACGGAACCGCGTCCAACTTGTTGGGAAGTGGCGCCACGTACACGTTCGACGTGACCCCTACCATGTCTGACTTCGCGACGACGGTAAGCATGGGCGCGGGCACCGTGACGAGCGCGACGTCAGGGCTTGGAAACACGACATCAAACACACTGTCATTCACGTACAATTACAACCCGGCAACGGACCCCGCACTGTTCGCGTGGTACGATCCGTCCGACAGCGCCACGATGTTCAGCGACACGTCCGGCACGACCCAGCAAAACACGGCGGGCGGGAACGTAATGCGCGTGAACGACAAGGGGCCGAACGGGTACCACATGACTCAGGACACTTCCGCCAAATGTCCGACGTTGGCAACGACGGAACTGAACTCGAAACAATCCCTTCGCTTTATCAACTCGCGCGCGGGCTACTTAACGTCCGCAAGCACCTTTTGGGGGGCGATCGGGACCAACACGAGCATCCTCCTAGTCGCCAAACAGCTAACGACTGCGACGTATCCAGTAGTAGGGGGGTATACGGGTGTCAGAGGGTATATGCTTGGGTCGTCAAATAACAATAGTTATGTAGTAGTGTACCATCCAGATGTACAGGCCGTTGCCATCTTCCCTCCCAATAATGTATACGAACTCGTGTGCACCAGGGCGGAATTCTTCGACAACGTACCACACGTCATGGCGATTTCATGCAACAGCAGCACAAATGAGTTTGTCACCCGCTTCGATGGAAGAGCTGGTTATAATAGAATTGGATCGGACCCTACGACTGGTTCAGGAAATCTCTCTATCGGAGGAGAATCGAGCAACGCAAGTCGTGCCTTCGATGGGTGGATTGGCGAGATCCTAATCTACAACACCGCCAAAACGTCAGCGGAGCTTGAACGGATCCGCGGATACCTCGTGGCCAAGTGGGGCACTCCCGCCGCCATCCCAGCGTAGAGAACTTTAAGACTAGAACTATTATCTCTTATAAGTTGTAATAAAGCCATGGATTATCCCACATTTTACCAAATCGCTTTAGATTCTGTCGCGTCACAGAACACAATCGACGAGTACAATCGGGGTTCTTTGAACGGAGTTTCTTCTATACGTGAATGCGGGAACAAGAGGCCGCTGGATGAGCGGCTTATAGGTCGCAGTGTTTACTCGTAGCTGTTTGGCTAGAGCTTTTGTGATTAGTCGATGCAATATAGTGCATGGTTGAAAAATGAATTAAATAAAATGTGCGTTCCGCGCTTGGGTTGATTATACCCGGGCGGAACGGGGCGTGAGGTGCAGTGCCCCTGAAAAGAACAACCTACGCATTATTTAATACTAGCCGTGCAGATTCGGGATATTCTACCCCCGGTCTGTACGGTTAGCGTCTTACTAGCATCCACTAAACATAAGGGTTTAATGACGTCAGTTAGCTAGGGATAAGGGAGGTTTTGCGACTAAAAGCCGCTCTGGCTGGTTTTGTCGGCCTCTTTCTTTGCTCGTTGTCGTTGCGGCGGCAGCCGCAGCTATGGGTGCTGCGGAGCAAAATCCCAAAAGCACTGGTTGCACTGGCCACTTGGCCAGTGGTGAGACTTCCAGTTGTTAACCGGCCAGGCGTAGTTCCTCGCCTGGTTAACTAAAAGAAAAGAAAAAGATCACCTCCGGTCCGCACCTTTTCCCCAGCTTGGGGTCTTTGGTGGGCCGGATGCCGTGACAGGTGCTCAACTGTCGCTTGGTCGGCCCAGTGCGCGAGCTGGTGCTCCGTACCTGGGGATGCTTGCACCCCGGGTTGGAGCCGGATGGCTGGCACTGGCGACCCGTGTCTCGGTCCGCGGCCTGCGGCTTTTTCTTCGGAAATTGCTGCTGGCCAGCAAACTTTGCAATTGCCTTCCGCCGAGGGGGGGGGTGGTTGGGGCTGGGGACGGCGATGGGAAAAGCGTCTAAGCTAGAAATTTTTTCCCCACGCATAGAAACCTCGGGGGGGAATGCGGTCTTGGCTGAACGGACTCTCGTTCAGCCAGGTGCCTGGGGCTGTGGCCTCGGGCATCCGGGCTGGCGGGGCCTGGGCTAGGTCCACGTTTTTTCTCGAAGCACCCCGGGTCTATGGGGAGACGGCCATAGCGGTACCGACTCGGGGCCCGAGAGGGGTCATGATAGGCTGGCCGTGCGCAATCGCAGTGCAAATGCGCTGGGCCTTTTTGGGCCTGGCCATGCATCCACAGCCGCCGGGCACACGCCTCCCGATGTGGGGGGGCTCCCGTTTTGCGGCAGGGCGGTCACTTGTGACAACGAGCAAGGTGGAGTGCGGCTTCAAGGGAAAGCCAGGGCGGGGGTGATTGGGCAACGTACTTCATGAAGGGCCTTGAACGGCGTGCCTCCGGGCATGTCAATTAGTGTCACATGTATGCTTCCACTTATTGTTTTAATGAAGATGCTGGTTTTTGTGGGAGCTACGTGGGACATGAATCGGGGTTCTTTGAACGGAGTTTCTTCTATACGTGAATGCGGGAACAAGAGGCCGCTGGATGAGCGGCTTATAGGTCGCAGTGTTTACTCGTAGCTGTTTGGCTAGAGCTTTTGTGATTAGTCGATGCAATATAGTGCATGGTTGAAAAATGAATTAAATAAAATGTGCGTTCCGCGCTTGGGTTGATTATACCCGGGCGGAACGGGGCGTGAGGTGCAGTGCCCCTGAAAAGAACAACCTACGCATTATTTAATACTAGCCGTGCAGATTCGGGATATTCTACCCCCGGTCTGTACGGTTAGCGTCTTACTAGCATCCACTAAACATAAGGGTTTAATGACGTCAGTTAGCTAGGGATAAGGGAGGTTTTGCGACTAAAAGCCGCTCTGGCTGGTTTTGTCGGCCTCTTTCTTTGCTCCCCACCCACCCACCCTTGTCTTGGTTGCCTCTAGGGCAACGTACTTCATGAAGGGCCTTGAACGGCGTGCCTCCGGGCATGTCAATTAGTGTCACATGTATGCTTCCACTTATTGTTTTAATGAAGATGCTGGTTTTTGTGGGAGCTACGTGGGACATGAATGGAATTTATTCTTTCGATATCAAGCCAGACCCAAGAGCGCCTATCATAGACAGCACATGGCGCGGAGGGGTCCATTTCGCATATCTCAAGGACGTGGAAAACCAAGAAAATTACTCGCTTGTCGGACTAGTTTCTTCAAGTTTTTCTGGAGGAGAGCATAACCCACAAGACAGTGTCGTGCTATGTACGGAAGAATGCAAAGATGTTGCCGCCTCGTACACCGTGATAAACGACCATGCATTTTTCAACCTAAAAAACGATCACTTGTTTAGGAATGGCGGGAGACTCGAGATCGGTTTAGTGCACATTGACAGAGGAGTTGATGACAAACAATTCATCCCACTAACCCACGAGTCGTTTCTTTGCATCTTGCGTTTTGAGAAAATTCGCGGGTTCGACAAGTGCAAGTGCCATCACAAGTAGGTTAAAAAAGCTCAACATAGGTTGAAACACTTCTATGGGCAACTGTTTAAAGCTTGGTTACGAGTACTCAGAAATTCTGGAGGAGTCAATAAGGAGGATTAGAAGGAGCCCGACGTACAGGCGCGCCTATGAGGTCGTGTACGCCCCTTTTGAAATCGCGCCAGACTCCGAGGGCACTCCGACTCCCGCCCCATCCCCTGATAATAAACATAACTAATCAATAAAATTTTCTTTTCGTGAATCTATACAGCTTCCAACATGTTCGTGACCATGAACGACATTCTGAACTGCATCGAGGCCTGCAAGCCGGGTAGTGGCGGGTACATCCAGGACGGCAGCGAGCGGGCCCGCAACGCCGCAGAGGTGGCGCGCATATCCTGCATCATCGCCGGAAAGCCTGACCCGTACGATGACAACTACCGTTTAGAGTTAGAACAGCTTGACAATCCTTTGACCCTCCTAGCCGCCGCCTCACGCGCACTAGGTAGCGAGGCGACCCCGGACGACGTTCACAAGGTGTGTGAGGACCTCGCGGTTCTCTCCATCATGGCCGGTTGCGTCACGGGCAGGCAGTCCATCTCTTCGCCGACATTCGCGAAGGTGAAGGAGCAACTGCAACTCTGGAGAGACATTCGCTAAAACCCCGCCACACCCTCTCCCGCCCTTCCCGAGTACCGCGAGGACGCAGACCCCTGCACGAAAGTTCCGCGAATTTCCCGACCAGGGCTGGGTTTTCCAGCGACCCGGGTGCGCGCTGGGCGGTGAGCTTGACTTTTCGAGGTCCCGCGTTCTGCTCAACTTTTGAATGCTTTTGTTATAAAAGTTGAGCAGAACGCTGAACCTTCTCCCGCTGTTCTCACACACCCCCGCTGTCCGCGGTCGGTCGCGATTGAGCAAAACGGAAGTCACTTTTTTTCACGCCGTCCATCGACCCAGGTGCGCGCTGGGCGGTGAGATTGACTTTTCGAGGTCCCGCGTTCTGCTCAACTTTTGAATGCTTTTGTTATAAAAGTTGAGCAGAACGCTACACCCTCTCCCACAGTTTTCACCCACCCCCGCTGTCCGCGGTCGGTCATGGTTGAGCAAAACGGAAGCCACACTTTTCACGCCCGTCACGAACCATCGCACCCCCAGGCTCGGGAGTAGGAGGGGATCGGTAGGCGGCAGACCCACGGCTGGTGGTGACGGATGCCAGCATTATAAAGCACCTCTAAAGCCCGGCGATCCTTGAGCCAAGGTTGGCGGGGGTTGAGAAGGGCCAGTAAGCCCGTGACGGGTGTCAGTAAAAAAGTCAAAAAACTCCAATATTTTATCACTCAATTATCACTCAATCATCATCACTCAATAATAGCTCCCCGGTACCCCACAAGCCCCTATCACTCAATAGGGGTTATATGTATTTAATATATATATATTAAAAATATAATTACTTACAGCAGAGTGAAATCACTCAAACCAAAGCAAACGCCCAGCTATAAACCTAATATATATAGCCCCTCATTGAGTGATGGGGTCATGTGGGGTACCGGGGAGCCATTCTTGAGTGATGATGGTTGAGTGATAACTTGAGTGATAAAATATTGGGTTTTTGGTTTGCTACTGACATCTGTCACGGTGCAGCCACGCCTTCCCGACCCCTGCCAACCCTTGCTCAGGGGTCGCGGGGCTTTAGGATGTCATAGAAATGCTGGCATCTGTCACCGCGTCAACATGTGAGTGTGTGTGGAATAGGCAAAATTGCTCAGAGATTTTAAAGGTAGTTCTATACTTATCTGAGCAATTTTGCCTATTCTGACAGAACCATCAACCACCGCCCAACCCACGCCACGCACCAACCGCAGAACGCGCGGGACCTCCGTGGACGGCCGGGGTCGTTCGTGGGGAACGCGCGATTCGCACGCGTCAACGTGCGAGGGTGTGTGTGTGGAATAGGCCTTTTTGCTCAGAGATTTTAGAGGAAGTTCTAAGTATATCTGAGCAAAAAGGCCTATTCTGACAGAACCGTCAACCACCACCCACCCACGCCAAACGCGCGCCTGATCGCCTGCGCGTTCCTGCGAATTCCTGCGCCGTCGCGGGAGAGGAGCGGGGTGTCAATCGCCTCTCAGGAGCTGCAGTCGTTCCTTCACTTGGTCAAACGCCGACGAGGAAATGGATTGTCTGCCGGTGACGCAGCCGGCCATTATGGATAAAACAACCAAGTCCTCGCACGCCTTGATAATTTCGTCAAGAGTCGCGTCGTCTTCTAAGGCGCACACAGCAGCCGACGAGAAGATGCGTGGATCGTCTATGTGGTCTAATTCGAGATTGTAATTGTCCTCGTACGGGTCGGGCTTTCCGGCGACAGTGCAAGAAACTCGCGCGACTTCTGCGGCGTTGACGGACCTTCGCGTGCCGCTCTGGATGTACCCGCCACTGCCCGGTTTGCAGGCATCGATGCAATTGAGAATGTCATTCATGGTAACGAACATGCTGGAAACGGTTTATAGATTCATGTAAGATAATTTATTAATCAAATACGATAACAGTCACCATTTACACCGAGTCATTGCGCGTTAAATCCTGTCTACTTGTGATGGCATTTACACGAATCGAATCCGCGGACCTTCTCGAAACGCAAGATGCACACAAACGATCGGAAACTCCCCACTGGTTTGTAGTTGTCGGTATCCTCTTCCTCTCTGTCGATGTGAACTAGACCGATCACCAGCTGTCCTCCGTGCCTGAACAGGTATGGGTCCTTGAGGTTATAGAACGAATGCGCGTTTGGCGAGAATTCGTAAAGGGGGATCCCTTCTCCTCCGATATCCATCTGTTCAGAGCACAGAACGACGCATTCCCCCGGATTTTGCTCACCACCCAAGAAACTAGGAGACACGAGGCCAATGACCTTGTAATTATCGCGGTTCTCGACGAAATCAAATCCAACCCAATGAGCGCCACCGCGCCAGGTGCTATCGATGACAGGAGCGCGCGGGTCTGGTTTGACGTTAAAATAACACAGCCCGGTTCTTCCGTCAATAGTCGGCGTCATCCCTTTAAAATCGACGACGTATTGGTAATACGTGGGATAGTCCATAGTTTATTACATCTTATTAGAGATAATAGTTCGGCGACTATCTATATGCTGGTATGGCGGCAGGCGTGCCCCATTTGTGCACTAGATAACCTCGGATCTGTTCGAGCTCGGCCGCGGTCTTGGCGGTGCTGTAGATCAGGATCTCGCCGGTCCATCCGTCCCAGTTACGAGTGCTCCAATCTATATCCGCGCCAACACAGATCCTTCCTGGATTCTGTACCGCCGTACCTGTGTACGCCCCACCATCTCTACCATCAAATCTGGTAATGGACGTTTTTGGCGTGCTTCCTAGGTCACACGACACTGCCATCACGTGCGCCCGGCCGTCGTAAAACTCTGCATTCGTGCAGATCGGTTGAGTGGCTCCGTCCGTACCCAAAAGCGCATAAAACTTGTAATCGTCGCAGTTGTTGCAGATGCCCAGTCCGTAATTACTTTGAGCACCGACAACGAGGCCTTTCAAGCTACTACCTGACCCGCGAGGGTAAACACTCGGGGTGTTTGATTTTGCGACGACGATCATAGTATTTTGCGGACGACCCCAGAAAAACCCATCGCTCTGGAGCCCGTTACGCAAACTGTAACTGAATTGAAGAGACTGCTTAGAATTTAAGCTAGTGTTGTCGATGGTCGGCGCATTGGTGGTGAAGCACAGTAAGTGCTGGGTCCCCTTCTTGTCCTTCATACCCCGTACCGAAGTCGTGGCGAGTGTGGTAAAATTTGTGTTGCTGTAGAGCGTCGAAGAGTCCGTTGGGTCGTACCACGCATACAGGGCCGAATCGGTGGCGGGGTTGTATGGGGTAAACGTGAACGATAGCGAGTTCGAAGCTGAGTTGCCGGTCCCGGACACTGTGTCTGTCGCGGCCCCTGCGCCGACGCTGAAGGACGTGGCAGAATTGGCCGTCGTCGCCGTCACGTTGAACGTGTACGACGCCCCGCTGCCTACCAAATTGGAAGCTGTCCCGTTTGTCACCATGATGTCGCCCAATGCAAAACCGGTCACCGCTCGACTGAAAGTCGCCGTCGCGGATATGAAACTCCAGGCGGAAGTGGACCCCGCGGACGTTGACAGCGTGACGGTGGGCTGGGGGGCATACGTGAAGGACAGGGTGTTGGAAGCCGCGTTGGCGGTTCCCATCGAAGCGTCCGCGACAACTCCAGCGCCCACATTGACACTCGTGGCGGTGTAAGCGGTCGTCGGCGTCACCTGGAAGGCGTACGACGCCCCGCTGCCGGTCAGGTTGGCGGCTGTCCCGTTTGTCACCGTGATATCGCCCAACGAGAACCCCGTGACGGACGTGCTGAACGTGGCGGTCACGTCCACGGGTGTCGAGGATGGCGTCGAGCCCGCGGTCGTCGCGAGGGTCACCGTTGGAGGGGGTGAGTACGTGAAGACCAATGGAGTCGAGGCTTTGTTACGTGCACCCTTCAAGTTGACCACCGCCCCCGCTCCGACGCCTACTGTAGTCGGCGAATATGAGGTCGTTGGCGTCACTTGGAATGTGTACGACGCCCCGCTGCCGTTCAGGCTGGCAATGGCCCCGTTGACTACGACGATATCGTCTAAGGCGAACCCCGTGACCGGCTGGCTGAACGTCGCTGTAACTGTAATTGGAGACGCGATAGGATATGTTCCGGTTGTGGTCGTTAATGTTATGGAAGGCGCAACAACGCGCTTCTTTTTATTAATCAAAGCAGGACATACACCGTAATCGAAAGACATGCTGCTGATATACTACAAACTGACACTATTTTTTTGAGGTTGGTAACGGGTACTGAAATCTCGGCTCCATCAACGGGCCTTTCCTAGCCGGCAATCCAGTCGCCAGACCTTTATCGACCATCGCAGGGGTATCGAAGATCAAGGTGACTCTACTAAACGGATTCGCTACGTATCTCGGATCCTTAAGGTACTCCATCGGGCACTATACAGTTACAATCAGAGATTATTACAGATACACGGCCGCCTGCCGCCCGGCGCCGACGTCCATCTTGGCCTCGAGCTCGCAAAACAAGTACGAGGTACACGCCGCGCCCGCTCCATCCACGCGAAGGGTGACGACCGCCGCAGTCCCGCGAAGGTCGAGACCGCTCTGGTACTCTGACCCCGCGCCTGGCATGTTCAAGTGACAGGCCATGACGAAATGCTTGTCTCGCCATGTGTCGGGTGTAATTCCGTTCTTGGCGCACGACAGCGAGTTCCCTTGGTCGTTGAACGCGCTCATCAGGTTGGTCCATGCCTCTGTCACTCCCATGCGATACGCGGGAGACTGGTGGGACCCGTTGATGTCGAACTGGAACTGTGTGCCTGCGGTCAGAGCGGTATGGTCGAACATGATATCGCCTGCTCCGTTCGCTACGTCCTTGGCAGGGTCGACCTGGATGGCGAGGAGTTTGCTTGCGGATGCAGAAGAGAGGGTCGCCTTAATGCTATACGGAGCGGCACTGGCCGACTGCTTCGTAGACTGCCACGTCTTCCAGCGGAACGGCAGCGTCCCGCCCTCCGCCAACCTTGATGCGAATACCTGAGAGACCACGTCCTCCTGGAACCTGTACGTGTCGATCGAGAAGTGGATATCATCCAACTGAAACCCCGGGCCGGCGCAGACTGGAACGGCAGCGGCGGCCCCCGCAGCCGCCACCGCCGCTCCGGGGATCATGACACTCCCATCCATCAACGTAATCCGGATCTCGATTGGTGGAAAAAGACTGAGATCGATCACGCGAGGGTCGCCAGAGAGGAACCCGAGCCAGTTGTCGATCACGCCAGGGATTTTCGTGTGCTTGGCCTTAGCCGCGTCATCCCTGTCTGTCAGTGCGACGTCGGTGGTGTTGTCCACGGACCACCCTGACGGTGCTTGGGCGTTGTCATGACCGACTCCGCCGTGAACAGTAAGCAGGGTCCGGTACAGCTGATGATAATCGTTGATGGAGTCAACGCTCTGGCCTCCGACCAGCACCTCCAAACGCCTGATCAACGACGAAGTGTATCTCGGAAACTTACAGAACCCGGTCGTAGCCGCCTGGGACGCCAGGAAATACATGGCGAAACTGTGGAGATCAGCAAATCCGCTCGTCGGCAGGCGGACAGCCACAACCGAACCCTGCTTAATGCCCGAGTTCGCGGACAGAGTGGACAATTGCACACGGGACGTCGAGTGCTGGCCGAGAGCCTTTACGATGTATTGCATCGTTTTGGGAATAGCGCGATTGTACCAAGAACCATCGGATGCCATGAGAGCGTTGTATATCAGCTAACTTAGATAAAAATCCTGGCTAGTGGAGGAACTGGCCCAGAAGCGGGTTTGCGGCCTTGTGCGCGTCGACCTTACGTTCGAGGGAAGACAACGCGTCCAACCCGGTTTTCGCGACACGGTAAGCAGTCCCAAGAACCGGGGACGCCTCGATCAACTTGCTCGGGACATGCCCGAGAGCCGAATCGGCAGCACCCGCGGCCGCCTTCACGAGTCGCGCGCCATGTCCCACTTTCCTGATAGCGTCGCCCGCCACATGTCCGATCTTTCGCACGGTGTTGACAACCTTTCCAAAATCGAGCCTCATTCGTCCTCTTCGTCGTTTATAACAGAACGCTGAGACATTTTTCTGGCGGGCAGGACTTCCCCGCCCAGCGCCATGTACCGCAGGACGCTCGCGATCTTCCGCGACTCCACGCCCATCGCTTTTTGTGGCGAGATCCGGAAACTGAGCTGAACAACCCAGTCGCTATACAATTGGACCGGCACGTCGTCCTCGTCCAGCAGGCGGAGACTGATACCGCGCGGGGAATCGCGCATGTGCTGCCAGAGCGGAGTCTGCGCCTGCCATACGATCGGTTCTAGGAACTTGCTAAGGTTCGGGCAACACGCCAACAAACCCCCGTAGACAGCCCCGTGAGTCGCGGACACTACATTACCCCGCACGATGTCGGCGTACACGTAGACGGCTCTCAGGCGTCCGTTCGTAGCCGGTCGATTGCTCACTATTACGTGTTGGTCGTTGGAAGCGTGAACGCCCGGGACAAATCCCAGGACACGCCCGACGGACTCGCCGACTCGTAGCTGGAACGGCGAACTGGCCGCAAAAGTGTACAGACTGTTCGCGCGGTCGTACGTGACCACGAACGAACTGTCGATGGTCTGCAAGACCGCCTCGATATTGTGTCTGTTCTCGATCGTCGTCCACGATCCCAGTGGTAGCGAGACAGTGTGGGCGGACTGCATCACCACCTCGAATGAGCGGTTGGTCTGGTTGATGTGCGTCTGTTCGAATGGGATTGTGAGAAGGGTCAGCCCGACGTCGTGGTAATCTTCGAGCAACCCGGCCGGGATATCCCATGTAGGATCGTTAAGACTGCCCCTTGTCCTGTTCTCGGTCCTTAGGGTCAGCGTCCGGCACTCCTGTACGTGATCCCTCATTCTCTGTTATAAGCTCCGATTTAATCTCGTTGCTTCCGTGGACCACAACCTTTCCCTCGCCACCAGAGAGACCTCGCGCGCTACGTTTAAGCTGTCGCCTTTCCTTCCCAGTCAGCGGCTTACTCCGGCAATAGAACATCGCCAATTCCAGGAACTCGCGAGGGACATCGGGGTATAAGATCATCCACTGGGCGATCTGCAGCATCTCAGCATCTGACAGCTCCATTCGCACCGAAATCGTTTTATGATCTGTTTAGAAAATTTATCCGCGAGCTCGGACCGGCCCCTTTATCGCCCACGGGGACACCTTCAGTCACGTGATGTTTGTCTCGTAGGTGAGTATCCAACCGCCGACTATCGACAAACGTATTTTTGCAGCCCGGGACCGTGCAATTGACTCTATCGGTCACGTTGGCGACTCGCACTCTGGGACGAGGCGGCGTCCTAGCAACGGGGTCTCTAGCAGCTGGCGGAGGCGCGGATCCCACGATCTCTACGCGGAGAGGTTCGTCAGACCCTGCGCCGAGGACGGCGGCCGGTTCTGGAGCCGGAACGGAGGCCGGTTGGTCGTAGGCGGACAATGGTGGGTAGACTACAGGGCGAGAGTTTGCAGCGAGAGCCGCCAACAACATCGCGTCCTTAAACCCACGGACTTCGGCGACTTTCCCCTTCTTCGCGGGACGGGTCACATGGGGCGAGTGGATGACAATCGAGTTCGTCAGCGCGGTCGTCGCGGCCTTCTTCGGAGGCGCTCGGGGCTTGCGCGGGGCTTTGGACGGTTTCTTAGCTGATCGTTTCGATGTCTTTCGCGGCATGGTGTGTCCTTGACATATCTCAAAGATTTTAAACGAGCCAGGTCACCGCCGCGAAGATCTCTCCGCTAGCCGCTACCCCTGATCTCGAGCGACAGTGCTCGACTTGCGGCTTGATGTACGCGACTGCGCTGCCGGACCCGAGCGTCTTGTCGACGTGCAGTAGTATTTCGTAGACTCCGTCGGACTCGTCGAATCCGGGTGCGACACGCCACGAAGGACCCACGACGAGTCTGCACGAGCTCCCGGGCTGATACACGAAGTCGAGAGCACTTGCGAGAAATCTGTACGGGTGCCCGATCTCCAGCAAGGGCGGCGCTCCGTGTGTGAACTGCACGCGGCAGTAGAACTTATCTAGCGTCGTCGCGGGAGGGACGAGATTCCCATCGTCGTCGCGGAAACTCATGATGCCATGAGGACCAAGTTCCCAGAGCTCGGGCTGCATGTAATCGTACGCAATGGTCCGCAGTCCACGGATAGAAAACGAAACTCGTCTCGCCTCTCGTGCATCCGTATACGCGCACTCGTCTAGCGCCGTGATCAGCCCAATTTCTGTCGGCCCCTCTCCGAAGAAACGAGCCATCGACAGATCCATGAAAATCCCGTCAGGACCGCCGACAAGCGACGAAGATCGAACCTCAAACGTCGCTGTGAACAAGTGGCCGAATTCGTAGCGAAACGGAGTCGGCATCAGCACAGAGAATTGGACATACGGAATATCACCCACGAACCCGTGACCGATCGTCGAGACCCCATTCTCCCAGTCCGGGCCTTTAGACAACTGGATAGGTCGCTCGTTGATGCGGTATAGTAAGGCGTCATCGTATAGTAGACGGACCTCGAACCGGTTTATCATGGGGCGATCCGGAAGCACGCCATACACCTTTACCGAATAACTGGTGAGCGGTGTCGCGTGGTTGTATGACGGGAATTCACAAACGGCGTGGATGACGTTGTCTTTTGACGCCGTGAGTTGCGCGCGGTAGAGATTCGTTTCGCCTGGGACGAGCGACGACGTCATGTAATTGCCTAATATGCTACATTCACGCGGCGACGTGCCCCTGTGAGTGAGAGTTATCGTATCGCCTGATGAAAGGTAGAGACCGGTCGGGTTCGTAGTAGTCAAGGAAACGAATTCGGCGTCTGTCGTATCATCAGCCAATTCGCATGCGTTGAAAATCGCCTGGTTGACACTGTCCAAATGAAAAACAAGCCTCACCTGACCAGGTGTGTACGGGGCTACGATCCCAGTCGGCGAGGTTGTAAAGATGCCTGACACGGAATTCGCTAGCTTAGTCATACTGCTCAGACGGTCAGGAGGAAAATACGAGATGTATCGCTCGACGATTCCGTCAGACCGTCGCCGGAACGCAACCCAAAAACGCGTACTGCTTGACCACGTCGCGTTCAACGTATAATGTGTCGCCGCTTTCCGGTTCTGATACAGACTGATCGTTCCGTTTGTCTTGTCTATACTCACGCCACACGCCGACCACCAATTGTCGGTTGTTCCTTGGTTTCGCCAGCAATTATGACCGTCTGTGAAAGAGGGGTGGTACTTCCCGGTTATGTCGTTATGGTCCGAGAGCGAGACGAATGCGCTGCCTGACGGTACAACGAGCTCGAAGCATATTAGGAACGGGCCGTCGACCTCTTCGTCGGTAAACACGACGCATTTGTCAGGTGGCGTGACATTATCCACAGACAGCGCGTGGAAACTCGACGAAACGGGCGTGTATCTGTATTGGTGATGTGACGGCTGTAGATTTGTCGCAGTGTCCCGAGAAAACCGCTCGAGGCTGTTGAACGTGACAACCGCACCAGTGACAGTCACACTCTCTCCGGTGATGTTTGGAGAATCTCTCGGGCACACAAACCGCGGGACGACCTGAACCTCTCGCATCGTAGAGTCACCAAGAAGACAGCTCACCATTCCAGCTCCCGTGACACTACCTTTACTGACCCAGTCCACAAAGACCTCGTAATCTGCCGGGGTCTGTGTGCTACCCCCCACCCCATGGCATGATCCGCGTACATCTGCACACCTATACGAGCCGGCGCGGACGTCGAGAAGAAACGGCTCGGTGCCCGTATTGCCGGGACGAGCGGATCGGTCTTCACCACGCCCACGACGGCCATTTTTCGCTGAGTGGCAGACGTAGTCATCGTCGCGTCGTTGTAGATCGTCACATCGGCCGACACGAGCTTCCCATGATCCGCCGGCGTCAATGTGCACGTTACCGCGTCCTCTCCGCGTAGTCCCCCGTCCACGTCAAGCCGAAAACTACCCGCCGCGTCGGTTAACGCGACATTGTCGACTTTCCACGAGATAGGCAGCTTCCGTTGGTAAGCCCACGGCGTCGTGTTTTTGATTCCTAGCGTGAGAGGAGGCGCGCCACCGTCGCCAACGACGACCCATGTCTGGTAAGGCGCAGTCGTTTTCCAGTAACTCTCAGTCGGCTGGTCGATCCGCCCGACGTCCCAGGCCGTTAACGGGGAGTACGTGCGCGTGATGTGAATACTGTAGGGCATCCGCTGTATTCTGTTCAAGTCTCTCGTAGTCGCGAACCCGATTTGCTCGTAGCTCATCAGTTTGCCGAAGTAGGCATGGCTCATGCTTCCGAAATGGATGTCATCGATGTATGGACCGTCTACCGTTTGACTCATAACGACGGGGTCGAGCGCGCCGAGGACCTGGACGCTGTAGACGTTTTTTCCGCTGCTACTGCCTCCGGTGACCGTGTAGGGGAGCCGGATCCGAATGTCCTGATTGTTCGATACTGCGAACGTGGTTCCTGGCGCGGAAAGTGTTCCGTCTTCATATTGTAGCGTGAACTTTGCAGTCGGATCAGGAAGGGCCGTATACCCGACGCCGTGTTGATCGAATAGCCAGTCGATCTGGTCGCGCGTCAGAATACGATCCGCGACGATCTGGGACATGCGCGAATACTGGTCCATCAGCCATAGGGACGAAACCCGGATCCAACTAGCGGTTATTCCGCCGTCGACTTCAAGCATACCACTCGACTCGCCAGTCGTGGTCACCGACCAGTCCGAATGGTTATCCCCCAAACGCAATCTCGTCGGAGCCCCAGGGTACATGTACCGAACCCCGTTAATCGTCACGTGTCGGTCGAATGGGTGAACCGCAAGTTGGAGAGCTTGCACATCGCTCTCGACGTCCGCGATTCGTTCGTCTACCCCGTCTTCCACCAGTCCTGTTGCGATATTGAAGCCGGACGCGTTTGAGCTCACGACAACCATCTCTATGAATAATATCTCACATTAAAACTATAGCACCCATGGACCAGGTTCCTGAAGCTCCGGATTCGCCCAAGACCCCCGTCGACGTCGAGGAAGACCCGCGCCACAGCAGGAAACGCCCAATACAGTGTATATCCCGCCTCACCCGCCGAAAGGCCCGAGAGGCAAGCGATTGACGGAAGAGCAGCGTGCGGCACTCCGCGAGAAGATGCGGCCGTACATGCAGAAACGGAACGAAGAGCGATTGAAGAAGCGACAGGAGGAGCGAGAAGCGGAGATTACCAAGCGAAAGGTTCTGGAGAAGGAACTCGAAATCCAGAGGCAGCGTCTGGTGGAGCTGGAACTCGAGGAAAAGAAGAACAAATATCGAATCGAACGCCTGTTGGCCGCCGAGGAAGTCGCGGCAACTCCCTCGGAAACGCCTCGCCCACGTCGCGGGAGAAAGCCGAAGGCCGAAGTCGAGGAAGAGGAGCGTCAACGGGCCGCGAATCCACTGCCGGACGTGCGGACAACTACGCCGTATGAGCAGAAGATGCTGGCAATCCGCGCGCAATTACTAGCCAGCTTAAACGATGATTAAAATCTATCCTATTGTAATAAAATGACGGTCATCGAAAGCATTCATATCGAGACTCCATTAGCGAACAAGGATCTGAAAGTCAAATATGCAAAAGCTCGCCAGGTTCCAGCCAACGCGCCACGGCTCCATTTCATAGCCTCGTTCGTGGGTATGCGCGGGACCGGGAAGACCACTTCAGCTATTAACATGCTAAAGGCGTATTTTGATGCTCATTCATTCGACAAGCTGTACCTGATCTCTGGATCCGCGACAACAGAGCCAAAGTATAAGCTCCTGCCAACACCCGCCATGTCCATGGAAACGTATACGGACAATGACTTTAATCAGATGGTGGGGGATATCAAGAAAGACCTATCGGAGTACGAAGAGTACCAGCGCGATATGGCTGTATGGGAAAAGTTCAAGAAAGACTACCTAGAGGGCGGAAAGACAGAGGACGACATGGACCTCAACATGTACCTAACCCTCGACAGGCTACAGTTCAAAGAGCCCCAGACTCGGTTCCGGTACGGTCCTCCCTCGTCCGTCATTTTGATAGACGACATGGCAGGTTCGAAACTTTATCGCTCAGACTCGAAAGGCCCCGTCTCGTCGTTCGCATTCAAACATCGCCACTTGTTAACTAGCATGGTATTCGTGAACCAATCGTTCACGTCGGCTGGCGTGCCCCGGTCAGTGCGCGCGAATGTCTCTTTCCTCGTCCTGTTTCGTACGAAGGACCGGCGAGCCTCGCGACAGATTGCTGAGGAAAGCGCGGGCCATACCAGCCCGAGGATTTCCTTGCGCTATGGGAATATGCGACGAAAGACTCGCCTCATGATTTCTTGCGGTCGACAACGACGAACCGAACGACGAGAAACGCTACCGGAAAAACTTCAACCATTTCCTTGTGATCAAAAAATAATCTGTGCCCTATTATATACGCGCGAATGGATCTGAAGCAGGCTTACCCAAACGCTTTCCACGAGTCTTCGCCAGCTCTCCCACCCATCCGGATCGAGGAGAAAGCGCCCTCGAAGAGTTCGTACCAGCGCAGGCTTGATAGGCGAGAGCTCATCCTTAACGTGTCGACGCTCGTTCGTTACTTGACCGGGGCCAGGGTCTCCTCAAAGACTCACGAGAGGTTGGCGGCGTTCGTGCGAGAGTGTGGGTATGACGGCGAGCTCCCGCCGACACACACCGGAATCGGGCACGAATGTCGACAGAAATTGATGTCCATCATCGCGTCCAAACGAAAGCCGAGAAATCCTCCTCCTCCGCCAAAATCTCCCCGGGCACCGAAAATTAAAAAGGAAAGATTCCTCACACCCCTAAGAAACGCGGGAGACCGGCTGGGTCGAAAGACACGAAGCCACGGACTCATAATATTGACCCCGCGACAGGACGACCACGACCATGGGGAGGCCGAAGAAGTCGAAGCTGTAAAATGCGTTTATATGAAAATTTCCGTGGAATTCCGCTCTAGCGGCCGCGGAAGCTATCGAGAGTTAACCTAACCAGGGAGTGTCCCACCGACCGAAGGTCGGTTCCTCTGAAGCGAAGACGCGGGTTCGAATCCCGGTGGAAGCAACTAAATCGTACTTTTTGCAATAAAACGACCTATTTATCATTTTTTGTAATAAACGCTCGTTCACACTCGAATTAATTTCTCTGCATAAGGATATACGAGTCTCATGGTTTCAAGGACAGCGGACGAACTCCGCATGCGACGAGAAGCACAGGCAAGATACCGACAAAAACATCCGGACCGGGCAGCTCTCCAGGTCATGCGCGCGATGGCCAAGAAAGACGCTTGGATGCCTACCGAGAAATGGCTCCAAAAGCACGGGACAGACTGCGACGAGTAAACTGATCCGGAAGAACGCGGACCTCCCGAGCGGGATTGTAAGTCCGCGGACACTCGCCCGGTCTCGCGAGCACCCACGAGCAAGCTATGGACCTCGCCGAGGTCATGGAGACCGCCCAGCAAGTCAGGCCGGAGAACCAGCCCGTGGCTACCGTGCAAGGAGACAGGGTCATTAAGACGGCTAAGGGCGCGACAGTGGCGACGATTAAGCAGTACGTTGGTCGCGTGGGACAGATCCTAGACGCTCTTGGATGCAGCCGGACAGAACCCGTCACGTGTCTCCTGGACGTCGATAAAGTCATCGCGACAATCCAGAACATGAAAAGGGGAGACGCGACAGGAGCAAGAACGGCCCGCGCTAATCTCTCGGCGGCAATAAACGGAATAAACAAAATCTTCCCACTATCTCGCCAACTTCCGGCAACTGTCGTCGAGGCCTACAAGAACCAGCAGGCCGTCGAGCAGGAAGGGCGACTAACCATCGACGCGTATGTCAGCGAGAACGTGCCGCCAGCTTACGATTTCAAGACGCTCCAATCGATCCACAAGTCCGTCGCAGACCCAAACAGCGACGAGAAATTGATGGGGTACCTTTACCTCAGCGGAAAGAATCTCCCGCCAACTCGGTACAACTATCACGATGTCAAATTCGTGAACGATGAGAGCGAGATAGGACCACACGAGAACGCGTTCATCGTCCCCGAGAACCGGTTCATCATTCGACACCACAAGACGGCGAAAGACCTCGGGGCCATCGATTTCGTCGTCCCGCCGTCGATGAAAGCGTTCCGGGAAATCCTCAAAGCCCGCTCGACGAACGGGAAATGGTTATTCCCGGCCGGCAGAGGACGGGGACATATCAGCAAATCCGCGTTTGGCGAGCGATACCGCGCGACTTATCACGGAATCCTCAACACTCGGCGGGCGTTCGTCACGGCGTTCGTGAAAAGAGCGACGTCCGCAGAACGGATCAAATATGCAAGGGGCATGGCACATTCCCCGGCGATGGCGATCCGGTATGAGCGGAACGATCAATTGGATCCCGCGACTCTGGAGAAAGCAAGAAAGATGGACGATGAAGACGTTTGATTGATTCTGTCGCTATCTGAAAATTGTTTGTCGCCCTTTTATACTACGTATAAAAGTCCCGGGTTTTTTCGGCTATCGAGAGAGTTGAATTGTATTATTGATTAATAAAATCCACTTCCTTCCAATCAGAAAAAAAAACCAGTCTCGTTTCGGCCAGAAAAAAAAATCTAACACTACAGGTATATACAACTTTCATCATGACCGCGTCCGTCTACACTGGAGCGAGACTGACCAGAACCGTCCACGGTCGAACGTGGTTTGGTGGGTCGAGGGTCGACGGCAAGGGGCCGAAGGACCGCTGCATCGAGGCCGCGAACGAGGCCGGGCATTCCTACATTGCTGCCCGGGATATCGGGCGCGGACCGAAAGAGTACACACACTACCGAGACGCTGAAGAATTCGCGGCAATTCGCGAGGAATGCACGCGAAATGTCCGGACTCAGACACTGAACGAGATCATCCGCCCCGACCAGCCGTCGTGGGCATACGTCGATCTCGACGACCGCGTGGGAAGGGATTGCGAGCGTATCAACTACCCACGCCATTTCAAGCGACTTCACGATGCGTACGTGTTCGATGTTCTAGGGATCGAGCCAGAACGGTTCCAATATAACGTCTCGACAGCGACACGCGAGAAGGATGGTTTCCTCAAGATTTCGTATCATATCGTTGTCCGCGGGCTGGCACTGGCTGACATCGACGCGAGACAGTATTGGTGTCAGACATTCACTCGCTACATCCGCGAGCATTTGTTAGACCCCGATTCGTCGCTCTACGTTGACGCCAATATGCTTCTAAGCACCGAGCACGCTTCGGCGTACATGGAGCAAAACATTGAAGAGATGTTGGCTAACCCCGGCGAATACTACGACGACAAGGAGGTCCAGTTAATGGTCGATGATCACATCTATGGTAAGGACTGGTGCTTCAGAGCCGTCGGAATGCACAAACTCGGGGAGACAGACCCTCTCGCGAGTCTCAGGATATGCGAGGGGTCTGACGACGTTCGCGAACACTCGGCCATCGTCTACCCCACGAACAATCTCGACGACGCCGAGATAGTAAGCGCTCCGGCTTCGTGGTACGCCCAGAAAGGCTCGGAACGCAAAAAGGCGTCCCAGTATAGTCCTCGCGGGCACGGGGCGGGCAGCGAGCAAATCGCGAGGTCAATCGAGGCAATGGCGAAGGTTTCGCCGGGTAGTCGGATCATCAATGTCGAGGAGCACGCCGGGGAGGACGGCCGGACATACTACATGTCCCGCTGGACCGTCGACCCAGAAGTGCCGTGTATCGTGTGCAAGAAGGACCGCCCCCATAAGAGCGCTGGTCACGGCCCGAGGGTGTGCGAGTACTCGGACGGAAGGGTCACCTACTCGTGTTGGAAGAAGGGCCCCAAGCACGCGGAGTGTATCATGGACAGGCGCGAGTTCGTCGCGGAGAGTGTCCCGTTTGGCGAGACGTACTGCACAGAGAAGATCAAGCCTTTTGACGTCGACGGTCTGGTCGAGGTTATCAGAGGCCGCGACAAGGGTCACAAAGTCACCCACTTTGTCCAGTCGAACTGTGGGACTGGAAAATCAGAACGTGTCCGAGAGATGGTGAACGAGCTTGTCCGCAGGATCCCTGATGTTCGCATACTGTGCATCGTCGCCAACATCAGTCTCTCGAAGGAAGAGGACCGTAATTATAAGGCACTCGGCGAGGTGGGAAGTGTATCGTCTGGGAGGATTCCGCGTTCCGGATCCTCTCCCAAGACCCGCGGTTCCGCCACTATCTGGACAATCGCGGAGGGTATATCAAGGACGACCGCGTGCTCATCGTTCTGAACTCCATCCTTCGTCTCGCCAGCTCGAGTTTTGACGTCGTGATCATGGACGAGATTTACAACACATTGACAGCGCTATCGGGTCTCCATCTCAAGAACAAGCGAGAGGTCATTGTGCGTCTTATCGAGATCTTGGAGCGCGCCAAGGTGCTTATAGCGCTTGACGCGACCATTACAGCGAAGGTCTACAATTACATCGCGCACTACCGACCAGTTGACGGGATCAGGGCATCTATGAACACGTTTAAGCGCCCTACTAATCGCGTGTTGAAGTGGGTCGACATCGATTCTAAGAAGTGTTGGAAAGCGGTCTTTGTTGCGGAGATTGTTGCTGAGTGCAAGAGGCGGTTGCATGCCGGGGAGAAGCTGTTCTGTCCAATGTCCGCGGCGTGGGCTGTTCCGGCCGTATGCGAGGGCTTGAAGGACATTTTGTCCACAAAGAAGTGGAAATCGTACACCAAGGACACGCCAAAAAAGGATCTAGAAAGCGGCGCTAATTCGGCATGGGCTGATCTCGACTTTCTCATTATTTCGCCGACCATCACCGTCGGAGTCTCGTATACTATGCACACTTTCGACAGCATGGTGGCTGGTTTTATCAACGCCCCAGGATACGCCGAATACACGACCATGCTGCAACAGATGTTCCGTGTCCGTCACCTGTGCAAGGGGGAGATGACAATCATCTATCGAGACTCTACTACACCTCTGTCGAGGCTTGACACCAACTTTGACCAGATAAAAAAGACGACGGTCGACACAGAGGCCAAGTTTCTGAACCTGATGGCGAAGGACAACGCCGATGTGATTGCTTCGTGGGGTGAAGATGGTAAGAGGAAATTCGACCCAAGCTCGCCACTCCTCAACCTCTTCTGTCGCAACCTGCAGGACGTGGCAGTTTCTCGCAGCCACTTCAAGCCGAATCTGATCAGGATGCTAGCAGAGGATTATGACGTAAAGATGGAAAGGGCGGACGAGAAGGTGGATCACACCGACGCCCCACCACTACCAAAGCGAGAGGACGCGACGAGGGGCGTGCCGTTTATATCATGGAGCACGAAGAATACGTCGCACTGAAGGATCGATGTGACGCAGGCGAGATTCTTACAGCATTCGAGAAGAGGCTGAAGAACGTCTACGAGCTCGTGGAATTCAGTTACCAGATCCCGCGAGAACGTAGAGATGAGGAACTTGCCGGGCTCCTCGAGAAGGATAAATGCCGGACGGTTTACCGAGCTGTCCGGCAGCACTCGCGAGCGACAGAACTGGGCAAGGATGGGTACCTTGCGAACGTCCTTGAGGCAATGAGGAAGACTCATTCGCTCTTTGACCTCAGTGAATACAAAACAGGCCGTGACGCGAAGACTCTCGCGGTTGCTCTACATCTATTAAAGGGCAGTGGGATAGAGGAGTTCGTCCTAGATCGCGAGAGTGCCAGGACCATGACGATCCCTCGCGACAAGGCGATCGAGATTGGGAATAGGATCGATCGCGAGATCATGGGGAGTCAAACATTCATGCGCGGGTGTTTGGGTATCAGAGGAGGGCAAAGGGGGCTGGCGGGACGCTGAGTTTTGCTCAGTGTTCGAGCCTTATTAACACCCTACTCGCTAGCACACTCAACATTTCAGCAGGCGGCACGCGGATGTACCATATGAAGGAGCAGGACCTAGAAATATCAAAGGCTGGTGTCCTCGACTTCTGCGAGAGGTATCAGCCTGGCTGGTGGGGCAACGAGGCCGAACTAGCATCACTCCGCCACCAGGACGAGACGCATGGAAGCATGGACGAGGGCTATCATTTCAGATAGATAGACCCATCACGCCGCGTCTCGTGGTATAGTATTAGATATTTTGTGTTGCTGTGACACCAAAAGCCATCCCGCTCCTCTCATGCGACGGTGCAGGGTTTTTAGAGGCGTGTGTTTGTTGTGTGGCGTGGTTGTGGTGATGGTTGATGGTTCTGTCAGAATAGGCAAAATTGCTCAGATAAGTATAGAACTACCTTTAAAATCTCTGAGCAATTTTGCCTATTCACACACACACACCTCGCACGTTGAAGAGACCTTGTGTTTTTCGCTGCCAGCCTCTCATGCTGGGTTGGTCTGTACGCCGCACTTTTGCGATAAAATGCGGGATAAAGCATATTATGGGCCTCGACGTATTTTACGCGTATTTTACGTCTGACCACGCGGTTTGGACTTAGAATTTTTCGGGGGTACCAGCGGGCAGCGGGCACTGGCGCGGTGCCCATGCAGGTTCTGGGCGCGGCGCACTGCACATTTGAGATTTTTACTACTAGAAGTAGATGCGTACAGTTCTTTTCATAAAGCGCAAGCCTTGCAAAATGTTTGGCCGGTAGGAGACAGCTAGGACTAGGTACATAACGCATAAATAACAGTGTGCCAGCAAATGCCAGCTGTGCTACTGACGGTGTAATGCAATATAGCGACGACGAGGCCAGTGCGACTGTGCGACAGTGTGCAGCCATTTTCGATTTGCAGCCATGAAGAAGAAAGGGCCTGTCAGAATGGGATTTCGTTCTCGAGAAGAAAGAAGCAGTCACAGATGCTGTTAGTAACAAAACGCAGTTTGTGTCGAATAAGTTCTGCTCATTTTGCAACAAGAAGTTCTCATACGGGGCGGGGGCAATCAGCGTATTCCGAGTCCGTGCACACTTTGCCGGAATCGCAGGGGAAGGGATGTTACCCTGCGACAAAATTCCACCGAATATCCGGAGCAGGTTTCTCAGGATGTATAACAACAAGTCGCAGCAGTCAGACGCCAAGAAGCAGCACAATTTGAACAGGGCAATGGCGGAGATGGGAGGGGCTGCGCCGGCTGACTTGTCGTCGGTTCCCAGCAAAGGCCAGCTGAGCATCACCAAATGGCTGGTTCCCGTCGACGAGAAAGGTGTCCAGCTGCTGGCTGCCGAATTTTTTATCGAGAACGGCATTGCCTTCAATGCGGCTGAGAGCGCCTCTTTCAAGCAGATGGTGGCCGGCATGATCCAGTACAAAGGAGGGCACGTCACCCCTCCTTCTCGGAAGTTGTGTCTTATGTCCTCTCATGCATTATATAGTGGATGGCTTTCCTTACAATCAATTAATTAATTGAATCCTTACTATTCCCGTTGCAGCATGCTCCCCCCTGCATTTAACAAATCATAATCAGATAGGATAAATGCAGGGCATAAATGGAAGATGTTAATAAATAAGCATATACACCAAATTTCAGTTGTAATAGCTGCATGACCATCATCAAGGAGCGTGCTAATTGGGTGACTGACAATTGGACCACAAAAACTGTCGCGCATTTTACCACCGCGTATTTTATACCCCCCACGTATAATACGCGTATTTTAAGTCCACGTATTATACCCCGCACACGTATTTTCCAACCTGGCTCTCATGCGACGGTGCAGGGTTTTTTAGAGGCGTGTGTTTGTTGTGTGGCGTGGTTGTGGTGATGGTTGATGGTTCTGTCAGAATAGGCAAAATTGCTCAGATAAGTATAGAACTACCTTTAAAATCTCTGAGCAATTTTGCCTATTCACACACACACACCTCGCACGTTGAAGAGACCTTGTGTTTTTCGCTGCCAGCCAAGCGCCGCGCCGGTACCGGGGATACAAGCCAAGTTTACCACCGCCCTTATACCTCCATCAGCCACTGACAAAACGCATGACACTCACGCAGCACTGGTCGATGCAAGCAGACGTAACGTGACCTTGCTAAAATTTTGATATGATGGCCGGAATGCATTATGAACCAACCTGCAGTCTAGTGAATGCTAACAGATAGCCATGGCGTCACGAAATGCTGGGCCGTGTGAGAAAGCGCTTGCGTTTATAGGGAAAACACTTGACGAAATTTGTGACAAGCAAACGGCAATTGAAAACAAGCTTTCTCGCCTTTCTGAACAACTAGAAGGCATTGTCGCACCATCTGGCGAGGCCGGTGATTACTCGCCGACCTGCGAGGTGCTAAAAGTCCACGATGCTGCTTATACGATGCCGTTGACAGGAAAACTCCAAAGGTCCTTGTCGAATGGGTCTACGAAAAGGGGTCAGCCAAGCCGAGGAAGCTCGAAGAACGGTGCGAATGGAAACGCCTTGACGAATGCGCCGATTGCGTAGACAAGGTCGAGGATTTCATGAAATCTTTCCAGAAGTCGAAGCACCAGCCCGGAATATCCGCTTTCTCCCTCATCAACGCGTGGTCAGATGCCAGGAGAGGGTTTGCAGCATACAAGAGCGGGTCAAACGACAAGAAACGGGAGCTCGACGAGAATGATAACGAGGACGATTTCGCCAACAAGAGGCAGAACCTCGCATTCGGGTCGCAGCAATCAGGCTACACAGCTAACGTTTGAGCACGCCCCTTTCATGGGTTGCCTGATCTGATACGAACTTGCTTGGTTGTATTACAACATTGTTAGCAACTTTGGTATCAATCAAACCCTGGCATAGCTTTCCAATGGCCGTGGCAACTCCGAGCCTGACAATGAAATGAGCCACGTTACAATCTGAGTCAATACTGGCAAGGGTCTGGAATCACAACTGACACATGCTTCAGTAAATAATTACGAAATCCAATATTTTATCACTCAATTTATCACTCAACCATCATCACTCAAGAATGGCTCCCCGGTACCCCACACGACCCCATCACTCAATGAGGGGCTATATATATATATTAAAAAATTATAAATACCTACATCAGAGTAAAGAGCACCCACGTAAAAATAAACAAAGTCAACACTAACAATTAAGAGATACCACGACAAAACAACGACAGCCAGCATGGGACACTCGATCCACACCGCGGAATGAAATTAATATATATTCATTGAGAATGATAGATGACGGAGGTGAGATAGGTATGCAACATAAGCAAAAACCCGATAACTGGGAGAATAACCCTGAAGAAATTAATAGTAATCTGACACGGACATCCATTAGGAGCATGCGCTGCCGCCAATACGAGGACCACGTGCGGGCCGACCACGGGGCGGTCTGACCCTCGAGGTCGAGGCGGTCTTCACGGCGCTGGCAGCACTCGTGGAAAAACTATGCGCGTAGAAAAACATGAGCAGGTGGCATGCAACCCTGCCCGTCGTAGTATAAGGAAAACCCCGAAAAGGATAAGAACCCTGAATGAAGCTGACACGGAATCTGACACGGTCATCCCACTATCTATAAGTAATTAAGCCGGGGTGCCCAGGTCAACCCCGCCGTAGCTGACATACTCCATGCATGCACCGTTTGGCACTTTCAGGCCCGCCGGGCCGCCGGATCGAAATCATATTATATATTCATTGAGAATGATAGATTACGGAGGTGAGATAGGCATGCAACATTTAAGGAAAAACCCGATAACTGGGAGAATAACCCTGAAGAAATTAATAGTAATCTGACACAGACATCCAAGGATCACGCCAGCGGCACAAGGTACAACTAACTATACATCACAAAACTACACGCAGCAACAGCGCTGCCGGCCCACCATGCAGGCCTGGAAGGGATCTAGACCGCATGGGTCGCGACAAAGTCGGCCCGGGTGCGGCGGAATAACACATCAGCCACGGTGCGAGTGAGGGCGAGTGACAGACGCTGCCGCCAATACGAGGACCACGTGCGGGCCGACCACGGGGCGGTCTGACCCTCGAGGTCGAGGCGGTCTTCACGGCGCTGGCAGCACTCGTGGAAAAACTATGCGCGTAGAAAAACATGAGCAGGTGGCATGCAACCCTGCCCGTCGTATAGTATAAGGAAAACCCCGAAAAGGATAAGAACCCTGAATGAAGCTGACACGGAATCTGACACGGTCATCCAGGGATCACGCCAGCGGCACAAGGTACAACTAACTACGTACATCATAAAACTACGACACGCAGCAACATCGCTGCCGGCCCACCATGCAGGCCTGGGAGGGATCTAGACCGCATGGGCCGCGGCAAACGGTCGGCCCGGGTGCGGCGGAATAACACATCAGCCACGGTGCGAGTGAGGGCGAGTGACAGGCATGCACTGCCGCCAATATACGAGGGTACCACGTGAGGGCAGACCACGGGGCGGTCTGACCCTCGAGGCGGTCTTCACGGCGCTGGCAGCACTCGTGGAAAAATTCCGCTGTCTTTTGGCCCATGCCGGCCCCGAACTCCTCAAGGACAAAGCGGATGACCCGACCGGTGGGGCCCCACATTGCCGTAGGAGGCAAACTTAATTGTCGCGCTCAGCCACAGCAGCAACAGCGCCGGCATCCACAGCCCCCCGGAGGATGTGGCGACCGGCCACAGACGGCGGCCGAGCCACGGAGACATCGATGAGCAGGTGGCAACCCTGCCCGTGGTAGTCAAGCACGATAATTGATGTCGGGGCGGTGGTTGGGTGAGTAGAGGGCGGCCCCATCCGCGTCCTCACACTTGATGGTGGAGTGGGGAAAGACGGCCGGGCCGGACCGGCGACCGAACCATGCATGGCACACACCACCTGGAGGAGAGCGGTAAGTGGAGATAGAGGAGGATCACCATGCAGTTCTGGTTAATCTGCTGGCCACCCATGCACACGATATGTAATATATATTCATTGAGAGTGATAAATGTATATGTATGCACACGATGTGTAATATATATTAAAAATATAATTACTTACAGCAGAGTGAAATCACTCAAACCAAAGCAAACGCCCAGCTATAAACCTCTATACAGAGCCATGTCAAATCTCTATACTACGATAAGACCAATGGAAACTCCTAACGGGAGGAACCTAATAGCCCTGCTGCACCGCAAAATCAGCCCGCGTACGGCGGAGCATGATGTCAGCCATGCATGGCCCGAGTCAGCGCCACCGACAAGCGCTGACGCCAATATGACGTCCAGGTCCGCGCCGACCATGGGGCCCGCTGGCCCTCCAGGTCCAGCCGGTCCTCCCGGAGCCGGCAACACTCCTTGAAGAAGGCGGAGGTCAGGGGCCCCATGGCCCCAAACTCCTCCAGGACAAAGGGCACCACACGATGGTGCCCGACGTCGCCGTAGGCCAGGAGCTTGGCCCGCTCCGCCCGGTCCGCCGTGTAACCTGCCGTGAGGGAGGCCCCAGCCACGTGGCTAAGAGCCAAGGGCCGCGCCACCGAAACGTCGATAAGCAGATGCCGGCCACCCCCCTCAAAGTCCAGCACCACGATGTCAGGCCGGTGGTTGGGGGAATAGAATGAGCGCCATCCGCATCCTCGGACCGGATGTTCGCGTGGGGGAAAACCGACCGAATCATGGCGAGCACCACCGTCAGGAGGACAGTGTGCAAATACAAATACCAATTCTGATTCTGTTGGCCCCCCATGCAGGCAAGGTAGTGAGTCCCCGTGGGATCCAGCGGCTGCCCACAGCTACCACAAGGCCGCCCGGCCGGAACAAGAGGCTGCGGGGCAAATAGCTGGTGCCGGAGCGCCACCGAGTAGTGGCTGGGAGCCAAGGCGAATGGGGGGGCCATGGGAAGAGCACGAAGGTACGCCGAGCCCACACTCCGCAAGGAAAGCGAGAACAGCCACGCACGTCCCTGGGCGTTGAGGTCCGCGAAAAGAGCAATCCAATCAGCCGTGTGCAGAATACCCGCGTAGGTTTTCTGGTGTTTATCGATGACGCGAGCAGGGAATGCGGCGGGAGATTGAACGGAGGCGACCGAGGGAGTGCCGCGAGGGAGGTGGCGCTGTACCGCCTGAGCGGCACGGACGGGAGAACAGGCCTGCTGGATCTCAGCATAGGCCTCCTGGATGGCGGTGACGAAGGGCAAAGGGCTGCTGGGGTCCAGGAGGTCAGGCGCTGCCGTAGCCAAAAGGGGCAGGAGCCGGCAGCTTTCCGCCCACGACTGAGCGACGGAGCCCAAAAATGCTGCTGGGGCCAGCCGGGCGGCACGAGTCAGACCGCAGCCACCCATCCGTGCAGGCAGGGAGGCAATGCGAATAGCATGTGGCGGGAGGTCGGGGCCCGGGACCAGCTGCGCCAAGGCCGACTGGATGCGTTCGTCGTGGCCCTCGGCGGCCAGCCGGACCTGAGCCGGAAGAGCGCCCCGGAGCCAGTGAACGACGCGAGGGTGAGCGCAAAACCACAGAAGCAGACCCTTGGTCTGCGAATCATGAAGGCGCGCAATCAAGGGCAGCCCCTCAGTGCGTGCCTCGAGGGCGGCCCGCAGAGCATCGATGACAAACGCGGGGTCGCCAACCGGAACGCCGAGGACATCCAACCCATGGAGGCGCTCGTCCCGGCCCAAGAGCTGGGGCGGAAAGCCGGAGCAATCACCTTGGGGCGAGTACACCGCGCACGTGTAATATATATGTATGTATGATCTAGCTAGTCGTTGTTTTGCGCGCACCCCAGCTCGCGTCGTTTATTGGCTCCGGGGCGCCCGGCCTCCCCGCCCAGGTCCGGCTCGCTGCCGATGGCCACGACGACCGTATCCAGTCGGCCTACTATAGTAGCTTGGCGTAGCTGGTTCCCGGCCCTGATCTCCCTGCCAATCATTCTCTCCGCATCGCTTCCCTGCGGCCGGCCGGATGGGCGGCCGCGCCGCGGTCTGACCTGCGCGGGCCGGCTGGCCCCGGCGGCGTTCATTGGGCTCTGCAGAGCCCAAAAACTGACATGTCGCTCAGTCGTGGGCAGAAATCAGACTGTCGGCACCTTCCCCTTTTGGCTACGGCGGCGACTGACCTCTTCAATGGACCCAGCCAGCCCCTACCCTTTCATCACCGCCAGCCAGATGCTTATTATGCTGAGATGATTCCAGCATGCCTATCTACTATAGCTGCACTACCGTCCGCACCGCTCAGGCCGCCCAATGCCGCCTTCCTCGGGGCACTCCGGCCCTCCGTCGCCATGCATGACTGTCAGGACTCTCCCCCGCAGCATTCCCTGCCCGCGTCATCGATAAACACCAGAAAACCTACGCGGGTATTCTGCACACGCCGCGGCGGATTGGATGGCTCTTTTTGATGACCTCAACGCCCAGGGTCACGCGTGGCTGTTTTCACTGTAGTTGCGGAGTGTGGGCTTAATTCAATGGCTTACCTCCGAGCTCTCCCCATGGGCCCCCCCTTTGTCCTGGCGCCCAGTCACTATATCCGGATGCCACATGCAACGGTATGGAGCGCTCTCGATCTGCATTGGCAAAGTGTGGCTGACTCATATGTAGCGGATGCTCACCGGCCTTCCGCCCAGCTCCCGCTGAGGACAAGCAGCGGTTCCTTTCTCGTCGCAAGTGGTTGCACGACCTCAGTCACCTGGACGCTGGATGACGACCTGACCCCCACTCAGCAGCAGCAGCGATGCGACCTGTGGCCTGAATACCTTCGCCGCGGCGGCACAAGCAGGCACCCCACAAGCCCAAGGTGTACTGGAGGCCGGGGCGGGGACATGATGATCAACCATAAGATGTGCATGGACGCCCCCTGCGGGCTGGCTAGAATAGCCCTAGCTTGTAATCATTGTTAGTCATGGCAGCCATCATGCCTAGCCTAGAATGTTTGCCTAGCCGTACTGTACGTGCCACCACTGATACCTAGTCACGCACTGCATGCTAACGCACGGTACACAACCAGCCATAGCCTAAGTAGCTTAGCCCTTTTAATTGTACAGCCATGCTACGTCCTTGCAGTCCTGGCTATGATCAGCTTACTTGTCCACGCCGTCCTGTTATGATATGCTCACACGGGTCTTATTAATTAATTAATTGATTTAATAAGCCAATACAGAGTAAAGGAACCTTCAACCCTATGTACACAGCGAGAAGGAGGGAGGGCGCCCTAGCTTAGAACTCTCACTGCCGCAAGTGGGCAGGCCACAGCCCACAGAGCGCTCTCTCCACAGCATGGTGCATCATGCCGGGGCGCAACACAGTCTGTGGGTGCAATACAACCAGTGCAATACCATAGGTAGGCTGACGCATAGCTTACGGGTCTTATTGCACCCACAGAACTTATTGCCGGATCGTCTATCGTGTCCGATTGCTGCTGCATGACTCATATGTAGCGGATGCTCACCGGCCTTCCGCCCAGCTCCCGCTGAGGACAAGCAGCGGTTCCTTTCTCGTCGCAAGTGGTTGCACGACCTCAGTCACCTGGACGCTGGATGACGACCTGACCCCCACTCAGCAGCAGCAGCGATGCGACCTGTGGCCTGAATACCTTCGCCGCGGCGGCACAAGCAGGCACCCCACAAGCCCAAGGTGTACTGGAGGCCGGGGCGGGGACATGATGATCAACCATAAGATGTGCATGGACGCCCCCTGCGGGCTGGCTAGAATAGCCCTAGCTTGTAATCATTGTTAGTCATGGCAGCCATCATGCCTAGAATGTTTGCCTAGCCGTACTGTACGTGCCACCACTGATACCTAGTCACGCACTGCATGCTAACGCACGGTACACAACCAGCCATAGCCTAAGTAGCTTAGCCCTTTTAATTGTACAGCCATGCTACGTCCTTGCAGTCCTGGCTATGATCAGCTTACTTGTCCACGCCGTCCTGTTATGATATGCTCACACGGGTCTTATTAATTAATTAATTGATTTAATAAGCCAATACAGAGTAAAGGAACCTTCAACCCTATGTACACAGCGAGAAGGAGGGAGCGAGGGCGCCCTAGCTTAGAACTCTCACTGCCGCAAGTGGGCAGGCCACAGCCCACAGAGCGCTCTCTCCACAGCATGGTGCATCATGCCGGGGCGCAACACAGTCTGTGGGTGCAATACAACCAGTGCAATACCATAGGTAGGCTGACGCATAGCTTACGGGTCTTATTGCACCCACAGAACTTATTGCCGGATCGTCTATCGTGTCCGATTGCTGCTGCATGTGGCATGCCTCTAGCTGGCATGACGGAGAAAGGGCCGGGCCTCTGCTCTTTCTTCCTGTTGCATGTGCACCATATGGTTGTCTCCTTGATACAGGGATCAGTAAAAGCACTCCGGTGCTCCGTGACTCCCCAACGGTCCGAGCACGAGTTTAGTTAATTAATTAATAGCGGATGCAGTATTAAAGGCTGCCCCATGGTCCAGAGAGAGAGAGAGAGAGAGAGAGAGAGAGAGAGAGAGAGAGAGAGAGAGAGAGAGAGAGAGAGAGAGAGAGAGAGAGAGAGAGAGAGAGAGAGAGAGAGAGAGAGAGAGAGAGAGAGAGAGAGAGAGAGAGAGAGAGAGAGAGAGAGAGAGAGAGAGAGAGAGAGAGAGAGAGAGAGAGAGAGAGAGAGAGAGAGAGAGAGAGAGAGAGAGAGAGAGAGAGAGAGAGAGAGAGAGAGAGAGAGAGAGAGAGAGAGAGAGAGAGAGAGAGAGAGAGAGAGAGAGAGAGAGAGAGAGAGAGAGAGAGAGAGAGAGAGAGAGAGAGAGAGAGAGAGAGAGAGAGAGAGAGAGAGAGAGAGAGAGAGAGAGAGAGAGAGAGGAGAGAGAGAGAGAGAGAGAGAGAGAGAGAGAGAGAGAGAGAGAGAGAGAGAGAGAGAGAGAGAGAGAGAGAGAGAAGAGAGAGAGAGAGAGAGAGAGAGAGAGAGAGAGAGAGAGAGAGAGAGAGAGAGAGAGAGAGAGAGAGAGAGAGAGAGAGAGAGAGAGAGAGAGAGAGAGAGAGAGAGAGAGAGAGAGAGAGAGAGAGAGAGAGAGAGAGAGAGAGAGAGAGAGAGAGAGAGAGAGAGAGAGAGAGAGAGAGAGAGAGAGAGAGAGAGAGAGAGAGAGAGAGAGAGAGAGAGAGAGAGAGAGAGAGAGAGAGAGAGAGAGAGAGAGAGAGAGAGAGAGAGAGAGAGAGAGAGAGAGAGAGAGAGAGAGAGATGGGGTTGTTAATGAGAGAGAGAGATGGTCTTAGCCCTAGCTGGGAATGCCCCTTGAAAACCCTCAGGCTCCGGGAGAGGCCTTTATATTCTCCCAAACCGGCGCCTCTAAATGTGCGTGTTCCAACCCTATCTGTGGGCTCTGGACCATTAAAAAAAAAATTAAAATTAAGGGGACGGGACACCCCCGAATTTTTTGGCGCCAAAAAATTCGCGCCGGAGCCGAAGGTCACAAATTTCACGTGCACGGTGCGCGCACCCCTTGCGGAAGTGGCCATGGCGACTGCGTTCAGGCGAAACTACCACACTAGGGCAGGCGAAATGCAAAAATTTTACTCGAATCTAAAAGGAGATGAGTATATGATGTTAGTTTTTGGCGGAAATCAGCTGGTTTACAATATCGCTGTTGTTTTTTTATGCCATCGGCATGGGGGGTAATCTGAATTTTTTGGTCGCGCGGAATGAAATAGAATTCATGATAGCGGCTGTAAAATAGCGGTTTGGGGGGCTGTTCTGACCGTGAAGCAGGCATTAATATCGGTTGCATCGAATTCTAAACCGAGCTGGTGCTTTTTGCCAGATTTTCGGCCATTATCGGTAAGTAATTGTTCAGACCTGCGCAGTGCGTGTCTGACCTGTCCATGGAAGAACGGCTGTTGTTGCGCGCCTGGGCGAGGGATTTACGAGGGCAAGGTACAGATTTGTCGCGAATGTTATCTGCTATCGGTGCTTTCTTCTATGAGCTCATCGTTCGAGGTTTTTTGCGTTCTTTTTGGGCAGTTTCCGCCAGCTAGCTCGCCGTCGCTTGCCGTTGTGTTGTCGAATACCTGGCAGCTTTAGATTGTTTTCGTTGATGTCGTGATCAGGGCCGCTTCAGTCGCAGCCTATAGCTCTTCGGGAAGGTATAAGGCATTTCATAAAACGTGTTCTGGCAAGGATGTTGTGCGTATGGACGCTTCTTGTTGTTTGAGAGTGACGCACCCTCTCTTCGCAGGCCGCAGCGGCATCACAGCGCTCATGCGGTGAAGGGCCGCCAATGGTTTCTTTGCATTTTATCGTGCAGGGATGGAAGTGTTATAGTGATGATGATGTTGGAGATATTGCATTTGTGTGACTGCATGTAGATAGCTGGCACCAATGGTTGTTTGAGCTTTCCTTTGTTATGATGATGTGACAAGACTACAATGTGCTGAGCCAACCATGGTTGACATGCATGACTGCATGCAAGCTATATATACCATGTTCCTACTTGGTTCCTTGCCCTCCATAGTCCCAGTTTGTCATCCATGCCGGGGAGGACAGTTTAGGAGGTGTTGTTGTGTTGATTAGCTTGGTTGGCATCAACCTTACACTCTAACCTGGGAGAAACATAGGAAATACTGCTTAGGCATGTTAGGGCTACCATCGTCAAGGCTATGCACATATTTACAAGGCTGGCCATGCTGGAGGGATGATGAAGACATATGAGGTGCGTGGCCACCCCTTTGTACTTTGTAAACATACTCAGCATGGTTTTGGTGCATGTTGGATGGCATATTAAGTGGCACTGTGGGGTTACTAACTTACTGAGTGGTCCTTAGCGCCTTGTCATGTGGTCATATAGGAAACCCATCAACTTGAGCAGTTCTTGTCGCAATGACCCCCCACATTGAGCATGCGTTGCCGTCAGCGTGCAAGAGTTGATTATGTGTGCTTTGGTCAGTTTGCAGATGTCTTTGATGAAGAAGGAGGTGCTAGTGTGGCTAAATGGTTACTCTAATTTCCTTGTAGCGTCTACATGGGTGGCCGTCTTGGAATGGTTGTAACTTGGGCAGTTCTTGTCAGAATGGCGTCAAACCTTGAACATAGGAGGTACCATATGTGCAGAGAATGGTAGTATGTGGTTTGGCCAGTTTTCATGAGGCTTAGATGTATAAAGGGGTGTTAGTGTGGTTAAATACTAGCTAAAACCTCCCTTAGCTTCGTCACAGGTGGCAATCTAGGAATATCCATCAAATAGGGCTGCGCTTGTCAGAATGACCTGAAAATTTGGGGCTGCATGTCCCCCCTCTCTAGTATTTGAAAATATAAGATATGGCATGATCCCATGTGTTTATGATTTGTTTTATTTTTTTTGGTGAAAAAAAGTACCCTTTTTGCGGGAAAATCCATCAATGTGTCTAAACATCAGTGTTTTGTGCTCAAAATTAGGCAGACTTTCTCAAAAGTGGGGGAACTATATGGAAATATATGATTTGGTCCAAATATGTTTGCCCATTGTCCTAGGGAAAATATGCCAGAAGTAGCGTCTTTTTCTATTTTTAGCGCGTAACCGGCATCTGGTGGGGGCTAGTACCCCCCCCAAGTGGTTGGAATTTTTTTTTTTAATCATATTTATGGTCCCCAATCATAATTGGATTTTTAGCACATGCATAGGTATGGTTTCCAGAAAAGTGCCCTTTAGGGGTGTCCCCTCCCCTTAAATTCTAACATGCCTCCGTTGGGAGATCATGTAGCACATATTCCTTGATGGGTGGGTGGAGTGGAAGGAGCCGCGTAATCGAACTAACCTAACTCTAAGCTATCTAGTCTAGAAAAATCCTAACTACACTCCTCATCAAAACGCCTCCTCCTCTTGGGGGGAGGTGGCTTGCCCACAGGGGCTGGCGGTGAGCCTTGACAATCTTCTGCCACCGCGTCTTGTTCTGCATGGCAGTCCAAAGAAGGGAGAGAGAGTGGATGCGGTGTTCAAACTGGGCTGGGACCACGAGGTCGTCCAGCAACATCTGGATGTATCTGGACCATGGGGCTCTGGACCATTAAAAATTAAATTAAATTATAACATGCCTCCGTGGGGAGATCATGTAGCACATATTCCATGATTGATGGGGTGGAGGAAGCCGCGTGATCGAACTATCCTAACTCTAAGCTATCGATCGAGAAAATCCTAACTACACTACTCATCAAAACGCCTCCTCCGCTTGGGGGGAGGGGGCTTGCCCACAGGGTCGGGCGTGTGCGCCTTGACAATCTTCTTCCACCGCGTCTTGTCCTGCATGCGGCAGTCCAAAGACGGGAGAGAGAGTGGATGCGGTGCTCAAACTGGGCTGGGACCACTAGGTCGTCCAGCAACATCTGGATGTAGTTCGTGACAGGTTTCCCTACCCTTTTGGGAATGCCCTCGGGGCCAGGCCAGGTCAGAATGTGTCGCCCTGGCTGGCCAAGCCGCTGGGGGCCGGCCAGACCAAGGGCGGCTCTGGACCATGGGGCAGCCTTACTGTCGTCCCCACGGAGGTATGTTCTTAATTAATTAATTAATTAATTAATTAATTAATTAATTAATTAATTAATTAATTAATCAATGGTCCAAAGCCCACAGTTAGGCTTGGAACACATTTAGAGGCGCCGCTTGGAACACATTTCCATCTCCATTCATATTCATCATCCTGAACGACTCGAAAACGCGAACAAGATAACGGCAGGCTCGAGAGCTCTACCATGGTCCGGATTCTCCCGATTTCTGGCCTGCGCTGGTTGTACGTCTCCTTGACATTTGGAGGCGCCGGTTTGGGAGAGTATAAAGGCCTCTCCCCCGGAGCCTGCATGAGGGTTTTTAGGGGCATAGCCCTGGCCGGCGGGGTTATCCCACAACCCCCGTATAATGGCAGATGAGGCGCGGTAAATTAATTAATGAATTAATCTGCAATTACAGCAGAGGACATGCAGCTCCGATGAGGATTATATCCCCATCTAGTACACTATATCAAGTACACTAAATGGTTGGGGCAAGATGCAGACGATATGTGTCTGTTTGCCGAACTTTTGTCTAAGTATTATTCTTATGAGATTAGCATAGTACTACGTGGAATGCCAATGCGCATGACACGCAAGTACTTACTGAAGTACTTGCTCAATCACGTGACTAAATATTATAATTTCAATGAATAAATAAATAAAATGCACCTAAGGAGACAACCATTCCTGGCGATATGGCGGCCCACATTAGGACCCGGTGCATCAAGGTGCAGGCAAGACGCAATACTAGTATACAAGACAGGTCGTGGCAGCTACCCACGCAGCATCTCGCAACCCAGGTGCGGTGATGGATGCCAAGGAGTGGGGCCAACCAAGGTCTCCGTAGGCACACAAATGGTTTGTGCTGGATACTTTTTAATTATTCGGGACTGTACAAGGTGCCACCTTGTGGTGGCAGTTTCTCACATTTTTCTCGCCGATAGCTGCGGCAGCTGCATCCCCTCATCGCTCTTGGGTGCCGGCACATGCAGCTGTTCTGTCATCTCCAAGGACATCTCTCCCCGTAAGTGTTGGCTTTCCTCAGGGACATCTGCGAGGCCCATGCTGCCTGCTCCCTTGTCCAGGCTTGCCAGTGGGCCAGGTGGCACCAGCAGCTCGTACCCCACTTTACTATGCGAGCGCTCACTCTCCAGCGGTGCCTCCACATCCCCTCCTCCCCCCCTCAGCAGCTGCCCCACTTTGCTCGCCACGCCCCCCCTCCACGCTGCCCCCCGCAACTTCCTCCTCCTCGTAGCGGCCGCCAAAGTTGCCATTGTCCGGGTTCTCCTCACGCCCAGTGGCGCCACCAGAGCCCCTAAAGTAGCTGTAGACGACGCCCAGGTAGGACTGGGTCATGAGCGCCTCAGAGAGGCGCTTGGACATCCCGTGGGTGGCCGGGTTGAGGGCGGTGGCCACGCGCATCACGGCCTTCTCCAGCGTCTCCCGGAAATAGACGCGGCCATCCACGACACCAAGCCTCAGCTGGCGCACACGGAAGAGCAGCGCTTGCTCCGACGCGTCGTTGCCCACGCCAAGCGGTTGCTCGACGCCGCGCAGAAACTCCTTGAACTCGGGGAGGGTGAGGTACGACTCGCCGGCCTCATCAAAGTGGCATCGGCGGCGCCATTTGTCGACCCAGTCGGTCACGTGCTCCATGGCCAAGTCCGAGTACTCACGCGAGACGATGGTCGCAAACGTGTCGATGATGATGGCGACAAACAGATTCATGATCACAAACACGTTCACTAGGAAGAAGGAGCAGAAGAAGAGGGCGGGGGGGAGCAAGTCACACCGCTCGGGGTTGTTCTGGCGCTCGTCACTCGCGCAGCGGAACCAGACAATGTCCTCGTACAGCCGCGGCCAGTCCTCGCCGGTGCTCGACCGGAAGAGCACGGAGAGGGCCATGGGGAACGTGGAGAAGTTGACCTTGGCGTTGAGGTGCACGCCGGGCCCCCCAAGGTCACCGAAAAGATTCATCCCCAGCACCGCGAAGATGAAGTAGAAGACCACCAGCAGGCTGCCGATGTGGAGCAGCGCTGGGATGGACGCGATGAACGTCTCCTGCAGAGATGAGTTGGGGTGGGGTGGGATGGGGTGGGGAGGTGGAAGTGGGTGGGTGGGTGGGTGGGTGGGTGGGGTTGAGGGTGGGATTGCAGCAGGGATGCCGCCACGGTTAGAAAGCAAAGTGGTGCGGCTTAGCTTCATGCAGCCAGCACCTTACCTTCGGTGTCCGCGCACTCATACACAATGCGGCCTGAATGTGCTACGCCTGTGCTGCCAACATTGTCACATCGAGTGCCACCCGAAGACTCGCAGCGCATGCGAGGGGGGCGGAGGGCAGACAGTCGCACACCCATGGCATAGTGCGAGCCACCAAGCAAATCGCATCCCATTGGGCATGGCATCCAACGCGACATGCAAGCAGACTAGATATGAGCCACCCGGCTCCCGAGTGCTTTCCCTAGCAGCGCTGTGGTACTAGCACTCAAGAATGGTGGGTGCCAGCAGGGAACCGGAGCCGCACCCGCAACAGGCATGGCAAGGGCGACCCCTTGGTAACATTCCTTAGCATTAGAACGACAATCTGGCAAAGAAAAGCCCTCGCCTGCCAGCGCATGTCCCCGCACCAAGATCAGCTGCAGCTTGCGCACGCCCCTGAGCATGCGCACGAGCATGCCCGCGTGCAGCACCGTCGTGAAGTTGCGGAAGAAACGGCCGACGCGCAGGATGCGCAGCATGGTGAAGTGGATGCCGGGTGTGTCGTCAGACAGCCTTATGCCGGCCTCCAGCAGCGCCAGCGCCAGCACGATCAGGTCAAACTGGTGCCAGCTGTCCATCAGGATGCTGCGCACGCCCACGGCTAGCAGCCGCAACGCCATCTCTGCCGCCAGCAGAAGCGTCATGGCGTAGCTGCTGTACGTGATCACGCGCACCTGCGTGCGGCTCTCCCCCTTGTGGTCTGTGCACAGCAGCAGCAGCTGCAGCAAAATGAGCAAGGAGATACCCGACTGGAACGCCGTGCTCTCCACGAGCCGCGCCGCCGCCTCGGCGAGCCGCCCGCGCCGTGTGGGCTTGCGCACGCGTTCCAGCTCCTTGGCCAACCTTGCCTGCATGGCCACCCACTCGCGCTGGGACTTGGTTAAAAAGCGGTGGGTGGACTCCGACTCGTCGTCGCGCTGCTTGATGTAGAAGGAGTAGGTCGCGCCCGCAAACAGGTTGAGCAGGAGGAACTGCACGACCACGATGTAGACGACAAAGAAGAGGCCCTGTGCGGTGTGGGCACGGGGGCGGATGTCCACATTGGGGGTCAGCACGCGGCCAGGGACGTCCTTGCGGCGCCCCACGTCCACGCAGGCGTCCATGAGCTCCGTCCATGCCTCGTTCGTGGCCACGATGAACAGCGTGATGGCGGTGCGGCCGATGTGATTGAAGTTGACGATGGAGTCGACCCACCGGTGCCCCCCTGCCTCGCACGCCACCTGGCTGGTCACGCCCACACGTTCACGGGCGAAGAATCTGCATCCGCCAGGTGGCGGGCCCTCGGTGCCGTGGCCAGCTGTCGCGTTTCCATCGATGGCCGTTCCATTCGCGCCGATGGTCGCAATATCTCCGCCGATGGCCAGCGACGAGTTGCTCGCATGAAGCGTGCCGTTGAGAAAGGTCTCGCAATCCGCTGGGTAGGGGAAGCACGGCCCCGAGTAGTTTGCCAGCAGGTAACGCGCGCCGCTGCCCCCCACGTGGGCCTCTGCGGCCGATGGTGCATAACACCCTCCTCGCTCGCAGTGGAAGAGGCTCCCCGCGAACAGGTTGAGCCCCAGGATGCTGAACACGTAGGCGATGAAGAGGACCATGCCCGTCACGTTGAGGATGGGCCCCGCCGACTGGAGCAGCGCGTTGACCACGCGGCGCGTCTGGGACCCCCGTGCGATGGCCCTCATGGGGCGCAGCGCGCGCACGAGGCGGATGATGCGCAGGCTGTTGAGGCCCGCGTGGCCGCCCTTGCGCTGGAACACGCCCTCGAGGACCACGTTGGCGATGGAGGAGAGCACGACGAATGCGTCGAGCACGTTCCAGCTCGTGCGCAGGTACGCGTACCGCCCGCGCACCAGGCCGCATGCGACCACTTTGAGCATCATCTCTACCGTGAACAGCAGCGTGAACACGACATCCGTCACAAACAGGGCGCGCGCCATCCGGCCCTCCTCACGCCGCACAGCGGGCGTCTCCAGTGCGAGGCACACGCAGCTGCCGAATATGAGCGCGAGCAGCGCCCACTCGGTGTACTTCCAGGTGACGGCGCGAAGTGCAAGCACGCGCACCGGGTGGCCCATCCCGAACAAACCCAGCGACTTGTCGTCCGCCCAACGTGACCGCAGCGTGCCATCTGGCGCCGCTGCGTCCCACTGGGCCCACGCCTGCGCCACCGCGACCGTGGGCGAGAGGGGCCCGCCCGACATGGGGGACGTGGGGGCAGAGACGTACCCCTTGTACCTCTGGCCACTGGGGGACATCGGCGTCCCTGGCAGGGTCCCATCGTCGCCCGCGGACACACGGCCCGGGTAGGGCTTGCCCTCCACGCTGTCAAACCCGTTGCTGTTGCTACCATTCCTGGGGAACCACCTGCCGCTGGTAATGCTGGCATCCCCCGATGCCCTACGACCGATGCTGCTGTTGTTCATGTTCATCCCGCTGCTGCCACTGCTGGCGTCCCTGCCCAGGCTCCTAGGCTCGGGCCCCCCTGCCCCTGCGGTGAATGCGATCGCATGCGCCCAGCGCGCGCCCGCCTCCCCGCGCTGCAGGAGCCCCCCCCAGAACTCGGCCCCTTTCTTCTCATCCGCGAGATTCGCCGCCGTCCTCCGGATGTGGCTCTCGGTGCTCCGCAGTTTCGACGTGTGCGTCCCACCCCCCTTCTTGGGGCCCGCAACGAGCTCCGCCCGCGCCGCTTCCAGCCCTGTTGCCCCCCGGTTGCGCCCCACCATCGCTGTTTCCTCCGCGCTAAGCACAGGGGCATTCCCCCCCGGCGCATCGCCGCTCCCTTCCCATGGCACGGCATCCGTGCCTCCCGCCAGGATGGCCCCCAGCTCGTTGGCATCCAAAAAGCCCCCCGTGAGCTCCGCCTGCTCTCTGGCTGCAATGCGCGCCATTCCGCGTACAAACTCGAAGAACGAGATCTGCCCGCTGTCATCGTAGTCCATCTGCGACATGAGCTGGCTAAGCTCCCACCCGGACGTGCGCTGGCCGATACTCTCCATCACCTCCCCCAGCTCCTCCTTGTTGATGAACCCGCTGTTGTCGGTGTCGTATATGGAGAACGCCTGCCGCAGCAACGTGATGCCGTCCGGACCGAGCACCCCAAACACGGCGTCGGACGCCGACAGAAACGTCTTGTCGTTCTTCACGCGCAGAAACTCGACAAAGTGGATGTCCCCACTCCCATCCATGTCCAGCCGGGTGATGAGGGACGCGAGCTCGGCCTCAGACACAGGCTTGCCCAGCGCCGTCAGCACCGTCTCCATCTCGCGGGTGGAGACAAACCCCGAGTTGTCCACGTCGTAGAGGCGCCACATTGCGAGTCCCGACACCAAGTTGGAAACCGCAACGGGGGGGACCATGTCGGCCATCGCGCCCAGCGCGGCGGCGACCTCGTCCACAGAAACCTGCTCCAAAATAGGCAAGGGGGGGGGAGGGGAAGTGTGTTTGTTTGTTTGTGTGTGTGTGTGTGTGTGAGTGAGTGAGTGTGTGTGTGTGTGTGTGTGGTGCACACATATGTGTTAAGTGTGTGCGTTGGGGGGAAGGGGGGGGGGAGACAGGAAGGAATCCGACACCTGTCATGAGACGCATGGCCATGTGACCACGGTTGGCTGCTTCCTGCATCATCACAACAAGGAGAAGCGGCAAGGCAGCGACAAAAGGGAAGTGCGAAAAAGCCACCCGATGAAGGTGCAGGCAAGGAACAGAGAAACACCCTCGGCCAGCATCTAACTCATGTCATGGCCGCCTCTCCCAACCCTCACCTCGCTGTTGTCGTCTTCTGCTTGCAGCCGCGCCCGCAGCTTCTCTTCCAGACCTGGTGGCAGCTCCTCTCCCAGTGCACTCAGGAGCGGGCCCACGTCCCTTGCGGATATCAGCAGGGCGGGGGGCGGCCGGTTGTCACCGACCAATGCCCGCGCGGTGCCCGGCACTAACTCTTTCGCCCGGAAAAGGTTGCGTGCGAACAGCGCGGCGGCACCGACCGAGGCCTGCCATGTCTGCTGCTTGCGCTTGGCCTGCGCACGTTTACGTTTGGCGGCGGCGACGGTGTTGCGTTGACGTCGCGAGAAGTAGTCGCGCTCAAAGTTGTCGAGCACGACGGACACCAGCAGGCTGACGTCACCGCGACACGCCCCGCATGCAGGTGTAGGCAATCGGGGCATCATGAAGAGGCATGGGGGGTGGCAGCGATGGGTCGGGTGGTTGGGTGAGAACATGGGCAAGAGCGAGAAGCGAGAAACGAGAAAGAGCGGATACATTGGGTGGGACATCCAAACCGCGGAAAACGCCAGGGATAGCCCTCTGAGGGCTGTTACACACGGAGGGCATCCCATTATAGCCCACGTCTACGCCAGCGAGCACCGCCTAAGTTATCCGCATGCAGCATGCAGCATGCAGCATGCAGAATGTAGCGATCAGCGGAGGGTGAATGTAGGGGTCCATCCCCACAGGACGTGATGCGGTCCGCGGTTGCCGGCGCACGGCGCGACCCGAGCCGCGTGGCGCCATTCTGTCACCCAAAACGTACATGCCGCCCAAGGAAATATGACAGCTAGGCGTGCCGCCCCCACACCCACCCACATGAGCAGAGGCACACGCCTCCATGCTGCCAAAGGACATGGAACGGCCCTTACACCTGGGCATCCTGTAGTGACGCAATGTGGTCCTCCTCACCTGAGCAGCGTGTAGGACCCGACGCAGATCCACGCCACGTAAAACAAGCTGCCGGTGACCGGGTGGGCCAACATGGCATCGTACATGAGGGCCACCCAGCCCTCGCGCGTCAGCGCCTGGAACACGGACAGGCACGACTCGTAAAAGGTGCGGAACCCGCGGCGAGGCTGCAGCAGGATGGCTTCGTCCACGGTGGAGTAGAAGGGCTTGAACAACTGCATGCCCATGACGGCAAACACGCCCACGAACAGGCACTGCGAGGAGACAAATAGGGGGGAAGGGTGGTCGTGGTGGGGGCGCATAGATGGGGGGGATGGGGGAGGGGGCGGAGAGGAGAGCAAGGGGGATGGGGGGGGTGGAGACACAAGGGGGGGATAATTGATAGTGACCATGAACAGTTTAAAGCACCTTGACAGCATGACCAGGCTAACGAGTGGTGTAAAGAAACTAAGAATCCTTGGATAAAAAACACAGGGGGGAGACAAGTGGGGAAGGGGGGGAGAAAGACGAGGGTTACGGGAGCGTGCGCACCCTCACCGCGGTCCAGGAGGACATGCTGGACATGCTGAGATCAGCCCATCCTAGTCGAGGAGGACATGCTGGACATGCTGATATTAGCCCATCCTAGTCATGGTAGGGAGCCCATGGCTTGACTTCAAAGCCCCAAAGTGTTGAGCAGTCAAAGGCACGTGTACAGCGGGCCCATACTGCCAGGTTTTGCCAGTACCACACGCATGGGCAGCATCGGCACGGGCTTGCTTTTATCCCATGCACCGCCAGCATCAGCAGATACTTGCTTTTATCCCACACACCAGCCGCATCAGTGTGTGCTTGTTTGCTGCTATCATATGTACCAGCAGCATCATGCGCATACGTTTACTACTAGCGCACGCACCAGCAGCATCAGCATGTGCAGGAAGACGCTGAGGGACTTGACGAGTACCTCCCCTGCCGTACGCAACGAGTCCTGTGGCGGATGCAGCAGCGACGATTGTAGCGAACAATGCCGCACACACAGAGACATCTTGCGGTCAGTCATGGGACCATCGCAGGGACAGTGAGGCGATTGGAATTAAAATGTCTAGCCATGCACTGGTTCAAAAAGCATCACCTCGAGTGCCCAAAGAAGCCAGAAGAAAAACTAAACGATTGTTGACAGAGAAGAGTTTGCTCCCTCCCTCCCTCCCTCCCTCCCTCCCTCCCTCCCTCCCTCCCTCCTCCCTCCTCCCTCCTCCCTCCCTCCTCCCTCCCTCCCTCCCTCCCTCCCTCCCTCCCTCCCTCCTCCCTCCCTCCCTCCCTCCCTCCCTCCCTCCCTCCCTCCCTCCTCCCTCCCTCCTCCTTCCTCCCTCCTTCCCTCCTCCCTCCCTCCCTCCTCCTCCTCCTCCCTCCCTCCCTCCCTCCCTCCTCCCCCTCCCTCCCTCCCTCCCTCCCTCCTCCTCCCTCCCTCCTCCCTCCCTCCCTCCCTCCCTCCCTCCCTCCCTCCCTCCCTCCCTCCCTCCCTCCCTCCCTCCCTCCTTCCCTCTCTCCCTCCCTCCCTCCCTCCCTCCCTTCTACCCACCCCATTCCTTCCCCCCCCGCCCCTAACCATGTAGCGCGCCAGCCGGAAGATGCGAATGACGCGCATGAGCCTGAACGCCCGCACGGTGCGCACGGCCCGCAGCGCCGTCACGTTGACACGGCGCGCGGTGATGGCGGCATCCACCACGCCCAGCATGACGACCACCAGGTCAAACACGTCAAAACGGTTCCTGCCATGGGGGTGGGAGGTGAGGGCAGGACAGTGGGGCAGTGATGGCAACGAGCCGGGTCAAAATACACAAACCATTCCTGCAGGGCGGGGGGGAAAGGGAAGGAAGGATGGGTGTGCCGTCAGGGCAAGGAGAAGGGTAAATCATATCGAACCGGCTCGCATGGGGAAGGGGCGGGCGATAGGTCTGCAGCGATACTTTCCAGAATGGGGAGGGGGCGGGGCAAGGTGATTCCAACCGCCGAGTCAAGAGGCTGCCTGCGGCTGCCTGCCGGTGGGCGACAGCAGCGCCCATGGTCAAATGCTCATCACTTGGTGGGTCCCTGGAAGCGGGCTGGGTATCGTGGCCCATTTTGCTTCACCGTGGCTTGCTCGCAGCCGTCAACCTCAAGCCTGCTCACTAATGCTCCCTGCAGCACTCCCACTGATACGTGGCGATGGATGCAGGGACAGGGCCACCATGATAGGCCCCACGCAGCATCTGAGCCACCAGCGAGCAAGCAAGCCGGAAACAGCCGGCAGCGCATGTGACAGGCACGCCCAGACGCCAACTGACGCGGTGGGCGTGTGTTGGTGGGCGCCGGAGAAAAGGTCGCTGATCCATTCACAACTCCACAACAGAAACAAGCAACAGCTCCACAACAGTGCCGAGTGGCTCTCCTCCAAGTATGTATGCCCAGCCCCCCACAACCCGCGGGCAACGCCTTGCGAGCTTGCGACGTGCTTACTTTGCAAACTTCTTCACGCCAAAGCCGATGATCTTTAAGATAGACTCCACGGCAAATGCTGTGTTCAGCACGACGTAGCATACCTGGCGTGCGCAAGAGGGGGCAGGCAGGGGGGGGGGGGCAACCACAGCCGGCGACAGTGAATCCTGCCACAGGTAGCAACAGTGGCAAGAATAACTCGGACAAACGCCAACATACGGGGGGCCCCCGACTACAGATCTTTGCTCCGCGCACAATTCATGTTGTACCTGTACATCCTGGCCACTGGCGTGTGCCTGTTTGGCATCCCATGGGGAAATACGTAGGTTCTTTTTGCCCATACAAGGAACCCTGTAGTAGCTGTCAAACTCTCTAGGCGCCCTAAGCTGCCATACATGAGAAAACAAAACGTTCCTCGGCCATGAAAAACTGAAAGATGCCTGCGCATGCCCTACTGTAGAAGCCAGAGTAGCTAATCTAGCTACGCGAGCGTCAGCAGCTGTCATGGCTATGTAAGGACCAATAGAGCGACCAGAGAAGCTAGAGACTATTTGTTCGTCAGAAGCTATAATCGATACGACGGCCCTATAGAACAGCTTAGCAAGGCATGGATGCAGCGTGCCAAGGCATGGAGAAGAGACACCCGGTGGGTGGCCAGGGGGCAGCCGTTGGGTCGCTGCCCATGCGGGCGACGCAAGATGCGCTCGGGAACGGCGGGTGGACAGGTGGCGGGCGTACGCACCTCGATGGTTTGCTCCACGCTGGTCCGCATGTTGGCGTGTACGGAGGACAGCAGAAGCGTGTTGCACAGTGTGAGCAGCGCAAACGTGTGCTGGAAGGACTTGCGGATCACAAGCCTGCCAGCCAACCGTGGGCGAGGCAGGGGGCAGCCAACCGTGGGCGAGGCAGGGGCAGTAGGAGACATGCGCAAGACCGGAGCGTGTCGAGTGAGACATTTTTTAGTTAATCATGTGAGATATTTTTAATAATGTGAGACAGGGGGCCAGGTGGGGAGCCAAGCAGGCACCGCCCCAATGGCACAACATGTAGCATAGTGTGGGCAGGTCCACCCAGCAACGGGAGCACTGTATGAAGACACTGCAGGAAGGCACTGTATGAAGACACTGTAGGAAGGCACTGTAGGAAGGCACTGTAGGAAGGCACTGTAGGAAGGCACTGTATGAAGACACTGTAGGAAGGCACTGTATGAAGACACTGTGAAAGGCACTGTATGAAGACACTGTAGGAAGGCACTGTATGAAGACACTGTAGGAAGGCACTGTATGAAGACACTGTATGAAGGCGATCATGCTATCGACCAGCAACGGGAACACCGGACGGTAGGAAGGCGATCATGCTAGGGAAGTCGTTGTATACGTACCATGGCATCCATGCGGGCGGAGGGCCGTATAGGCGGTTTAGGGTTTAGGGGCGGAGGGCCGTATAGGCGGTTTAGGGTTCAGGGTTCAGGGTTTAGGGACAGAAGGCCATACGTTTAGGGTTTAGGGTCAGAAGGCCGTATAGGCGGTTTAGGGTTTAGGGGCGGAGGGCCGTATAGGCGGTTTAGGGTTCAGGGTTTAGGGTTTAGGGACAGAAGGCCATACGTTTAGGGTTTAGGGACAGAAGGCCGTATAGGCGGTTTAGGGTTTAGGGTTTAGGGTGAAGGGACAGAAGGCCGTATAGGCGGTTCAGGGTTTAGGGTTTGGGGACAGAAGGGCGTATATGCTGTTTTGTTTGGCACATCATGTGGCCTGGTCACCCGTCCCACAAACAACGGAGAAAAGGAGACGAGGGGAGCACAGGGCCGAGTCGTCCGCTGCAGACAACGCAAACAAGCGTGGAACATGGGAAGGATGCCAGAACAAGCCAGGCAAAGGTTGTCTTTGAGCGCCCTGAAAGCTGCTGATGGCATCGCAGTGCTGTTGGCGTGGCGGCGCAGTCACCATGCGCCAATACAGCGCAAGGACCGTCCCGCACCCGCCACGCATACTGTGCGCACCCCGTACTGACAAACCACCTCCTGCAGGCGCCATGTACATCAAGGAGACCGCCAGCGTGGATGTGCTGCCGGCGCCACTCACTGGAAGACCACCTCCTGCAGCGCGCTGAATTTCTCGCTGAGCACGGGGAAGAGGTTGGTGAGGGAGGGCGTGCGAGGAAACACAGCGGTAACGCCCAGCCGCTTGGGGCTGAGGGGCGCGGCCTGCAACGCCAGGAACTCGACGGCCTGCAGGGCCAGAAGGAAAAGGCAGAGGGATGGCGAAGGGAAGGCAGAGAAATGGCCAAGGGGAAGGCAGGGGGATGGCACAGGAAAGGCAGAGGGATGGCAAGGGGGGAGGCAGAGGGATGGCAAGGGGGGAGGTAGAGGGATGGCAAAGGGAAAACAAAGGGAAAGCCGAGAAAAGGCAGAGAGAAGGCGGAGGAATGGCATTGCAGGCACTTGCCACAGTGTGAGCGATGAGGGCGACAGTGATAGGTTACCATCAGGCAGTGGAGGGAGGATACAGGTGGAAAAGAGAGCGCAGCCATGTGCCACAACGGCACCGGTGGCCGGCATGCAGGATGCTGTGGACATGGATGGCATGGTTCGGGTGGCAGGCGCCAGCAGCTACTAGACCTTAGAAAACATATCCATGGCCGACACCAAGGCATCACCCTGCCGTGGCACGCATGCACACATGCACACATGCACACGGGTGCACAAGCAACCACGCATGAGCAAAGTGCCAGGAGCAGCGAGCCAACAGGCAAGCTTGTAGGGTCGCCCACCCATTAGCTGCAGCGCCATGCGTGTGCCCACCCTCGCCCCTGTGTGCACCCACCTGCTTGCGCCCCTTCCCGTTGCCCGCCCCTCGCCGGCTTGTCCCGTTCTCCACCCACCTAAACCCTAAACCCTAAACCCTAAACCCTAAACCCTAAACCCTAAACCCTAAACCCTAAACCCTAAACCCTAAACCCTAAACCCTAAACCCTAAACCCTAAACCCCACCCACCTGCTTGAGCACCTTCATCTTCTGCCCGCGCTGCTCGCGGATGAGGCGCGTCATCGAGGTGGAGAAAGAGTCCTTGATGACCGCCAGAAGAAGGTTCATCAGCAAGTTGGTGCCCTGCCCAACCACACCCAACACGAGCGCACATACAGGGACAGTGGGGCACAGGAGCGGGCGCAGACCCGAGCGAGCCCCAGCCTGAGCATAATTGTGCAAGGCCAGTGCGTCAACGCAGCTTTACGTGGCGGGGACTCGTACACATGTCCGCAGTAGGTCATCATGCAGGGGCTGAGGGGCACACAGTCTGCCAGCACAACGCACCAGGGAAGAGCGTGTGCTGATGAACGTGGGCCGGCACACCCCTCTTGTCCCAAGAGGTGCCAGAATAAGCACGCTCCCTCGCCATAGTCAGCCTCCAGCATGGGGCTGTCGCCCCAAGAATCGATAACCAGGTCACATGTTGTAAGGTGGGTCACATGTTGTAAGGTGGATGCCCCCGCACAAAGAATACCCTCGTGGAAACCATGTGCCGCAGCACAAAGTAAAGCCATGTCATGGCCAGGCATGACCCGCACACACACATGGAGGAACATGCCTTGAGGAGGGCGAGCGGGTGCCACGGGGACCAACCCTTGAACCGTACGCGCGAGGACATAGATCAGGAGGGAGGGCCACGGATGAGGACCAACACACGAGTAGTCTACACCCCGCACACGAGCAACTTGCAAGCATCCTGTGTCAAAGATGGCAGCAGAAAGCATACCACGAGCACGAGGACGAGCAAGTAGGAGGCAGCAGAAAGCACACCACGAGCACGAGGATGAGCAAGCAGGTGGCGGCACAAAGCACACCACGAGCACGAGGACGAGCAAGTAGGTGGCGGCAGAAAGCATACCACGAGCACGAGGACGAGGAAGTAGGTGGCGGACCAGCGCGTGGTGGCGCTCGTCACAAAGTCCATCAGGTGGCCCCAGCTCTCGCCCGTGATGACCACAAACATGGAGAGCACAGAGTATCCAAAGTGGTCAAAGCTGCGGCGGAGGGGCGGAGGGGCAGGGGGGGGAGGGCAAGGGAAGACACGGAAAAGAGTACGTGAGACCACCGTGCGCATGGGGGGAGAAGGAAGATGTGTTGCCGCCACGCTGCCATCAGTGAGGCAGCAAGGTAGGGAGGGTGAGTTTGCATGGCGTGTCGTGCGGTAGCAGATGGGGCACCATCCACGATGGTGCGTGCTCGTTACTGCTGGCCGCCGTCTCATGGGCATGCCACGATGCATGGGGGGCATGCCACGGCCCATGGTTCATGGGTCATTCCTTGCGTTTGAGCATGGCTTGGCGTATGAGGCGTGCATGCCTTATGCTGGCGCCTCATGAGCACACATGGGAGCCCTGACCCAACCAGCCACGTGCATGATGTGGAGCAGGCAAAACTGGGTACAAATGGCCTGCAGTCTGAGTAGAGAGTGTGTGCCAGCCTGCGTGTGAGGTGGCTGCTGGCAACCACCCCCGCGTTGCCATTGTCATGCCATGACGACACGATGTTGCGACGACAGCACACCCGCACAACGAGGCACAATATCTCCCCCATGCACACGCCCCGCTGGCAGCTGATGGCCCAACTGGCACCGCCGGCATGACCGTGTCCGTCCCTGCTGACTCCTGTGTGCTCCAGGCTACAAACTGTGTTCTGCCACGCAGTGCTGTGCGGCCTCGTCGCTTGAAGTGATGGCAGGTGTTGCGGCCTCACCTCTGAAAGTTGTGGTAGGTGTTGCGGCCCAGGTCGACGCACGTGTACCCCTCTGCGCACGCGCCGCACACGGCGGGGTCGTCTAGCTCTTGCAACGCGAGGGGGGAGTTGTCCATCCAGTACGGCCCGTATAGGTTCGCGTAGTAGCGGGAGAGTGACCGCGGAGACGCTTGCGTGTAGTTGGCAGGGAGCGAGGACGTGCGCACGCAGCGGTAGCTGAGCTCCCCACTGAACAGCTGACAGCAGCAAGGGGATCGAATGAGGCAAAAAAGTATGGGTGTTGATGAACTCTGTAAATCTGTTGATGGTGGTGGTGGTGGTGGTGGTGGCGGCAGCGGCGGTGGTGGTGGTGGTGTGTGTGTGGGGGGGGGGGGGGGGGGGGGGGGGTGGTGGTGGGGTGGTGGTGGTGGTGGTGGTGGTGGTGGTGGTGGTGGTGGTGGTGGTGGTGGTGGTGGTGGTGGTGGTGGTGGTGGTGGTGGTGGTGGTGGTGGTGGTGGTGGTGGTGGTGGTGGTGGTGGTGGTGGTGGTGGTGGTGGTGGTGGTGTGGTGGTGGTGGTGGTGGTGGTGGTGGTGGTGGTGGTGGTGGTGGTGGTGGTGGTGGTGGTGGTGGTGGTGGTGGTGGTGGTGGTGGTGGTGGTGGTGGTGGTGGTGGTGGTGGTGGCGGCAGCGGCGGCGGCGGTGGTGGTGGTGGTGGGTGTGGGGGTGTGGGGGGGCGGCGGCGGCGGCGGCGGTGGTGGTGGTGGTGGTGGCGGTGGCGGTGGCGGTGGCGGTGGCGGCGGCGGCGGTGGTGGTGGTGGTGAGGTGGGGTGGGGTGGGGTGGGGGGGGGGGGCGGCGGCGGGCGTGGTAGTGGTGGTGGTGGTGGCGGCGGCGGCGGCGGCGGCAGCGGTGGTGGTGATGGTGGTGGTGGTGGTGGTGGTGGTGGTGGTGGTGGTGGTGGTGGTGGTGGTGGTGGTGGTGGTGGTGGTGGTGGTGGTGGTGGTGGTGGTGGTGGTGGTGGTGGTGGTGGCGGTGGCGGCGGCGGCGGCGGTGGCGGCGGCGGCGGCGGTGGTGGTGGTGGTGGTTTTGGTGGTGCTGATGGTGGTGGTGATCGTGAGGACTTAGGTACATCGGCAGTGTAATGCAGCGTGGCATGGGCACACATCGAATGGGTCATGGGGAGAGGGGGACAACTGACATGGGGGGCAAACATCTCCACGGCACAAATCTCTCTATCCATGGCTCACCGTTGCCTTGCCCCCATTGCCAAGATGTCTCTATTCAGCAGGTGCAAGAAATGGCAGTGCGGTCCCTCAGCACTGTGCAAGGCACACCATCGGAGAGCGAAGGTCACATATGGTGATCCAGTGATCGCGATGACATGTCTGTCCACCCGCCCTGTGCCGTGCGCCCTGTGCACACTTACCTGCACGTCCTGTGCCGTGCGCCCTGTGCACACTTACCTGCACGTCCTGTGATGTAGCTTGTGCACACTTACCTGCACGTCCTGTGAGCCTTACCTGCACGCCCAACAAGCCGAACACGACGACCACGACGAGGAAGAGGACCATGACGCGGAGCAGTAGCGGGACGGCGCGCAGAAGCGAGTTGACCAGTACGCGCAGGCCGTCCACCTGCGCACGCGAGGCCACCAAGTAGTGTGGGTGAAGGAAGCAAGAGAGGCCACCAAGTAGTGTGGGTGAAGGAAGCAGGAGAGGCCACCAAGTAGTGTGGGTGAAGGAAGCAGGAGAGGCCACCAAGTAGTGTGGGTGAAGGAAGCACGAGAGGCCACCAAGTAGTGTGGGTGAAGGAAGCAGGAGAGGCCACCAAGTAGTGTGGGTGAAGGAAGCAGGAGAGGTCAGCAGTCGTATGCCCACACGAAAGAGCACCGTATGACGCAGCACAGGGAACAGGGAGCAGCGCATGCCCTAGTACTACGGAGAGCGTCGCGCTATCCCAGAGTGAGTCGCGTTCCGAGAATGGACCTAGAAAGGCAACCACATGGGTGCCACGATGCCACAATTGACTCTCATCTGTCACCGTGGCTGGCTGCTCCTGGACCCCCTAGCCACTGTCCAGCTGAAAGCAGCGGGCCGGTCCTGTGATGCCCTGGACAAGCAAGCCATCGTGCCACCAACATGCCGGCCGGACAAGCAACCACCATGCTCCGGTTCAGCTGGTCAAGGCATCGCCAACCGTTGCACAACGGCAGGCTTGCCTGACACCACATCTATGCACCATGCCATGATCACACACATGAAAGCATGCACAAACAAACAAACACAGCTATGAGCTGTATAAGCACAGCTAAGCGTGCATAAACCAAGCTCCCAACTCTCCCTCCCACATTCCCATCCGTTCTTGCCCCCACCCCCGTTTTTACCCCCCCACCCCCCAATCCCTGTTGCCTGAAATTCCCCCACGCCACACCCCCGCCCACCAGCTGGATGGTGCGCAGTGTGCGCAAGATGCGGAACATGCGGGTGGCCACCGCCACGCCCGTCACCTGCACACGTGCGCACAAATACCAGAGGGGGCAAGAGGGTGGAGGGCAGCGGTGAGGGTTGAGGTCACGGGGAAAGTCCAACCCCGACTGGCCACGCGGTGGTGGTGATGGGAGCGAGAGCGCGAGCACGACGACTTATGGGGGCAATGGAGAAGCCACTGGAGGCGCCCTTCTAAGGAAAGGGGGCATGACAATGCCAGAGGGCTGGCAGCATAAGGGCGGTGAGCACGGGGGTACACAACCCGAGCGGATGGCGGCGGCCAACATCACGGTGGACAGAGCGGAGGGCGCCCAACATCACGGTGGACAGAGCGGAGGGCGGCCAACATCACGGTGGACAGAGCGGAGGGTGGCGGCCAACATCACGGTGGACAGAGCGGAGGGGCGGCGGCCAACATCACGGTGGACAGAGGGGACTTGGCACGGTGTGGCACGTTGGTCCCGGCCACTGCATGGGAGGAGAGCGGATGCAAGCACGAGCTTCGGCGTCCACCAACAAGGCCATCCATCCGATGCGTTCGATCACCCCACCCACCCACCCACCCACCCACCCACGGGAGCCCTGCCACACAGCCCCAGCATGATGCAGCGAATGCCAGGCCACCACTGCGCAACACCGCTCAAGCAAGGCCAGCAAGGCACTGTCAGCAGACGGCTAGGGGCAACAGCGCTGCTGCAGCAGGCCACGCACACCGCTGGCTTGCTGCGGGGGCGGGAGGAGGGCTGTGCTGCCACACCGTTCCTGCCCTGGTGCTGTGGTGGGCGAGGCACATCCATGGCTCTACTGGTGGCGGATGGCCTCCATGTATAGCCGACGCGGGTGAGACCTAGGTGGGGAGAAACCCTGCCTCCACATGGTGCCGTTGGTCATTTCTAGTGATGGCCACCCCGGGGAAGCGGGGAACGAAGGCAACCCCATGCCGCCCTGGAAATGTGGGGACGTGATGGTGCTGGGCTCTGCGAGGGTGACCCCTTCCCTAGTACGTCCGATTCCCTCCCATCTGTTTGATCGCCCACCCACCCCTAGTACGTCCGATTCCCTCCCATCTGTTTGATCACCCACCCACCCCTAGTACGTCCGATTCCCTCCCATCTGTTCGATCGCCCACCCACCCCTAGTGCGTCCGATTCCCTCCCATCTGTTCGATCGCCCACCCACCCCTAGTACGTCCGATTCCCTCCCATCTGTTTGATCGCCCCGCCCACCCCTAGTACGTCCGATTCCTTCCCATCTGTTTGATCGCCCCACCCACCCCTAGTACGTCCGATTCCCTCCCATCTGTTCGATCGCCCCACCCACCCCTAGTACGTCCGATTCCTTCCCATCTGTTCGATCGCCCCACCCACCCCTAGTACGTCCGATTCCCTCCCATCTGTTTGATCGCCCCACCCACCCCTAGTACGTCCGATTCCCTCCCATCTGTTTGATGGCCCCACCCACCCCTAGTACGTCCGATTCCCTCCCATCTGTTCGATCGCCCACCCACCCCTAGTACGTCCGATTCCCTCCCATCTGTTCGATCGCCCACCCACCCCTAGTACGTCCGATTCCCTCCCATCTGTTTGATCGCCCCACCCACCCCTAGTACGTCCGATTCCCTCCCATCTGTTTGATCGCCCACCCACCCCTAGTACGTCCAATTCCCTCCCATCTGTTCGATCGCCCACCCACCCCTAGTACGTCCAATTCCCTCCCATCTGTTCGATCTCCCACCCACCCCTAGTACGTCCGATTCCCTGCCATCTGTTCGATCGCCCCACCCACCCCTAGTACGTCCAATTCCTCCCCCCCATGGTCCCCGTGCCGCAGGATGGGGACGGATGTGTGTGCAGTGCGGCAGTGGAGGGGAGTCAAGTGAGGGACACGCACCCGGTTGCCTATGTTCACAAAGTAGAGGATGCACCCGCCCCATGAGGCGAGCAGGACAAGAAAGTCCAGCTGGTTCCAGTGGTCGCGCAGGTAGGCCCCCTCCCCCACCACGAACCCGTTGACCACACTCTTCAGCACAAACTCGATGCTGTACACCGCCACAAAGAAGAACTCGGCGGCCAGGAAAAAACACGCCAGCTTGTTGGTCACTGGCGGCGAGCACGGCACCTCCACGCCCGCCAGGTCGTACTCCTCGCATAGCACCAGCAGCACCGAGTTGAAACAGATGATGACAAGCACCGCCAGCTCGAACCAGCCGTGGGTCACAATCGCGTGGCTCCACCGGCGGATGGCGCTCTCAGGCGTGAACAGGTACCATGACCGGTCGTCCTCGAGCTCCGCGGTGATCTCTTGGTCGGCTGTGAGACGCCGGCAGGAGCCCTTGATGCTCGCGTTGAGGCGCCGCTTTGAGGACGCCAGGGCCACCCGATCGGCAAAGGACCCTTGCGTCTTGTGGAGAAAGGCGGCATCGGAGCGGGGAGTGTCCTCCATGTCAGGGTGCACGCGGACTCCAGGCGAGGCCATCCCATTTTCCAGGTAGTTCCACTGTGCTTCCTGGGACATGGCCGCACCAGGAAGGGCGTGAACACGGAAATCCTGGACGACAGACGCTCCCATGCCGTCGTTACGGTTAGAGTCATCCAACAACGCAGGGTCTCTAGACGTCGATGGGGTTACATGCATCTCGTACTTCTTGGCAGACCGGGACGGTCGAAGGATAGGGGCGCTGTCATGGATGCTATACCCCTTCTCAAGCAGAGATGGGGAATATGCCTCCTCAAGGAGTGCGGGATGATGGACCCCATTTGTGTCCCCACCATTCATAAATCCCTCAGGCTTAGAAACGATGCTGCATATAAATTCATGTCTGTGGTGCCCATGTCTGGAGGAGCAAGAATGACTGTCGCCATCGATCGTCCCTAATTGCCAGCGAAAAAAACTCCTTGTTCTGTTAAAACCCTACGTAACCCTCCGAGAGTGCTGTTTGAAGCAGGTAGTGTATGATGCTTCAGCCTGTTGAAAGGCTCAATTACGCATGAACAGCAGAAGGACATCTTTGTATATTGCAATTTTCATTGGATCTTTCTGCATTTAGCACTCCATACGGCCGGCTATGGCGACGACACACTTACACAGTAACTTGTACAGTAAAAAAAAAACTCTTGGTAAAGTAATGCCTGTGCATGCTAGAAATAATTTTTTGGACAGAACAGTTACAGTAGTTCGTCCTGCCAAGCCAACTGATGTGCGGTGGCCACAATTGGTAGTCCCTGGACCTGGGCTTATGGCCGGCGCTGTTCGTGTTGAGACCTGGTCGAGATCAAGAGTTGGATCCTGGTTGGATCCTGGTTGGATCCTGGTTGGGTACCTATTCTAACCCATATAGTAGTATTGCACGCTCAGATGCCGCATTTGCAACTTGCCAGCGATTCGAACACCGGGGGATATACCCCCTTTCAGAGCTCAATAAGCTGGGCTGAGGCTGGGTTAGGCTAGGCTGGGCCCGTCTTGCGATCGAAGGCAAGGACGACATTGGTCAACACAACCTGAACTGGTACGGCCACCGCTGACCGCAGTTAGATGAGCCCCACGGCGCGCCCGCTACCACGCGCTTACTGAAACTCGGCTCCACGGGTCGGGAGAAGCTGTTTCCGCTGGACGCGTGCGTGCCTCTCGTCAAGCGCTTGCCCGCAACACGCAGGTTGGAGCAATAACGTTGGGGGGAATTGAGCCCACGAGTAGGTGTCGGTTCTTGGTTGCGGGAGGGCACAGCGAGGCAAGGGAGTAGGTTGACGCGAGGGGGTGAAAGTTGTCACCCGCCATTGTCACGCCTTTAATACTACGTTCATATACTGTGAGGTATGGACGGTTTTGATCAGGGAGACGGCGGCTATGCCGAGGTTCCTCCCCAGCGCTCCGAGAACTTTCAGGAGGAAAGTCCGGAGGAATTCCAGGAGATAGCCGGATTTCAGAGCGCGTTTGATTCGAATGGGGGTTTTCCTCAGCAGCCAGCTGAGCAGGCTGATTACAGTGCTGCCGGTTTTGCCGAGCAAGCTAATGGCGGCGGCAGTTATTACCAGGAAAACGCCGTGTATGAAGAGCAGGCCCCTGACGCTTATCAGGGTGACTTTGGCGCCAGCACCGAGTCGGCAAATCCACCTAGTTCCTTCTCTGCGCCAGCTGCTCCCCCTGAGCCCGATGAGCCTAATGCCCTTGTGTAAGTTAGAGCGCTGTAAAATGGTTTCCCCATCCCTGTTTATAATTTTTGAAAGGCCTGTTTATGCTGCCATATTATTAAAATAAGGTCAGCGAAACTAAAACAAAATGCTATCTTGGCCTTTCAATGTATTACCGTGTTGGTCTTCTGAACGCCTGCTCGATCTGCCCGCACTGCTCAGTGAATGGAGGGCTAAAAATGAGGACGAACTAATCGCCAGGACTGCCAAGTCAAGACTGGCACACCAGGAGGTAAGCTGTTGTGTTTTCGGTGTAGGTTATTTCGCACACGAAGCCTTCCGCAAATGTGGCCACGATTTGGTCCAGTTTGTCACGAGGTGGTATTGTTGTGTTTTTTTTAATGGTCTGGAAATCTCCGTGCCACTGACTACAAAGGTTACGTAGCTTGCAGTGTCAGGTTTCGCCCCGCTTGTTGCAGTTCTGTTTACCTACTTTTGCCTCTATTCACAAGCCTGTGTTTTCAAGTAGGCCAGATGGCATGTTTTCAAGCAGGCCCGATGGCATGATGCTTTGAGGCCTTTTTGCGTATGCGTATGAATCACAAGGAGCCAATAATCCGTTTGGGCTACAATTTTTTAAAGTCGTTTGTGGTGCCTCTCGAGTGCTTGATTTCGAGCTGTAGGTGTCTGGAGGGGAGAATGCAGAAAACTGTGTATATATATTAATTGAGAATGATAAATTACGGGGGTGAGATTGGCATGCAACATAAGGAAACCCCCGAAAAGAAGAATGATGTGTGTATATATGCTCATCACATTGCTTTGTGGTGAGATAGTGCCTGTGTTTTTGTTTACTTTGACCTATGGTTGTAACTATTTATCGCTTGCAACCGTTTCTTGTTTATGTTTGTGGTACTGTCTGTCTTTTCTTCTCTCTGAAACAAATAATGGCCAACTTTTCCACGTGCTTTCTTGTAGCGAAACAAGGCGGCCACAGCAAGTTCATTTCGCACTTTGCACTGCATTGATGCCAATGTCAAGGCTTCGTTTGGCTGTCCATGGGCATTCTTGCCCCCCTCACGTGTTTCATGTGCCCCTCTCTTCTCCCTGGCACATGCCCACGTGTCGCATTGGCTGGCGTAGGCCCCTTCCGACCGTGGCAGGATGGCCTTTCTGCCTTTCTGCCCTTCTGCCTGTTGACCATCCTTCTGGCTCCCTGAACCCCTGCCCCCCCCCCGCGCCCTTCTCTTCCCCCCCAGATCCTCAAGAAGGCGGCGGCGGAGCGCACGCGCATGCACGAGGAGCGTGCGGCACGGATAGCCACCCGCAAGGCCACCAACCGGTGCGTAGGACAAGGGGGCATGCGAGGGTGGCATGAGCAGAGGCAGGGGCATGATTGCTGGTATGAGCTTAGGCATACACGTGGGTGGGGGCGCTTGCATGTCCCAACATGGTGACGTGTCTGCAAGTGAGCAGGGCTAGTCTCATGCAGCCTGCTGGTCAGCACGGTGGTTTTCCGGAGCCGACGGTCAGGTAGGGCACCGTGTGCACATGTGGGGATGGCTGCCGGTGGCCATGCACAAGTTTATATGATTGTGCCCCTGTAGGGGTTGTGTTGGGAGCCTGCCAGGTGCCACGGTGTCATGCCACGCAGTACTGCAGTGTGGCCACCCAACCCCGTGTGCCAGTGTGCTTGGGGCTGTATGGTCGTGTCACGAGTGTACAGCCCCAGAGTATGAGTGATTGGTGGGGCTGTGCACGCGATATGGGCTGACTGCCAGCCACCTTCCATGATTGCCGCGCGGTGCTCCCGGGGCTGCAGGGAGGCGGAGGCGCTGACGCGCAGCAACCTGGAGTACACGCAGAGCGCAAACGTGTGGGAGGGTGTCGTGGGCCTGGTCAACGTCGACGCCAAGGCCAGCCAGGGCAAGAAGGACACGGGCCGCATGCGGCAGGTGAGGGAGGGCACACTTAGCTTAGTCAAGGTGGCGTTAGACCAATGGCCGGGGATAGATTTGGGGGACACATGGTCGTTATCAAAAGCACATGGATTTCACGACATCAGTTCCGCATGTGCATCCCTGCATGCGCGTGCGCTGGTCATGCTGCATGCCTGTGCCTTCAGATGCTGTGTGGCGGTTCAATTGGGTGGTGGCATGCACGTGCTCTGTGTAGGGCTTTCGTGGATGTGTCTGCGTGGGTTGGGTACGGTAGGGCGTCTAGTTTCTGCCAGGCGGCTTGGTTCTCTTGTTGTCAAAGGCTCGCAACGACTTGCAGTAGTGGGTACTCGTGTGTCATGGCGGTGGGGCACTGTGAGCATGCAGCCATTTGGGAGTTGGCCGCGTGCACCCCTGGGTGTGCATGTTTAAGTTATTAGAGACAGGACGGCCGCATGCCTGTCGACGTAAAGTGAAAGCCATGAGTTAGGGTTACCTGTCTTTGGGCGAGAACAGGTGGCATGTGGAAACATTGGCTGGCGAATGGGTTACAGTGTGGGGTGTCCGAGCTGCTGCGTTGGTAGCTGTGGCCTTTGCTTTTTAGCATTTTTTATTTCTCCGTGTAGTATTGGGTAATATGAGGCGTATGAGGCATGCTGTGAAGTAGTCGTCTCGTCGCCGTAGGGAAAGTGCAGCTAGCACTGGCCTGACATCGCTCTGTAGAAATCAGTTGGTGCTCAGTTTGTGGTAGATCCTTATGAACTGCTTGAAGTAGGGATTTGAGGTGGAAGCGCGTTGTGTACTACGCATGGTGTTATTGGGCGGCTGGCTTGGCTGACTTGCAGGTAAGGTGCTGTTCATCTAAGGTATCCAAGTCTACGCATCCACTTTGTGGCTAACCCTCCCCCCTACCATTATGCTTTCTTGATGCTCCACTGCATGGCCCCACAGATGTTTGTCAAGCTCAAGCACGCGGGCAAGGCTGGCTAAATTGCTCTCAGAGGAGCGTCGATGGCCTAGTCATGAAGCCCACTGAGCCACTCGAAAGTGGACAGCAGTCTGCATTACATCTACGGCGTTTGATTTTGTCGCCAAGTTGCCTTCATAGGCACTGCCAGCCATGTTATTTTGGATTTTCCAATAATTAGGTTTTGGCATGTGGTAGCCTTGGGAGGAAGGTTACATGTGCCTTGACCATTTATGTAAGGACACGTTGGTCACTGGGTGTTCCTAAATGCGCAGAAGATTTTGATCGAGATCAGCCATGGTAGCTGTGTTGTTCAAAGAAAAACACTAACAAACTGTAGGAAGTTAACATTTAATTGATGTAATAAATCTTTATGATAGTTTTGAGGATGAATTGTATTTTTATGCAGTTCTGAACCGTCAGGTTAAAAAATTAAATTAAATTATAACATGCCTCCGTTGGGAGATCATGTAGCACATATTCCTTGATGGATGGGTGGAGTAGTACACCTTGCTCGCACCAGCCAGGTCGACACCGCCCTTGGTCTGGCAGGCCCAGCGGCTTGGCCAGCCAGGGTGGCATATTCTGACCTGGCCTGGCCCCAATGGCATTCCCAAAAGGGTAGGGAAACATGTCACGAACTACACCCAGATCAGAATACACCCAGATGTTGCTGGATGACCTACTGGTCCCAGCCCAGTTTGAATACCGCATCCGCTCTCTCTCCCTTCTTTGGACTGCCATGCAGAACAAGACGCGGCACCTGGCAGAAGATTGTCAAGGCTCACACGCCCGACCCTGTGGGCAAGCCACCTCCCCCCAAGAGGAGGAGGCGTTTTGATGAGTAGGGTAGTTAGGATTTTCCTAGACTAGATTAAAAATTAAATTAAATTATAACATGACTCCGTTGGGAGATCATGTAGCACATATTCCCGTGGATGGATGGAGGGGGGGGCAAAGCCGCGAAACCGAACTAATCTAACTCTAAGCTAATCTAATCTAGAAAACCCTACTTATTCTACTCAGCAAAGCGCCCCTTCCGCTTGGGGGGAGGGGGCTTGCCCACAGGGGCGGGCGTGTGAGCCTGGTAGCACGTATAGAATTAATTTACGGTGTGGCGAGCTATGGATGCCGAGAATGCTCATAACTTTTACATCCGGGCATGAAATTTGGTCGGGTAAATTGCAGTATAAGCGTCTTTTGATGACGAACACGATGATATAATTTTCAGCCGCCATCGCCCAAGATGACTGAGGACTTATGCTCACGTGACGCAGTCACGTGTCTATTAATTAATTAATTAATTAATTAATCGCCCAAGATTTAGCGCAATATCATAAAACGCAGCGCAGGCAGGGATCGTATTTTCCGGAAAGTAGCCATGGCGGAATCACCTTCAGCCGCCTCCCACTCCCCCGCTGATGGGGAGGATTCAGCGCCTCACACCATCACGCAACTAGCCGACGCTGTGGACACCATTGCGACCCAGCCATCGTCTGCTGATGCCGCCATTAACGTTTCGTCTAAGCGGCATTGTGTCGGCCCAACCGACGAGATGGACAGCCAGATCCCTCCGCCTTTGGCTCCTTTTTTTTCCAGCGAGGATATCCGTGAGCACGACCCCCATGACGACGACGACGACGACGCCATCGACGACGCTGCGTTTGACCCAGCGGACTTCATGCCTGGCCAGGTTGTCGACGAGCAGCGGTTCTTTTCGCTTACCGCCGAGCAGGCGCAGGCTATCCTGCGCCACCTGCACGACAACGGCAAGGAGATATATTTTCCTTACGCGTCTGGCGGGACCATTCCAGTGAACGAGCTCGACGAATTGGACGAGCCACAGCTTCGACTTTCTGTTTTCTTGAGTCACGCGCAGGCCCCTTGCCTCCGGGCACTCTTTGCCGCTTTCGAGGGCGCCGAGCACGGCACCGCCAACACCCCCGATGCTTCCCCGGAAGCAGACCTGCACAAGCTCAATGAGAAAGTCGCAGACATGGCTGCCCAACTCGGCGCCTTGTCCACCGCTATCCGTCAAGACACTGCTGAGCTCCACTCCAGCATTGCCGAGGTCAAGGCCGCCCTGACCAGCCCGCCCCAACCAGCCGCCCCCGCACCGGCCCCCAGCTACGCTAACATGGTCAAACAGACGGACATTGCCAACCTGATGGAGGATGCCGCACGCAGGGGAGCTGCAGCCCACAAGACTGCTATCGAGGAGGACCTGCGCTCACGCAGTATAGTGGTCCGGTATTTCCAGGTCGCGCAGCAGCCAGAAACGGACCTGATGCTAGCGCAACGCCTGTATCACAGCCTCATCGTGGGCCGGCTGAATCTGGGCAACGAACGCATCCGCATTGAGTCGGCAGCCTGGATGGCGGGCCAGCCTGGCCCCATCCGGGTGACCTTCGCGAATGTGGCCAGCAAGGTGAAGGTACTCCAGGCCCGCAAGCTCCTAGGCGGGAGAAACGCGTCGAGCCTCGACGACCTCCTCTCCCCGGCCCAGCTAGTCATCAAGAATGGTCTGCTGGGCAGCGACGTGGCGATCAAGGCCAGGAATGAAGGCCAGAAGGTCTACGTCCGCCTCGTCCACGACACCCCCGTGCTCTTCATCAACGGCCAGCGCACGGAGGCGCAGGCTCCTAACAAGCGGCACAAGTCGGGCCGTACCAGGCCCGCCCCAGCTGCGTCATCATCGTCTACGCACGTCCCGGGTATGGATGGCGCCCGGTAAGGGCACACCCTCGCGGCCTCGCGGTACAATAGGCTTTGGGCACAGCCTTTATAAACAAGCCCCTTTCCATCCTCATGTCGCACCGTGCGAGCATGATCAGGATGCAAGGTCGCCAGGCACGCCACGGTCAACCTTCCCGCCAATTTACCAGCCTCACACGCCTCCTAGCCCGCCTTGAGCGGGATGAGGCCCAGTCGACACGCCGGCGACCCCAGCCAGGACGGAGACGACGCATATCCGTCCTGAAAGAAAGCCTCCATGCGTTGACAAGCATTAACCCCAATCGCCACCCTCCCCCTCCCCCCCCCCCACCCCCACCCCCACCTCCAGCACTACCCTTCTCCACCCCCACCCCCACCCCCACCCCCCGCTAATAGGGCAACGGCCCATTCTTGGTATTGCAAGTTTTAACGTGCGCACCCTCCCTGCAGATCCTTCTACGAGCGGCGGCACCCCAGCACGCCAACGCGTCGACGAGCTGATCGCCCTGTGCGCCGACAACAAGATCGCTGTTCTTGGAGTCCAGGAGCACCGACGCACCGTTGACCCTCAGCACGCGGTCAACGGTCTGCTGGTCGACGACCTGCGTGCAGGCTGGCGGTTCCACTATGGTGGCGGCGACGCGCCGGGCCAAGGTGGTGTGGGCCTCTTGTGCTCGCCGGCAGCATCAGAGCAGCTCCAGTCCATCGTGCTGCGGTCCCCGCGTGTGCTAGTGGCCACTTTTTCGGCCACTGAGGGCCATTCACACCACACGCTAACCGTTATCGTGGGATATGCACCACATGCGGGTCGAGCTCAGGCGGAACGTGAGGCCTTCTTCGACGCCCTCAAGGAGGAGGAGGCCAACATCCCAGCTCGGCACTTCCTGGTTATGCTGCTCGACGCCAACGCCACGCTGCCAGTTGGCACTGGGGGCGCTCAGTATTCCCCAACCAACACGACAGCCAACGGTAACACGCCTTTATTTGCGAATCTGCTGGCAGAATCTGCGCTGGTTGCATGCAATGCTTCTTTCGCACGCCCCGCTGAGCAGCTGGCCACCTTTTTTGGGCCGTCGGATCGGGTGGTGTGCCTTGATTATGTCTGCGTACGTCGGGCTCAGCGCCCCTCAGTTGTCGATGCTCGCGTCCTGCAAGATTCTGTCAGCACGGTGGAATCTGATCATCGTCTCGTGCTCGCTCGCATCAGATTGCGGTTTCCTGGGGTGAAACCGTCGCGACAGCTGGCACCTCAGCCAGATCTGAAAGTGCTCCGGATTGTGCTGAAGGATGCCGACAAGATGTCAGCAGCAGAGCAGGCCGCTATGTCGCACAGGGATGATTTCCTGGCCGTATTCGACGCCGGGGCAGCCGACAGCAGTTACACGCCATTCCGCCGCCGGGGGATATTTCAGTGATCCTCCGTGGTGTCGCCGCCAAGTATCGCCTGGCTGCCCGCACCCTCCCCACCTTGCCTCCGCGCGGCAGCTTGCTGTCCACCGTCACGCACCGACAGTGGTCGCCGCCAGGCAGATGCTCCGCCGCAACAGAGATCCGATCGCCAAACCTGGGCTGCAAGCAGCTCTGAGGGCCGCCTACGAGCAGGCTGAGAAGGCAGATGCTCAGCAGATGGTCAAGGACCTGCGCAGCTGCCAGCAGAAGCACGACGGCAAGGGGGCCTGGTTCTGGTACAAGCGCCTCGGGCACCCGGACGGCCTCGGCCGGCCCCACCGCCACGACGTCCCCGGCGCCCCAGCCAAGCGGCTTCGTACCTGGGCCACGGCCACGGCCGAGGTCGTGGGGACAGCTGCGCCGCCCCCACCCCTGCTCCCAGCCGCCGCCGCCCGCCCGGCCGCCCTGGCCGGCCCCGCTGGGCCCCCTGCCCCGCCTAGGTCAGCGGCGGACTACCTAGTCCCCCCGCTGGTCGGCCCACTTGGCGACCCGTCTGACATGCCTCCTTTCACCTCTCGCGAGGTCACGGAGGCGGTCCAGCGCCTGCGTTATGACGCAGCCACCGGCTCTGACGAGATTCCGGCCGCAGTTGTAAAACTTGCAGCCGAATTCGAGGACACAGGTGTTATGCTGCTCTTCCGGGACATCTGCAACCGCCTTCTGCTGTCGTCGCAACCACCTCCAGCGGCCTGGCAACACAGTTTTCGCACGATGCTGTACAAGAACAAGGGGTCGCCTGCCGACCCCGGCAACTACAGAGGGGTGTGCATTCAAAGTGCCCCCCTCAAGCTTCTTATGCGGCTCATCCTGAACCGCCTGCGCACGGCCCTGGACGGTCACCTCAGCGAGACTCAGCACGGCTTCCGTTCAGGTCGAAACACAGTACAGGCGCTCTTCGCTACTTCGCCGACTGGTGGAGGAACTGCAACACCTTCAGCCTGGTGAGTCCCCTTTGCACCTTGTTGTGCTGGTGGACTTCATCAAAGCCTTCGATTCGGTGTTCTGGCCTGCGGCTTTGGGACATCCTCGAGTTGTTCCGGATCCCCCGCCCCCTGATTCGGCTGTCATCCGCCACCTGTATCGGAAGGGTCCACCACTTCGGTGCGCACTTCTTACGGGACCACGCCCCCATGCCCTTTACAGAAGGGTGTGTGGCAGGGCTGCGTGCTAGACTCGCCCTACCTGTTCATTATTGTTGTCGAATACGTAATGATTCAGGCGCGCAAGCGATTTGCCCGCATCGTGGGCAGGGAACCAGGAGTGCAGGTTGCTAACTAATTCTGGCATGGCGGTGCGGACACGGAGATTCGGCTGGCAGACATCATCTACGCAGACGACACCACCCTCTTCGAGGACACTGAGCATGTGCAGACATGGCTTGACTGCCTGGCTCTCGAGGCCCGTGCATGCGGTGGGGCTTGAGGTCAGCAAGAAGACAGAGGCTCTGGCGATATTGGGCTCACTCAGCCAGGTGCCGCCCGACCTCTTTCGATCGAGCCTTGACGGCTCTCGAGTCATGTGTATTGGGACCGTGTCAAGTTGCTGGGGAGCCTACTAACCAGTTGCGAGGCCGATGTGGACCATCGCATCTCCCTCGCCTGGTGCACGCTTTACGTGCCAGTACCGGGCCCTGTGGCGCAAGCCCCTGGGCAAGATCGAGAAACAGGACCTGTTCAAGGTCCTCGTCCTTCCTGTTCTCACGTATGGAGCCGAGACGTGGACCCTCACCGCCGACCTGGCCCGCAAGCTGGACGGCGCGGTCGAACCAGCATGCTGCGATCCATTTACAGAGTAGGCTATGCTGCTCATGTTCGCAATGAGGACCTATACCAGGGCATGCCCTATATCACCAGCACCATTAAGCAACGACGCCTGCAGCTAGTAGGGCACCTAGCTCGCACCAACCAGGTAGACACCTCACGTGGCCCCCCCGCAGGACTGCGACCAGCCCAGCCTGGCCGGCACCTCCTGACGCGGGCTGGGCCCAGTGATGTTAGACGCCGCAAGGCCCGCACCTTCAAAGAACAGCTAGTAGAGGACATGGGGGGCCTAGGCCTCTCCGTGATTTGGAAGAAGATGATGGACAAGGCCAAGTGGGCCCAGGTCATAGAGGACAACGAGCCCCCCCCAGTGGGGAAGCGCCCGCGTGTGCAATCTCGTGGGAGGCACGCCAGATAGCCCCCTAGGGCAGCGTGCGGCTGCCTAGATAGATGTTGTCAGTTAGAATGTTGTTAGATAGATGTAGTATGTAGCCGATGTAGATAGACTAGACCGGTAGGACTGTTTGCACCCACCCATCCATCCATCGGGGTCAATGCTCCGTGACTCCCCAACGGGAGCACGAGTCTAATTAATTAAATAATTAATGACTAATGAGCCTGGACAATGGTTTTCCACCTCCTCTTGTCCTGCATAGCAGTCCAAGCAAGAGAGAGGGAGTGAATGCGATTTTCAAACTGCGCTGGGACCACTAGGTCAGCCATCAACTGCTGTGGGACTAGATATCTAGATTAGCGTTAGGTTAGATTACGCGGCTCCCTCTGACTCCACCATCCATCAAGGAATATGTGCTACATTAATTAATTAATTAATTAGACTTGTGCTCCCGTTGGGGAGTCACGGAGCATTAACCCGGATGGATGGATGGATGGGTGCAAACAGTCCTACCGGTCTAATCTATCTACATCAGCGACCTACAACATCTATCTAACAGCATCACTAACTACAACATCTATCTAAGCAGCATCACGCTGTGCTGCATGATCTCCCAATTGACGGAGGCAGGTTATAATTTAATTGGTGGAGTGGAAGGATCGAGCCGCGTAATCGAACTAACCTAACTCTAAGCTATCTAGTCTAGAAAAATCCTAACTACCCTACTCATCAAAACGCCGCCGCCTCTTGCCGGGGGGAGGTGGCTTGCCCACAGGGGCCGGCGTGTGAGCCTTGACAATCTTCTGCCACCGCGTCTTGTTCTGCATGGCAATCCAAAGAAGGGAGAGAGAGTGGATTAATTAATTAATTAATTAATGCCCTTGCGCATGACACGCAAGTACTTACTTACTTACTTACTTACTTGGGGGGGGGGTGGCTTGCCCACAGGGGCTGGCGTGTGAGCCTGGACAATCTTCTACCACCGTTTCTTGTTCTGCATGGCAGTCAAAAGAAGGGAGAGGGAGTGGATGCGGTGTTCAAACTGAGCTGGGACCACTAGGTCGGCCAGCAACATCTGGATGTAGTTCATGGCAGGTTTACCATCTCATCTGGATGTAACGCACAAAAACCCTGATAATATGGACGGCGTGGTTTGACCTTTTCGTGATTGGCCGCAGTAAAATTTCGCGCAAGCTCTCATTTGTCAAGCCGTCAAGCGGACTGTAAGTCGCGCGGCTGAGTGGCTGGAGCCGAAAACCGTTCGAAAGAGTGTTAGCTAATTTTGTGCCAAGGCTGCGTTTTACAAGCTTTATACTTATATATCAATGAGACAACCAGCTTTAGTATATATATGTTGAGACCGGCTGGACCTGGAGGGCCAGCGGGCCTCATGGTCGGCGCGGACCTGGACGTCATATTGGCGTCAGCGCTTGTCGGTGGCGCTGACTCGGGCCATGGCTGACATCATGCTCCGCCGTACGCGGGCTGATTTTGCGGTGCAGCAGGGTTATTAGGTTCCTCCCGTTAGGAGTTTCCATTGGTCTTATCGTAGTATAGAGCTTTGACATGGCTCTGTATAGAGGTTTATAGCTGGGCGTTTGCTTTGGTTTGAGTGATTTCACTCTGCTGTAAGTAATTATATTATTAATATATATGTTGAATTAAGCAATTGCATTAATTAATTAATTAATTAGACTCGTGCTCCCGTTGGGGAGTCACGGAGCATTAACCCCGATGAATGGATGGATGGGTGCACACATTCCTACCAGCAATTGCATAGATATGGAAATGGCCATGCCTATGCGGCGTTATATGAGGTGTTTGAGATGGCGATTTTCAAGTACAGCACACTTGAAATTTATAGCAATAACACTACGCGCCGCAATTAACTCGACGTTCCGTTCAAGAGCCCGGCACAAACATTCGATCAGTCACAGTCACCAGATCGACAGCAATTTGGTACTCCTGACAGCACCCTGACCAGCGTCACCCCAACAAGCACTGCTGCGTTTGTAACGGAACATAAGCTAGGTTTTCTGATAACGCATATAGCTTGCAGCGCGTTCAAACTGAGCACGCTGGGCGTACACCAGCGCTAACAAGTTGGTGACCGCCAGGCATGCTCCTTCACTGTGGGCCACGTTCTATATACCTGGTCCTGCGCTACATTCATTGTTCTCAAGGGCAAGCGGGGGCCATTGCTCATGTTTGGTGCTAACGACCACCTTGCAAGTTCGGGTATTGCAGCACCCAAGGCACCCAGGGCAACGAAAGAACCTGGCTGGAGCCATATCGTGGCAGCACATTTACTTCTGGCGCTTGTAAATCTTCTTCAGGAACATGTGGAACACGGCCTGCACCCCGTACATGAGGCAGCCCACACAAGCCCACGGTAAATCAGCAATCTTGCATTTTGAGCAAGAGTGGGAAGGATAGGTCAGCGGGGGTTGTGGGTGAACCCTGGGTATGCCCCTAAAACCCCTCAGGCTCCGGGAGAGGCCTTTATTTTCTCCCAAACCGGCGCCTCTAAATGAGTTCCAAGCCTATCTGTGGCCACTGGATCATGGGGCTGCCTTACTGCATCCACTATGCTTTTGCTGTATGTAGAAGCTTCATTGCACCCACTGTAGTTGCTAGACTCTCCCAGTGAGCAGTTTAATTGAACCTGTGGCCTGCCTTTCAAGGCAATGAGAGAAGGGGGGGGGTCCCATGCCCCCTTCTTGCTGTGCATCAAACACGGATGAAAGGTGCCTACTCAAAAGTTGGTACTCCGTGACTCTCCCAACGGAGGCACGTGAATGATTGAATGATTGAATGAATGAATAGGTCAGCTATGCGTAGCCGGTAGGCTTCACCAAGAGGCAGCTCCGGTGCTGCCAATACTAATCTCCCATGCGAATCTTGGAACATGGCACCACAGTCCCAATCCCACCCACGCTTCCGACCATTTCATTTCGTTGCCTGATGGTTGCCAATCAACAACATTGAGCCGTGAGAGTTGCATGGATCATACCCCGGCGCATGGCCTTATTGCAGCACCTGAGCTGTGTCCTGCCAGGGGGTATGGCGTGCACGCGCATGGCTGCGTCCGCATTGGGATCACAAAGTGACGTGCTTCTCCCACGTATCCCATCGCAACAACAACACCATCATCGTGCTCGAACATATCAGCAACACCATCACCGTGCTCGAACATATCAGCAACACCATCATCGTGCTCGAACATATCAGCAACACCATCATCGTGCTCGAACATATCAGCAACACCATCATCGTGCTCGAACATATCAGCAACACCATCATCGTGCTCGAACATATCAGCAACACCATCATCGTGCTCGAACATATCAGCAACACCATCACCGTGCTCGAACATATCAGCAACACCATCATCGTGCTCGAACATATCAGCAACACCATCATCGTGCTCGAACATATCAGCAACACCATCATCGCGCTCCAAGCTTATCCAGTGGGCATCCAGTGGGCAACTGCCTGAGAGACACTCGAGCTCATGCTCCCTCCTGTCATGGCAGGCCCGCAGGCCCACGCACGAGTACATACCTGTGCTCACGTGGTGCCCAGGTAGGGACTGCACGCTGGACAAGGATTGGGCAAATGAACCTGGAACTGTCCAGATCGCAGTCGATTAACTGGCCCCACCAACCAAGCATGCCATGGTTGTACACTAGTGCTCCCATGGCCTCACCCCACGCAAGCGGGTGGATGGCCTCACCCCACACAATCACGTGACTTTGACACACATCTACGCCCCCGCTAGTGTGCCGCATGCACACACACACGCGTCCCGCTCGCCCCCTACCTGCATCTTTTCGTCGGGCTCCTTCCCGATCCCCTCCACCAGCGCGCCGTACGTCTCGTCCTCATACCTCCGGAAGTGCTCCTGCGAGCCAGGCAACCATGACACCGTGGCGGGGAGTGGCATGAAGAGGACGGCGATGCAGCGAGGCGGTCAAGTGCGGACACGCGTCCGGTGCAACATCCAGAACCATCCCATACACGAATCCCGTACATGGAAATGCGCCCCATGGAACCAGCAATACTGCATGCAGGGGAAACGTAGAGATGCCTGACGAGCCAGTGCATCATGAGCACTGCAAAACAGGCCCAGATCATACTCCGTAGATTGCATGCAGGAGTCACCATGCGCACGTGCGCCAACGGCGGTGGATGGGGCGGATCGTGCAGGCGACCGGCCCATCCGACACATTGCGCAGAAGCAAGCGCATGGACAGCGGGCGACATGCATGCACGTCACCGCGGTGCTGCCCGCACGATATCAGATTTGCTTTGGCTTGCTGCCCCCGCCTCCATGCACGTCACCGCGGTGCTGCCCACACGATATCCCATTTGCTTTGGCTTGCTGCCCCCACCTCCATGCACGTCACCGCGGTGCTGCCCGCACGATATCCGATTTGCTTTGGCTTGCTGCCCCCACCTCCAACAGCTTGATCATGCTTGCTGCCCTCACCTCCAACAGCTTGATCATGCTTGCATCCCTCACCTCCACCAGCTTGATCATGCTTGCATCCCTCACCTCCACCAGCTTGATCATGCTTGCATCCCTCACCTCCACCAGCTTGATCATGCTTGCATCCCTCACCTCCAACAGCTTGATCATGCTTGCATCCCTCACCTCCACCAGCTTGATCATGCTTGCATCCCTCACCTCCAACAGCTTGATCATGCTTGCTGCCCCCACCTCCAACAGCTTGATCATGCTTGCTGCCCTCACCTCCAACAGCTTGATCATGCTTGCATCCCTCACCTCCACCAGCTTGATCATGCTTGCATCCCTCACCTCCACCAGCTTGATCATGCTTGCTGCCCTCACCTCCAACAGCTTGATCATGCTTGCTGCCCTCACCTCCAACAGCTTGATCATGCTTGCATCCCTCACCTCCACCAGCTTGATCATGCTTGCATCCCTCACCTCCACCAGCTTGATCATGCTTGCATCCCTCACCTCCAACAGCTTGATCATGCTTGCATCCCTCACCTCCACCAGCTTGATCATGCTTGCATCCCTCACCTCCAACAGCTTGATCATGCTTGCTGCCCCCACCTCCAACAGCTTGATCATGCTTGCTGCCCTCACCTCCAACAGCTTGATCATGCTTGCATCCCTCACCTCCACCAGCTTGATCATGCTTGCATCCCTCACCTCCAACAGCTTGATCATGCTTGCTGCCCTCACCTCCAATTGGAGCTCCTTGTAGACGGCCTTCACGGCGGCGACCGCCTCTGCATCCGACTTGCCATAGTGGGCCTGATGGGTACAGGGAGAGTAAAGGGAGAGCCAGGTGGTATCAGGAGATATGGGGAGTCAAGGTATGGGGCCAGGATGCACAGCACAATGAAGTGGGGCATGAGCCGACGGGGACACCGTAGAAGGCCAAACAGGGCGGATACGATGGGGTCGCTGGTCCATGGCAGCTCGGCAAGTCATCCACGCGCCTTAACCCAATGAGCTCGCGCATGAGGACCATACTTGAGATGAGAGCATACAACGCTGTGCTTGACTCGGCAGACAAACTGGTCACTAACATATAGTGCGCGTGTTCTGGGTCATGAACGATCACCTGACCCATCCTGCACCTGCACGCGCAAGGTAGCGTCACGCTACTGGGAGGCGGGACAGGCTACGAGTGGCACAGGTGCACCATTGACATCAAGGCGCCAGCACCACTGGCAGGCAGCCACGAAAACTGTGGATAGGAGCCTCATGTTTCGTGATTCACTAATAAACCCATGTGTTCTCAGGCAACTCCCGCCTCTATTAACCTGGTCATGAACCAAGTTCTACGCTACCAGGATACGTGGTGGTCCCGCCCCCCTCACCTTGATGATCTCCTTTTGTTCGGGCGACGCCTTGTTGAGCGCCTGCACGACGAGCCATGAGCACTTGCTGTCCTGGATATCCGTTCCGATCTGGTAAGGGCATCGGCGGTGGGCATAGGACGAGCCATGGGTGCACACGACGCAACGTGCATGGTTGTTCAGGAAAAGGGCGGCAGCGAAGGGTATTCAAGTGAAAACAGGTGGCCACCAACTAGATAGGTGGCCGCCCTGCTCGCTCACGCATGTGCAATGCTGGGCAGACCGATGCGGTGACGGATGACGGCGGAGGGAACATCCAAGCAGGCCCTGCATGAGAGCGGTGGAAACTTTTGCCTTGCATGACATATAGGGCGGCGCGGCCACCAACAGGCATTGCTGTCTACTGGTGGGTTAGCGTCAGCGAGCGGTCCGCCCTGTGAGCGGTTGGCGGCGATGGCAGGCCACCTGCTAACGCGCAACAGCAGCCGAGGGGCAAGGAGGGACATTGGCAGGAGAGGGCAGCCATCTGTGGCGGCGCAGAGGTAATATAGCTGCAAAGTGGTGGAACAAACAGTTACGACCCGGGTGACAAGAATCCCACGAAGGTCATTCAGGCATGCAAACACGGCAGGTGAGAAACGCGGACCCTTAAAGAGAACCAGGTTTGAGTGGACAAGTTCATGACAGCACCTCGTCAGACGCCGCGGCTCACCTTGCCGATCACCGCTGGGTCGCCGTAGCAGTCCAAGAAGTCGTCCTGCACCTGGAAGTACTCGCCCATTTGCAGGCAGATGCGCTTGGCGGACTCGAACATGCCTTCATCCGTCACGCCCGCGAGCACCATGGCGCAAGCCACCTGGCGCATGCATGGAACGGCGGCAACATACGTCGCAGGAGCAGAAAAGCCCACGGACGCATGGGGCGGCAACCGCCATCAATGGGAGGGCATTGTGTGGCACATGGCCGCGCATTCACCAGCCATGCGAGGGAAGGGCGGGCAAAGGAGCACCTAAAGAGCAGTGCCCAGCTCACCGGTAGGTAGAAGGAGTAGAAGGCCGTCTTGTACTTGACGATCTTGTTGTACCTGTGCGCAACCGCGCCGTGCACATGGCAGCAAGGAAGAGGCAAGCTCAGGGTTACCGTAGGCCTTCGGTACAGGAAGGCGGTCCCAGGGGCTTGTGGTGAGGTGCAACGGTTCGCGTGAGGGTAAACTCAAGGCAATGTGGTGGCGACTGTTAACGAGACACTAGATCAGTGGCCAATGTTACGTCACACTAGATCAGCAACATCCATGGCGTCATCTGGCCCTGCCAAAAGTACACCATGGGTGATGCCGGAGCTGAAGAGACAGCGTTGCTGGTCCCCACAGGCCCTGCCGGGTGCCCAGTGCTGCTGCATGCAGCCAAAGAGGGACTACGTTGGACCTTTATTGGACAGCCCCATGAAGAAGAGGAAGCTTTTCGCTCACCCACCGCGGGAAAAGTGTCAATCATCCACCTATGCACGTGAAAAGCATCCGCAAACTGCCATGCATAACAGTGATGCTGGGACCGTCGAGGAGCACAATGCGGGCGTGTATGCATGGGGCAAATGGAATGGCGCGCATTCTGCTGGCCGTGCTGGCATCCGCTACCTCGTCACCCGTCTCATGCGTGCACAGGAGATGAGGGGGTACTGGGCGTGGGTGTGCCGTGCAGGTATCCATGTGGAAGCGGTGGCATGGGCTCCAAGTCGGGCCGTACACGAGCGATCGGTGTGTGCCAATAAGATGTATAGATTGTATAGAGTGTGTAATAAGATGATTGTATAAGATGATTGTATAGAGTGTGCCAATAAGATGTATAGATTGTATAGAGTGTGCAATAAGATGATTGTATAAGATGATTGTATAGAGTGTGCCAATAAGATGTATAGATAGGCCATGAGGCGCCGCCACTCACGTGGCGATGGTGTACTTGGAAAGGTCGACGGCCTGGCCCACCGGTGCCGTGATCAGATCCAACAGCTGGCCGCTGCTGGTTTGGTACGTGGCCTGACGATTGGCCAGCCAGGGGGGTGGAACCAGGGGGATGCAATGGGCACACAGCACGCGGGGCCAGGCAGCCGCCACACGCAACAACACACAGCCGTCAGCAGCCAAACACAGCAATGACACGCGGTAACCACAGGGAGGACCTGCAGGCGCAGCAATCATGCAACAGCAATAACCGAAACAGATGCACTCTCGGCAGAGCCGGGTACCACTGGCCGGACTTGCCTTTGCTTGTTCTTCCTCCCCATGCTCTACGACTGGGAGTTGGGCTGCCCTGGGACCCCCCTCAGTCGTTACAGCGGTCTGGCTGTGAGCAGCCGCTGATGCACCGTGGTCCACTGTCGTCCAACACTTCTACCTCATGGAGCCGCTGCCCCTATCTCCATATTTACGTGGGCTTGTGCCTACCTGGTGCGCCCCTATGCCCCTTGCTCGCGAAACTTCTGTCCTATCATCATGCCAGCAGGCAGGCCCGCCCCACCTGGCCCATGCCTGCCCCCTACCTCATGATGAGCTGTCCCTACCTGTTGCGCCCCCTATGCTCCCTTACCTCCTGAAACATTCATGACATGCCATGATGACACATCGGCCCTCATGACACATCTGCCCTCATGACACACCTGTCCTCATGACACATCTGCCCTCATGACACACCTGCCCTCATGACACACCTGCCCTCATGACACACCTGCCCTCATGACACATCCTCATGCTAGCGGCATGCCTGGCCCTACGGCGTGGAACGCTTTCCCCCTATCGAGCCTCTCTTGGCCCCTAACTTGTGGAAGAGCTCGCCCCCCTACCTCGTGAAAGAGCTCGATGAGCGGCAGGTAGCAGCCCATTCCCTTGAACGTGTTGCGTAGGAAGAAGAAGAGGTGCTGCTCCAGGATGATCGCGTCGTTGCACGCGATCATGCCCACCTGGGTGCCGTGACGGGTCCATGGGTAGATGGGGGGCGCGCAAAGGCAAGCACCGCCCATGCGCGGCATCCAGTGCAGAGCAGCATCAGACAGCTGGGCCTAAGTGCTGATGCCGTAACACTGGTCTCTGGCCTGTTACAGATCTCGAAGATAGCAAGACCTGGAGTGGGGTGGGCTCAATTTAAAAGCCTTGCGCCTTTCGAAGCTCCACTACACTAGTATTGAGCAGAAGGCACAGTTAAAGAATGTACGTGTATGTGCTGTAAAGGAGGTACTAGTTAGCAAAGGTGATATTAGTTAGTATCGGCTACGTCCTCTAGGTTTGTACGTCACACTACAACCAGATTCCAGCCGTGGTCAACCGGCCTACTCCGGCAATACTAGAATATCGCGTAGGTCCGTGCGTAGTACTCCTGCGCACATAGCTCTAGTGGTGAGTCATCTTCTATAGATTCAGCAATATCGGACATATTGGCACCCCGCTCCGGTAAAGAGGTTTTTCGCAGTTGGGCTCTTTCGAAAAGTTAAGTGAGATGCCTTCGCATCAGGAGACTCACACAGCCGCGAAATCATGCCAAAGGTCCTATGTTCGATCCCTTGCTGGTAGCTTCTGAGCTATCTTATTTTCTGTGTTCCGCGGAAAGTCAGATTTGGGCCGCTAGCGTTTTCACGTTTGTTGCTTTCTGATCTGACGACAATGTGTTGTAAAGGAGATGTTTTAGGCATGTTCCCATCATCATGGCGATGGGTTTGCGTTTGATGGGGCATGACCTCATCATGCTTCGATCCACCCCATCATGCTCTCTCCCCCCCCCCCCCCCCTCTTACCTTGTCCAGCTGGTACCAGCACGGCTGCCCTCTGCGCGTGATGGAGTGGTCCATGATGTCATCGGCCACAAGAAAGAATGCTTGCAGCTGCAACGAGCGAGGGGTGTGTGCAGTGCGCAAGGGGCAGGCGCACCGCGATGCACGGCCAAACAAGCTGGTGGGTGAGACAAAGCCAGCCACGAGCAACAGTGCCAGAGCCAGCTTTCCAGCAACAGCAACAAGCAATAGCACCAGCAACATCAACAGCTACAACCAGCACCAGCACCAGCACCAGTACCAGCACCAGCACCAGCACCAGCATCAGCACCAGCACCAGCACCAGCACCAGCACCAGCACCAGCACCAGCACCAGCACCAGCACCAGCACCAGCACCAGCACCAGCACCAGCACCAGCACCAGCACCAGCACCAGCACCAGCACCAGCACCAGCACCAGCACCAGCACCAGCACCAGCACCAGCACCAGCACCAGCACCAGCACCAGCACCAGCACCAGCACCAGCACCAGCACCAGCACCAGCACCAGCACCAGCACCAGCACCAGCACCAGCACCAGCACCAGCACCAGCACCAGCACCAGCAACAAGCAATATCTACGAGCTGGCGTTGCAGCGGCGCCAACACGATTGCCTTGGAAGGCACCACGAGCACAAGTGCCAGACTGTCAGGCCAAAGAGGGAGCCAGTGCCGATGTGGGCGTGCGCACGTGCAGCATGTACGCCCCCTCACGCGAGCCACGTACCCACTCGATGCACCACCCGAGCGTGGCGGCGCGGAAATACTCCTCCTCCTCCAGCGCGTGCTTGCCCTGCAGCGTCGCGAAACTCTCCACCACCGCCAGACCGCGGTTCAGCTTGCCTGCACGCGGACACGCGTCGTGGCGCACACAGGCAGCGGCACGTAACAGCGTACAGTCCGCCCCAATGTGGACAGGCAAGCTGCAGCAGGTTAGGCGGAACATCGGTCCATGGCCCCTGCGGCCGGAATAATGGCCGCCAAGGCCAGAACTCTGTCGCTCGCGAGCGCGCCATGTCTGCCATCATCCGCTTGAGGCTGTGTTGTACCACGTTGGCATGTACCATGAGCGATGTATGGTGATGCCACTTGCCATGGTAGTGTCTACCACACTAGCGACTACCAACCGTGATAGGCCACGAGCTTGGTGACAGACCACACTACCTATCATTCGAGCTTGTCCGCCGTGCTATTCTACAAAGACTCAGCCATGATAGCATGTTCATCTAATAGCTCTGCACCATGATCTGATAATGTTTTCATCGGCTGCCATTGACAATGCCTGGATGATCATTCTCTGCACGATGTCATTATAATCATAGTACAATACCTACAATATAAGAATACTACAATGCTCTGCCCAAACCTTGCATTGTCGCGATTGGGGCACCGTGATGTTGCTCTTCCTGTCTGGAGGGTCCCATGCACATGTGCTTAAAACCACTTGTAAATACTTTTCAAACGACTGTTGGACGGGGGCTCCAGTGAGGGAAGCAAAGAGGATGGCAGAGAACGTACCTCCAGGGACATTGTAGTTGATCATCTGGAATAAGCAGGGTCACCCAACCCATTTGCAGACAGGGGAAGACAGAAGCGAATGGGTCAGTGTTCAACATACCGGTCAAAGTCAAAATTTGGCGGGAAAAGAAATAAAAGTGAGACTTGGAGCGCCATGCAACCGTGCCCCAATCGGCGGAAATACTTGCATCAGTTAGGCACTCCGACCCCTGTAGATGACCGCTACATGTCCGTAATAACAGGTGCGTTTTGCGCAATGGTCATGATGCATGAAATGCAATGCACGTTTAGCGTGCGAAACGTTGGGAATAGAAACGTTTACAATTTACCTCTGTAAGCCAGGTCTTTGCCTCCTCTGTATGCTCGCAGAACTTCTCATCTCCAACGACGGACGCGAGGAGTTTCTCGTACACTGACATGAAGGCAGCTTTGTCGGTGGCAGAAATGCCTCCTGCGCCTGGTGCAAAGTTGGCATAACGATACGCACCAATGCAACAGAAAGTCCATATCGATGGGTGCCAGTCAGAAGGAATATGCATTTTATCTGCGAAATGCAAGGCAACGCGGCCATGTCTTGCTGGTTCCATGTATGCTTTACACTAGCCGACTGCGCTGAAGCTGTGCTTACCATCCACGCGAGCACGCTTGCTTTCTGTCGCCATCGCTGTTGCAGCCTCGAGACGCCCGACTGCCACAAATCTTGGTCAAGTTATCAGAGGTCGGGCCAGTGTAGGTCCTTAGTCCATAACGAAAATACGTGCAGCAGCTTCACGTGCGGTGTGTTGCGAGCACTGCGGTGTGTCACAGGCTGGCAGCGCAGGAATTCACGGCAAAAGGTTTCTGCTGTCAGCTGTGACATCAAGACCATGAATCTGGCACACGAATGACAAGATACACGTTCGTTACTCCTGGCCGGCCATTCACGGTCTTAACGTTTCTGCATACCTGGTTGCCACGCGTCCTGGACCGGGAACTGTTTCGATCGGCCATCTTGATGGTCTCCCGCGGGCCGTCCGGTTGGGCGGTTGGTGCGAAATACGTAATTTCCTCAAGGCCGGATTTTGTGCCCCCGAACAAAAGACTTGGCAGTTGGCACTAGTTTCCATCAGGTAGCCATAGAGCTCGCTGCCTAGCTACACGCCACGGGGCTTCGAGCACTAGGAAGTTCCTTTTCAAGCGCGGGAAAAGGAAAGAGCATCGATGCATGAAAAAACGGGTGTAAAAGTAGATGAATTGTCGACGATAAAATTTTGAGGCAGGCAGGCGTCGACAAGCTTTTCTCGTCACTTTTAAGTGCTTGGGAAGTACGGGTGAAAATGGCACATGGCATCGTCTTAATCCTTCTAGGAATTCTCGCCTTAACAACGTTACCTTTCCAGACCGCCGGAACTCTTGAAATGGTGATTGTTCTTCATCGGCATGGCAGCAGGTACGGGTAACTAGGTTTGTTTATAGGGTCAACACGGCAAATGTTGAAGAACCTACCAGTACTGGAGGATGTAATAAATGGCATATCAACATAGGCATACGTTGCCCAAGCGGAAGACGTCTACCTGTTTCGTAATACGTATTCGGTTGTTGATCAAGGTTCTGAAGAAAAGTTCAACCTGCAAGAGCTCGAATGGTTATTACCCAAATCTGCTTAAGAACGGTAACGAGAACGGTCAGCTAACGAGCATAGCATTTCTACCGCACTTAATACTTGCGGCGATCTCCCTTGCGTTTGGTTACACGTTCCGCAGCTCTGGTGTCAGCTGGCACATTGATAACATCGATAGCGGCACTGCTCCGTGGGAGAGATCCATCTGGGCCTACACGACGTTCTAACCCCACCGTGTTAAGAAACCATGGTGGCGTGATTTTAAAGATCTGTCTCGCTTAGCAGGGGTACCCTGCAGGGATTGCGGGCAGGGGGGGAATATGTACATGCACGATCTTACGTATGCATGTAAAGCAACCTTCTATTTCCACGTTCGCTGGCAAGGCATCGTGGTGCTCACCTTTCGCACCCACGACTCCTGATGCTATCTGCTGTGTAACCCCACCGCACCCCGTCACCTGCTCCCCCCCCCTCCCCCCTCGCCTCCCGCAGGAGCACGCTGTCCAAGCATCGCCTCCTCCTGTTTGAGGGTGGGGCGTCACTCACCCCGCGTGGCGTGCGCCAGCTCTATGACGTGGGCGCTGGGCTCAACCTGCGCTACCTGGCACCAGCCAACTGCAGCTTGTCCGGCACATGTCTGCGTGGCCTTCACTCCGAGCTCCATGCGGGCGGCGAAGGCGAGGCCAGCCACACGATGTGGCCGTACCCTCAACCGGACGTGTACATCCGCAGCTCCGCGCTTGACCGCACGGTGGCGTCGGCGCAGGCGCTCGCCCAGGGGCTGTTCACAGGGATGCCCGCCGATGACGTCAGCATTGGCTTCCAGCCCGTGCCGGTGTACAGCATACCCGACAAGAGCGACTACCTGATCCGCGCGTACGACAACTGTCCCGCGCTGAGCGACGCGCTCGCAGACTACTACAAGTCGAGCGAATTCCAGGCGCAGGTGCGGCAGGTGGCACCACTGCTGGCGTCCGTGGGCAACGCGACCGGGCAGACGTTTGCCTATGAGGACGCGTTCAACGTGTGGGACAAGCTGAACGTGGCGCTGGAGTTGGGCAATGATGCAGACGGCGTGCCGGACAAGCTGGACGCCAGCACGTGGGCCCTCTTCGGCGATGCGGTGCAGTGGCTGGAGGCCAAGAAATTCTCGTGGAGCGTCGCGGGCAACCTGTGCGGGGGCACGCTGCTGGCCGAGGTGGAGCGGCAGATCCTCATGCTGGACAACCCGGATGTGGACAACTACCGGTAGGTGGGCACGGAAGGGGGAGGAGGGAGGCCAGCTAGCGGTGGGTGGGCGTAGAGGGGGGAGGATGAGGTCAACTACCGGTGGGTGGGCACGGAGGGGGGGGAGGGAGGCCAGCTACCGGTGGGTGGGCGTAAAGGGGGGAGGATGGAGGCCAGTTACCGGTGGGTTGGGGTGGTTGTTGGGGGGATCCGACGAGAACATTCTATAAATAATGAAATAGTTTGGTACCATACTGGATTCGAACACAGGACCTCTTGCATGATTTCGCGGCTACAGGGGACTCCTCATCCGAAGGCATCCCAAGCGATAGCCCAACTGCGAAAAAGCTCTTTACCGGAGAGCGGTGCAAGTGAGTCCGAAAGTCTCCAATACGAACCTGTGGATCGAATCTAACTGCTAGCCCCACGGGGGCGGATGTGAGTAGGAGTGCTAATCACTTGGCCCAGTGAGTGGGCTTGTGGCGGGGTTGGTGAGGACGAGAGGGAGGTGACCTGGGAGGTGGCTTACTAGAAGGGACGTGGCCTGGGCCTGGTTTTCGTTGCAGGGAGCGAGGCATGCCTGGTTTTGGCAGCAGGGATGGCTGCAACAGTCACTGAGGTAGGAAGGGTGGAAGTAGGTAGGAAGGGTGGTCGAACGCACATAGGGCGGAGCTGTCCCTTTTGAGCCAGGGGACATGGGAAAAGGTGTTAAGTATGTGCTGGGCTCTACCCTTGTCTTACGTCTGGCCACTGATGTCCTAGCCCAGAACACATCTTGGCTCAGGCTTGGCTGGGTCATGACGAGCCGGTCAGCTCTGGCGTCTGTCACTTGCAGGGGCAAGCACCCCCTTGTGCGCTGTATTATGATGCGACCTGCAACGGGCCTTGCGTATGGCCTTTTGCCTTTGTCCTCCGTCCACCTGCCCATGTGATCGTGCGGTCTGGCCTTCGGTATAGGTTTGCTTGCGGTGCTTGCTGGGCCGATGGGGTCTTTACCGGCACTGTCCCCATGCAGCTATGTCCAGTCCACACATGCAGCGGCCGTAGGCTAGTAGGCATCTGCCGTTTTGTACCCAAGGATGGGCCGTTTTGTGCAGCATGCGCATGGGGTCATGGTTGATGTCGCGAGTGCACGTGCTGCTTGTGGGTGTTGCGTGTGGGTGGTGGTTCCGTTGGTTACTTCCGCTGCCCTTTGTATTTTGGCCTCGCTACTGCGTGGTAACGCATCTGCGCTCCCTGGTCCCCTGGCCCCGTCCTGGCTCCCCCCATTGCAGCCTGGTCGTCTTCAGCGCGCACTATGCCACCATGCTCTGCTTCCTGTCGGCACTGCGCTGGACCGACGTGGCCACCAACAAGCCGCTGGAGAGTGAGTCATGTTGACTGCTGGCCTCCGCATGGTACTGTGCTCACACACGTCCTTTCAGGGGGGTCTCCCGGGATTCCCGCCCCTAAGCATCGTCGGGCCCGCTTAGCCTGACCCACCTGTCTGCTGCTCGGGGATGATGTTGCTTGCGTGGTTGCGTTGTCTGCTGGTTTTCTCCGCGGCAATATCACTGTCATTATCATAATCCCTGCATTTGGGCCACTCCAACACCCATGTAAGCAGCATCGGTTCCCTGGTCAGAGGGTCAGGTGTTGGTTACAGGGGTTCTGACGAGGGGCCAGCTGGGTCAAGTCAGCAAGCATGTTCGCAAGGCCAACTCTCGTTACGCAAGCTTGGCGGTTCCCAATATGCTCCCGGTGTGCCACAAGTGTGCATATTGCCGACTGGGATGTGGCCGGCCCACAGCCATCCCTGGCTTGGTGTTTTGGCATGTCTTGGCATGTCATGGGCGCTTGTGCACGTGGTAGATACCTGGGTAGCGTGCATGGCTGAGGCTGTCTCCTTCGAAGCTGGTGCTGTGAACTCAGCTTTGAGAGACAAGTTGTTCCCTGTGCCCGCGCTGACTGTGCAGAGGGGGGGGTGCCCCTGTTCCTTGGGATGTGTCAATGCTCAGACACGGCTCAGTCGATGCCACAGTTTTGGGTGCTCTAGCATCCACTCCTGCTTGGGCTTAGTGCATGCAAGGTGTCATAGGAGCCATCCCTACTCTGTGCACTCTTTCTCCTACTCACCAGCCTCATTGCAGGCTGTGCCAGGCTCGTTATGTGCAAAGCTGCTGATGCGGCAGGCTTGCCGTGTGCCTGACCCACGGATCGCCTGCGTGCTGTCTTCTTGCATTCCCCAGAGATCTTCCCCTTCGGCGCGGCACTGGCGCTGGAGGTGTACAACATGAGCAGCACCGACGACACCACGGGAGCAGAGGACGCGTTTGCCCGCGGCAACTGGCTCGTGCGCCTGGTCTACCAAGACGGGCCGGGTCAGCCCTACCAGCCCATCCGGCTGCCGTGCAGCGCATCGGGGCTGGGTGCGGGCATCGGCAGCGGCGACGACGGCTCCTTCTGCCGCCTGGACGCGTTCCGCCGCGCGATCGAGGGGGAGGCCTTCACGGACATCTCCAAGTGGTGCAAGGCGTGCAAGAATGTGGAGACCGGCCAGTGCGGCATTAATGCCGCGGTGGCCGCGTCCAAGCAGGACACGGACGACTGCGAGCAGAAGAACCGGTTCCTGGTCGGGATGGGCATCCTGCTGGGTATCCTGCTCGGCTTCATCGGGGGTATCGTAATCTGTGGCACGAGGAAGAAGAAGCGGCTTGGGAACCCGCAGTTCCAGACCAACGCGCTCCATGTCTACCAGGGAGACATCAATAATCTGTAAAATAGCTCGCTTATTTTAGCATTTTTACGGCAGGGTGACCGGTGGGTCTATGCCATACCGCCCCCCATGTCTTGCATGTTTTTTCACTTAGTTCCGTCCCGGGTGACATTTGCATTGGATCAAGACTCAAGTGCGGAGTCCAGATCAATTGATTGCCTTCTGACGCAGTGCAGAAGGTATCAAGGAGACAACCGGCGATATATGTAGGAGGTCTTTCATTCATTCAAAGGCAGTTGATTGCGCGCCGAAGCCCTTGCATGTATACTTTGCATGATCTATGATCACCCCGGGGCCATTACCCCGTGATGGATACAACTATGTCGATCGTCTAGATATTTGCAACAGGCTTGGTGTGCGACAGTTTTTGCGCATAGCAAGCTTTCTTTGGTATATGTGCCATATCCAGATTAATTTTCGCGGTCTCAGTTGACATGCATTTTGGTATGCATGTCTGTTAAGTGAGACAACTATTCCTGGACGCATGGCGATCCAACGGCGTGGAAGGACTAGGGTAGTTGTCTGACATGTCTATAGGTAGCAAGTGACACAATTTTTTATGGCTGACTAGCGCTTGCACATACTTTATTGTCTCATAAGCTAGATAAATCTGTGTGTTTTGCCAACTCTAATTCGTATGTGACATGCTATAAAAATGAAGATCCAAGCAGACACTGGTACAATAATTAGGGCATCAGCTCCGCATGCTTGCTTTAACCAGCAAGTAGGCCTCCATCAATCACCATGCAGTCACCACTGATGAACGTGCAGAGTGGGCTGCACAGAAAAAACACAGCCTCAGCCACCTCTTCTGGCATGCACACCCTGCCTGCAGGGCAGGCATTGACGGCTTTTGTCATCAAGTCTGGCCAGCGCTCCTCAAATCTATCTAGCATGGGTGTAGCTGTAGCGCCAGGGCACACAGCATTGACACGGATTCCAGAGGCTGCATACTCCTTGGCAGCTGTCTTCGTAAGGCCCAGGATGGCCCAATTGGAGGCACAATAGGCGCCTGCAGAATACAACACAGATTCATTGGCATGGGAACGTGGCGGTGGGAAGATGAAATCATCTCATGAACAGAAGGCACACATGAAAGTCAGGGCCAGTTTTTCTTTGAGTTGATACCAATGCTACCTCATGCAGAGGCATGGCAGCGAGCAGCAGGCGTTTGGGGGCCGGCGTCATTCTGCGCTAGCGCTGCGAGGACCACCGTCATCTACGGGCTATCACAGGGCACACATGGGGGTTCCCAGATTCCAACCATGGCCAGCTGAGCCAAGGTTGCAGCGGTTACAGGCTCATTTTCCAATGACCTCATAAGTTTGCAGGCAGAAAGTAATGAGAACCTACGTGTTCCTTTTTGGACCATTATTGACATCCTCGAGCCATCTGACTGCAACTACGCTTGGATGACATACAAGGTGCGGGCCCCGGGAATGCTGCGGCATTGACATTGCTACTCGACTTTTTTCCGATGCTTCAATACAGAACAAGATTCACACATGAAAGTCAAAGTTCTACTGGCCGCCGCATGAGATCTTACCGAACTCTGCGAACCCTCGCATGCCCGCCGTGCCAGAGGTATTGACGATGCAGCCACGTACGCCAGCAGAGGCCATGACAGGGGTCAGGGTGGTGCGTCGCGCGGCGGCCATGTTGGCGTTGCTGGAGAGCGTGGGTGAGGGCTCCTGATTGAGCATCTGCTGCAGCACGTACTTGGTGCACAGCCACACGCCCTGCTCGCCACGCACCGGGGACAATACAGCGGGCAGGCAAGCATGAAACAATACTGGCCTCTGTCAGCACATACGCTAGCGGGTTTCTTAAAACGGCGCACAAGTGTGTGCGGCAAGAGCCATCATGGTACATACAATGCAAGCTGTACATAGCAAGGGTTGAGAAAGATGAGAATTCAGAGGAGCTCGACTGCACATTTGCCACTCATTTGTGAGAGCCAACTGTTTTGAGGGCTATCATCTGCGAAGACCAATCAGGCATCTTGTAACCATGACACGTAGAACAGTGCGAAGACTTAAACTGGTTAACGTTCCTGGCAGCGCAGAACTACGAGCGACGGAGATAGTAGAGCCCATCTTGTCATCAAATGACCTACTCCTTTTGCGGCACGCACCAGCTCGCTCTTGGCCATACCTCCTTATAATTCACATCTCTGCTTTTCGCAATGCAACTGTGCTCTGCCAGCAGGCATCATGGTGAAGGCTTTCCACGACGGCAAAAGGTAGGGCCAACACCCGCTGCTGGTCACGGTGGGGAGAATGATTCCGTTAGAATGATTTCCGGTAGAATCTGTCCCCTCCCCCCATGTCACAGCAGGCTATCCGTAGATCGGCATGCCAACAAGAATCACCCCGCCGGCTGCCCCCCACCTTTGCGTTGGTGCGCATGACGGCGTCGTACTCCTCCTCATTGGCCTCGGCCATACTGGCGCGCTCGCCCTCCACGCCTGCGTTGTTGAAGCAGGCGTCCACCCGGCCAAAGGCGTCCACCACGTCGAGCACCATCGCCTCCACCTCGCGCGCGTTGCCCACGTCCACCCGCAGCGACAGCACGTCGGCGCCCATGTGGGACAGCTCCGCCGCCGTCTCTTCTGCCGACCGGCCGTCACGGTCCACCACAGCAATCTTCCATCCTTCCTTTGCAAACCGCTTGGCGGTGGCCTTACCGATGCCCTGCCCTCCTCCTGTGATGATGATTACTTTGGTCTGGCAGTGGGAGGCGTGGGAGGCCGGACGGGAGTGGATGGTGTGGCTTGGCATTTATATTAGCGGACAGTGTAGAATTTGGCGCGCACAGTTTAGCATATGATGCAACACACCGGTCCTGGCATGGCAGCCACCAAGAGCGAGCATGATTCCTTGATTCGAGAGATTCCGGACAAGGGCGAAGTGAAATTTCCCTTCCCTTGGAAGTCGCGCCATACTGTCCGTATGGACCACAAGGGGTAACTGCCGCCGCTGAAGGATTTTTCTGACTTTCTCTGTCCTTATAAGGACAAAGCTTAAGGGAATTTTCCTTAGCTTTGCCCTTGCAGGCGCGGGAACGTTCAGGGACGCGCGCACACAAGACAGGCTGAAAGAGGGGAGTACCTTCTGTTCGTACGTTCGTCTGAACAGACCGTGCCTTTGCCGTACCGCGTGAGTCAGCCACTGTATATAATTCTTCCTGCCGTCAGTTACGGGAAGTCCAAAGTGTTCGGAAGGCTGCTCGAACCAGTCATCCGTACCATTTTGGGGCTTTCACCCTTCCCTTAAGCTAAGGGAAGGGCAAGGTCAGACCGAACTTCCTGGACTCTCTCGATTCATTCAGTGAGGCCACTGCTAGTCTTGGAACTTATTAAGAGGTGCCGGCTTGGGAGAATATAAAGGCCTATCCCGGAGCCTGATGGGGTATAGGGGCATACCCAGGGTTCACCCACAACCCACAGCGGGCATGATGGTGTGGATGTATGTGTGCACGGGGGTGCATGCTACAGTGGGTGATTGCCTTTGTGCAAGCAGGTGCACGCGTGTGCCAGCACATACCCTCACGGGGTATCATTTGTGTCTTCACCGTATACACGCACACGCGCCGATGCCCTGCGCAACTGCTCGACATGCTCAGCTGTGGCGACCGCAAAAGGGCCACGGAAAATGTCCTCATGCACGCACCCCCATCACAGGATTTGGCTCACAAAAGCTTGCCATTTGTGCGTGGGGAGCCAAGATGTGCGCGAAGCAATTCACACCGGCTGCGATGGTGCCCCGCTATCCTCATCCACGCCTGCCACCATGATGCCACCGCGAGTACCCAGACCCATGACACCACGTCACGGCACACCCTTCCTCCCCGCCATGGGCCCTTACCTCTGGGTCAGGGGTGGCTGCGCGCCGTTGCGGTTGACCCGACGTGTTGTACGTGTCCTGTGGTGGCCAGCGTGTATGGGGCGTGGGGGGAACATCGGGGGGCATCAGGGGGGTGGCAGCGGGCAGTGAGGGATGTTGGTAATCAACATGACAAGCATTCAAGCGCTGGCATAGGCAGTGCAACTGCTTCTACGACAGTAAAGGACCTCCACCTGCAAGGAATTTCCGAGCGATCATCCCCCTCGCTAGCACACAGGGACACACGCCACCAGACACGTTTCTTCAACGTGTCTGCAAACTGCGTCAGTAAAACCGTTTTCTACCGGCTGGTGCCGCTCCCAATAAAAATTGATCCACACAACAAATTGATCCACTTAAGGTTCAACCAAGGGAGCCGCTGCATGGTGCGGGGCATGTGTGCAAGGAGCCTGGGCAGGGCCATGTGCTGCCGCGCCTGGCCCCGCACGCTGGTTGCGTACGGCAGAATCAAGCTGGGTGGAAAGCAGCGTTGATTAGCCGTTCAGGGGCGTATTGGATGGCAGCAGTGGGGCCAACCACCATGAAATTACATCAGGGCACACAAGAAACCCAATGGGGGTTGCATACCATGGCCCCGTTGCCGTCGGGCGCGCGGTCCGCCCCACGCTCCACTGGCATGGTGTACGACTGGTGCAGGCGCCGCAACGAGTCGGTGGCGGTCATATGAGGGGGCAGCAGCGAGGTGCCAGAATTACAGAAAGGGAGTCGTCCGGCAAAGGGGCCGGGGGGGTGGGGGTGGGGGTGGGGAGCATACAGCAGCCATGCCCAGCAACAAACCATCAAGCACGACCACGTTTCAAGATTGTTAGCCATTCGAGGCAGGCCCCGGGATGAAAGTCGAATGAGTGCGATGGAAAGCCAACAGGCAACCAGGGACCCTCGCGTAGGTCAGGCGTGCAGTGCTTTCTACAGCACTGCTTCGTGAGGATTGTCACCCAAAAGACGCCACCTGCGTTATCACATCCTCAGCATTCGCCACGTCATAGCGTGAGGATGTAAGACGAAAGGCCAGTGCTGGCATGGCGACCGCTCCAAGGCATGCAATTGCCGGCGAGCAACAACTCACCCGGCCAAATGTCGGCTTGAGTTTCTCGACCGAAGGGGCTTTCTTCGGGCTTCCTCGAGGGCTCACGTTGTACAGTGGGATGCGCGGGCTCAGCTGATTGGCCGGACTCAGCGGACTGCCTGGAGACAGCGGGCTTGCCGACGCGACTCCCGGAAACGGGACATCTCTTGCAACAACCGGCGGTCCGGCACCTGCCCCTAGCGGGCTCTTAGGGCTGATGGGCATGTGCATCATAGGATCACCCCTTCTAGGACTGCCATGTGCGGGCTCCTCTCCAACAGGGGAGCGCGGAGATTCCAGGCCGCTGTAGGAGCGGCTGAGCTTGAACATCGGGTCTCCCTTTCTGTTAACAATGCCATCATCCCTGGATGGCGGGGAGGTTACACAGCGTGACAGCCCGCTTGGGACACTTTCGCCATCCGATGCCCGCCTCCCTGTGCTGATTCTCCGGGGAGGCAGCGCGCCATAGTCTGGCAGTGCCGTGTCCATACCGGCTACAGACTCTTCTGGTATAGACATTGCGCAACGTAACTTCTTCTGTCCAGATCCTTACAGCAGCGCAGGCTTGGGCGCGGACAGTGTGTAGAAATGCGTATGGCTTTTGTGGCAGCTTTTTACCAGAATGCTTTTATCGAACCGTTTCCTCTAACAGGGAAACGCATGCAGACGCCAGCTAGAGTAATGCCATTCCCGAGGTAAACATAGACACTAAACACGCAAGCGAAATAAAATTCAGCTTATCTCCCCTAACTTCAATGCAAAAGTCGTGTGGTCACGGGTGCTGAAGTGACGGCAGCTGCGACCGCCTCCAAATTCACCTAATCGTGCAATTTCTCGCCAGTTTTCACGGATCGAGAATCGTCGAATGTGCGCTCCCAATCTCGTTCAACATGCCTTCATTATTACTGAGTCTGGTCAAATTTATGCGCGTGTACAGTGTGCACTAACGTACATATGTAAATTTAACCTGCACGCGCCCCGCGTACACAGCAAGACGCCGCGCCGTGCCGGCCGGGACGCCGGGGCCGGGGCCGGGTTTGTCGACCGGACAACCGGACTCGCGGCCTTCGGGCCGGCCGCCCGTGTCAGGACGTCTTGACATGGCGGCAGCGGTCATCTACACAACCTGCGCGACCTTGCCGCAAGAAGCTCTCGGGGACTTCCTACACGCTGGACGATGACTTGACCATGGCACAGCAACAACGGCGACGGGGGCTATGGCCGACCTACCTCCAGCTCTGGCAGAGCCCTGGCCGGGGGGAAACCGGTATACTGGAGGGGGGCGGTCATCCACATTGACCACAAGCCCTGGCAGCCCCCTCCTGCTACCTCACACTAGGACTATATATACCAGTAGTGTAGATTAGTAAGGCTTAGCCTAGCATGTGGCCCACGCGCATGTGCGCCCACAATGGCCCGGGCCATGGATGTTGCCTTCAGAATTTAGCCAAGCCATGCCTATAATGGGACCCCCATGGATGTTGCATTAAGAATTTAGCCATGCTATGCCATGCAGAGTTGGCTTCCGGACACTGCCGACGATGTGGACACCCGCATCGGCCTTTCCTGGGCCAAGCTCCGTTCGCTCAACACCTACTGGCGCTCCAAGGGCCTGGACGAGCACCGCAAGCGCATGCTCTTCAAGGTCCTCGTCCTCACGGTGCTCACGTATGGCGCCGAGGCATGGACACTCACGGCAACACTGGCAGCCAAGCTAGACGGCACGGTAACCCGGATGCTCCGACAGGTCCTGAATGTCGGGTTTTCTCAGCGTAGGTCCTTAGAGTCTTTGTATCACGGTATGCCGCGTATTTCGGACGAGATTAGACAGCGTAGGATAGCATTTGTAGGACATCTTGCTCGCACCAGCCAGGTCGACACCGCCCTTGGTCTGGCCGGTCCCCAGCGGCTCGGCCAACCGGGGCGGCACATTTTGACCTGGCCTGGCCCCAAGAACATTCCTAAAAAGGTAGGGAAACATGCCATGACCTATACCCAGATGTTGCTGGACGACCTAGTGGTCCCAGCCCAGTTTGAGTACCGCATCCACTCTCTCTCCCGTCTTTGGACTGCCATGCAGGACAAGACGCGGTGGAAGAAGATTGTCAAGGCGCACACGCCAGCCCCTGTGGGCAAGCCGCCCCCCCCCAAACGGAGGAGCCGTTTTGATGAGTAGCGTAGATAGGCTTTTCTAGACTAGATATAGCTTAGAGTTAGGTTAGTTCGATTACGCGGCTTCCTCCACACCACCCATCCAACCTGGAATATGTGCTACATGATCTCCCAACGGAGACATGTTATAATTTAATTTAATTTTTTAATGCCATGCAGAGAGATGCTCTCTGCCGAGAAGCCATGCCCTCGCCCTTGTATAGCCATGATGATCTTCACTTCCCCCCCATGGCATGCTCCCCCTTAGCTGGCCATAGCGTGATAGACCATGAGGGTGCGGGTGCCCTGGTGCACCTAGAGCAAGGGTCGCTTACATTCCCACCCTTGCAGGAAGTAGCCCAGAATGTATTAAAAGCCATATGCCCCTTCTCAGGGATATGTGCTACATGTACTCCCAACGGAGTTATGTTTCTAATTAATTAATTAATTAATTAATTAATTAATTAATATTATTACTATTATCAAGGAGACAACGAGCGCAGTTATTATTATTCTTATTCTTATTCTTATTCTTATTCTTATTATTATTATTATTATTTGACTGACCAGTTGGTTCGAGCAACCTATATATGGCGGCAGAATCGATGTCTGGACAATTGATGTAATTCCGCCATCCGATTCGAGGCCTGGCATTTGGCCGGCAATTGCATGGACGGCGGTTGGCAGGTCGATCCATGGCTAGACTGCCTAGCTGGCAGTTGAGGCCAGAACTTGGTAGGGCTCGAGGTCGGCAAGAAGACGTACGGTGGCCCTGGCCAGCGGTCAGGCTCGCCCACCCGTCCGACCTCTTCCTCCTTGATGGCTCCCGCGTCCAGTACCAGTACCGCGACAAACTGCCGGGCGTGACTCCCCGGCCAACGGACCAAGCACCAGTTTATTAATTGCGTCCACGGACTCTACCATTACACTTTCTCGGCATCGGCCACACGTACGTCAACTTGATCGGCCCGTCCGTTGGGCCAACGGGCAGTCGATCATCCTGACTGCGTGTCCGCCGGAGCCCTTCTTGCAGGCATGCCTGCATGTTTGCATGCATGCATGGGCATGACATTGACCTAGCCGGTCTGGGCGCCCGGCCGGTATACACAAGAATTTCCAGACAGTGTGATCGCAGTACTTAGCTCTCATGGCTACACTATATATTTCAAAAAAAATTTTGCACTTCATAATGTAGACATTCAGATCAGAAAGTCAGGCATTAACTATGACTTAGATGTGCTGATTAATTAATTAATTAATTAATTAATTAGACTCGTGCTCCCGTTGGGGAGTCACGGAGCATTAACCCCGATGGATGGATGGATGGATGGGTGCAAACAGTCCTACCGGTCTAATCTATCTACATCATAGGATGTGCTAAGGAAACCGATAGCTCTCAATCTGTCAGCCAACTTTCTCGTTAAAGTCCATCCGGACGCATGTCACTCTTTCGGCTGAACAATCGATTGTTGTAGACTTGCGGATCCTGGCAATTCTGACAAGTTTCTGGCCTGCCATGGGCCGGGCAGGGTGCCAGTTTTGAAGCTTGCAACTTGCCCATTTAAAACAAGAGTGTGGCAAATGATATGGTCCCAATCACATGACATGCACTCCAAAAGCACACTAATGCACGAACACCTAAATTTGACAACTGGTGCCAACCACTAGCAAGCACGCACGTGAACTTCTCCTCTGGGAAAATGGCTCTCGTAGGAAAATGTGACCCAATATGACGTTGTCAAGCAAGGCATGCTACAGAAATCAGGCCTGCACAGGCGTCGGTTGTCTCATGGGTACTACACTGGCTTTACTTGGAGAGGTACGCCTTTTCTATCAAGGAGTGGAAGAACGAGAAATAATACAGCAGGTTGTCATAGCAGTGGCAGCCACCCTCTCCTTTCTCTAGTTCATCCCTCACACTGCTTGTTGACGCCGGCTCATGCCGCTCCTTTGGCTGCTCAGGCTCCTGGGACGCGTCACCATCTGCTGCACCCTCGTCCCCTCGCGGGCATTCCCCGCCCCCGTTCACATGACCACGGCTGCAAGTGTTACTTGCTTCATGGAGTTGCTTGCAAAGGAAGTAGATCGCCTCCACCTGCAGAGACATGCATGGGAGTGAAATGAAATGACTTTTTATGATGTTGTGCAGTATTCAAAGAGGGTCGATGGTGGAAATGGCACCTGGGCCTAACAGGGACTCGTACAGGTGAAAAATCAACATATGCCAACACACACCTGCATACAAATGAACGGAACATATCACCCACGCCCAGATATCATGCCCACACCCACGCCCACACCTCCATACCCATGACCCCAAATCACCTCATGTGAATACACAGGCATTCGCCGATAAGCACACGCACCTGGAATACCTTGCATGGCTAGCCATGGAAGATAGGAGGCATCCGCCGGCTGGTCGAAGGCACGGTGCTATAAATGACACTTGCACGCCCATGTGCATGTGCACAAGCATGTTTGCTCATCGAGGCAGACTGGGTGCTACACGAACCAAAAACATGGCGGGACCTGTGCCACTATGATGGTGTCGTGTGGCGCCCTGCCTGACTACCCCGCCCAGAACCCTTCCATGCATCAGACACATGCAACCATGAAAGTAGGGCAAAGAGGCGGATGCGATCGGCCAGGGGATTAGTCGTCCGTGCAAGGACAACCCCTAACTATGAACCGTACGTACAACCGCTACTTAAGGCCAATGCGTATGGCATTTAAGCATGGCCCGTACGGACACCGTGTCATACACGTTGGCCAAAAAGTAAACTTCATGGTGCCGACTGGTATTGGCGAAAGTATGGTCCGCAAGTATAGCTCGGAAGGCATGGCCCTTTGTTGATGGTGGCACGGGCCAAGCGGGCTACCTCACGTGTCTTGTGGGTCCACGAGTCTTGTGGGGCCATCAAGCATGGGGGAACACGCGTGACAACATGGCCACCACGGCAGGGGACGTTGCTCCGGGTGGGGGGAACGCGCATTAAAAGGGGCCACTGGGGCATCATCGTGTGCGGGTTCCGGGAGTAGCATGCGCGATAACCGGCAGGGCCAAAGGAAACGGAATGCAAGCAAACAGAAGCAGCAAAACAAAGCTGCTAGTCCTGATGAAGGCTGTGCGCCTGCACCATGAAGCATTTGCCCTTGTAGACGCTGGCACTTGTCAGCCTGCCACGTGTTTGCCCCGTAGGAATGTCGTCCTGATGGCTCCCCCCCCACCCCACCCCCACCCCCCCCTCCCCCCTCCCCGCCACGTACCGTGGATACGCCCTCCTTGCTGGTGCATCCCTTCACGTTGGGGCGCCAGAACGCGGGTTGCACACCCGGGTTGAGGCTCACGCGCGCCATATTGGCCAACGCGGGGCCGGACGCTAGGTTTGTGGCCTGCGGGGGTGAAGGAGAAGGAGGAGGATGGGGTGAAGGAGGAGTAATCGTAGTAGTAGTAGTAGTAGTAGTAGTAGTAGTAGTAGTAGTAGTAGTAGTAGTAGTAGTAGTAGTAGTAGTAGTAGTAGTAGTAGTAGTAGTAGTAGTAGTAGTAGTAGTAGTAGTAGTAGTAGTAGTAGTAGAAATGGAGGAGGAGAAGGAGAAGGAGGAGGAGGAGGAGAAGAAGGAGGAGGAGGAGGAGGAGGAGGAGGAGGAGGAGGAGGAGGAGGAGGAGGAGGAGGAGGAGGAGGAGGAGGAGGAGGAGGAGGAGGAGGAGGAGGAGGAGGAGGAGGAGGAGGAGGAGGAGGAGGAGGAGGAGGAGGAGGAGGAGGAGGAGGAGGAGGAGGAGGAGGAGGAGGAGGAGGAGGAGGAGGAGGAGGAGGAAGAAGAAGAAGAAGAAGAAGAAGAAGAAGAAGAAGAAGACGAAGAAGAAGACGAAGAAGAAGAAGAACAAGAAGAAGAAGAAGAAGAAGAAGAAGAAGAAGAAGAAGAAGAAGAAGAAGAAGAAGAAGAAGAAGAAGAAGAAGAAGAAGAAGAAGAAGAAGAAGAAGAAGAAGAAGAAGAAGAAGAAGAAGAAGAAGAAGAAGAAGAAGAAGAAGAAGAAGAAGAAGAAGAAGAAGAAGAAGAAGAAGAAGAAGAAGAAGAAGAGGTACAGTGTGCGTCAGGAAGGTCTTGCCATCATGGAAGCCTGTAGAGATGACTACTAAGTGAGGTGGACAAGGATGTGCACTATAGGACAGAACGTGCACTATGCCGAGCAGGACCACTCCAAGAAAAGCATGAGCACCATAACACGACACGTACGCTATAGGGCACCCTGACCGGCTCTTCATGGCACGGGCTTGCAACTGTGTCGGAGCCGGCGCATGCCAGCGCTTGCTGGTTGCTAATGGCTCCGCATTTGGCTTTTGGCTAGTGCGCAAGCATGTCACTGGCCCACGCCACGTGTCCACCAACCCGTCCACACAAACCCATTCCCTGGCAAAACGCAAGCCAAAAGAAGGGGCAGCCGGGGCCAAAGCAGGCCGCTCATGCTTGATTCGGTCTGGCTTGGGTTGTAGCCGTGTCAATCTACGGATGAACCCAAAAGTGACGCTGTTGGGTGGCCGCCATCCACCACCACATGGGGCGGCGTGCTTGGGTGCGCGCCATCCACCACCACATGGGGTGGCGTGGTTGGGTACCCGCCATCCACCAAGTGCAAATCCCAAAGGAGCCCATGGGCCATGTTACCTGCTAGGCAACCCTGCGTGGGAGCACAGGCGCCCACAACTGGCTACCCTGCGCACATTCTACCCCTTATCCATCACATACCTTCACCACACATATCGCTTCACGACGCTGAACACCACGCACCTTCTTCCACTTGGAGTCGAGCACGAGTATCTTCTGGCACCGCCCCACGTCCAACGTGCTCACGGGCGTTGCGTCCTTGGAGGGGAAGAGCAGCATGGTTGTGTCAGGGTCCCAGGAGGACAGGAACTCGGCGGGGTCGGCGTCCTCCTCGTGGATGAACACCTGGCCAGGCGCCAGCAGGGCCGCCTGGATGGCGGTGCTCTTGGGTCTCGTCTCCTTGTGCATGAGGATGTGGATTTCTACCGGCAGCGTCACTGTCGGGATGTCCGTGAACGCCTGTAGGGTAGGTAACATATGTAAGGGACAACACGGAGGCATGGTAGCGACGAGGCACAGCGTTCACGGAATGGTACTCGGGTCAAATGTAGGAAACTGTCTGTCTTGCATGCAAGCTACCTAAACGAGGTGAGACGAGATTTGGGCATTTAAGTTGGCTCACCTTGACACAGTCGTAACAGAAGTACTGGCGCGACCTGGAGCACCCTGGGCATTTCCGACGTTCACTCAGGGATCGCAGCGGCTCGTGAGAAGACAACCTCAGGCCCTGGGCATATGAAACAAAGGCAGAAAGGCGCGCTCTCATAGAGCGGTTTGAGCATCAAGTGGCGCAGATACCGCATCCCAAGCCTTCCGTTTAGGACAAATCAAGGTGCGTGCGCGCATTTATACTACATCGCATCCTCTGACGAATGGTGCATTCGCTGGGCATTGTCCGCCGTCCGTCCGGGATACCTCATGAATGGGCGGAAGCTTCCAGTCCGGATGTCGGGAACTTATGCGGGGTGCTTCTTGATCTTTATCTGGGGACTCCGTGCGCGGAAATTTCCTCGGTCTTTCTTCACAGTCCATGCTGGGCCTGACGCGGAAATGCTGCACCGTTTAAGACTTAATTATGTTTTGTTGCCCTTGACGAACTACTCATGAACAAAAGCTGACGATGGCTTGCCGCCGCCATCGTGGACACAGAGCACAACACATTATATTATTTATCTCTTTTTCTGTAAGAATCCTTGACGGAAAACGGATATCGCGGTTTGCGCGACAGATGCGACAAGTTAAGCAGACACTCTCTCTATATGCCCTGGCTCACCTAGCCGCTAGCTAGGAATGAAAAATATTGTTCGTGTTATATGGAAATAAACTATCACCCTTAACTGTTATACAGTATGGAAATAAACTAACACCCATTTCACCGGAAAAATATTGTTCGTGGAGAGTCCTCCACACCCAGACAAGTTGATGACAAGTGGCACATTGAGTCTTTGAGATCTGGGCAATCCGCGCTACTTGAATATCCTTCATGAGCACGCTACTACGGCTTTCCCGAGTATCTAATGGCTGCAAAACATGCCGTTAGTCTCGATTCTTCTGCGCAGTGAACCAGCAGGGCAACGTGCCATGGACTGTAGACAGCCGTGCAGGCATCGGCCCTTACATAATGTCGTCTCGTGCCCATAATTTCCTCGGTTTGCCAGGCTTTCGACCGGCCCGTTATATCAAGGAGACAACCAGCACCAGGATAGTACTCTTCGAGCTAAAGGCCTCGTAATTTTTTTTGGGAGCATGTCCGACACGGCCGGGAAACCCATTGAATGCTTGGCAGCTGTGGCTTTCGAGCCTAAAAAGCCGCTGTCTGTTGTGAAGGTCACTGTAGCCCCACCTCAAGCAGGCGAAGTGCGGATTAAGATTGGTGGGTAGACACCGCGATTGCTTCCGAGCCCACAATGAAGTAATATGAGTGGTTGCTGTCATACATTCAGCCCTTATATTATTATGACGGAGTGATCTGACGGTCATTTTGCTATTTATTACTCCTCCTTGTTGACGCTCCTGTGCAGTCTCAAACGCGCTGTGCCACACTGATGCGTACACGCTGGATGGACACGATGCCGAAGGTAAGGAAATAAATAATCTGATTGTTGCCCACTGGAATGGCATGGAACATCCTCGGGGAAGCGGCTGTCGTGCGAGTACTAGAGCACTTGCCTGTTAGCAGCCTGAACATCGCTTGTAGCTAGCCCGGCTTGTGCTTGGTGTGGTCAAGTCGTTACCTCTGGCCGATGTTCGAGCACCATTGGCACTTTTGGTATCCTGTCCGCAAGCTTTAGCAAGTAGCATAGTATCCCTCATAGGCGAGCTCGATGCGTTTACAATTGCCACAGCTCCGCCGTTAGTGGCATGGCACCCGCTTATGCCACCTCCGTCACCCCCCCCCCTGCGCTGCCGACCCATGTTTGCATCTCTGGCCGTGTGCGCCGCGTCGTCTGTGCCTCTTCTGTGCCTCACCTGCACATGCCCATGGTACTTGATAGGGTTGGCCGAGCAGGCACCTTTGTGTGCTTTGGTCGTGCTGCTCGCTAGCCAGGGTGCTGCATTAATGACAGCTCACAACGCATGGCCTGCCTTGGTGTCCGCTCCCCTCCCCCCTTGCCCCTAGTCTCCCATGGGCCAGGGCATGCGGTGCACTGTGCGCCTGTTTGCGTGCGTCGGTGATGTTTCTGCGGGCCACCCGCCTTGCGTTTCTTGTCTCATGTTTTACCCCTTGTGTGGCCATGGCCCAGCGTTGTGTGTGCGCCAGCATGAGCGCGAGACTGCGCGCCCATGATCTTAGTGCTGTGGCGCTTGGGACCTGCTCGGACGGTTTCCAGGATCCACCCCCTAGCATCCCCCACCCTGCCCCCATCCAAACCCCTTTTCTCCCCGCACTGTGATCCTCCCTCTCCCCCCCCCTCCCCTTCCCCCTCCCCCTCCCTTTTGACTCTCCCCTCCTCCCCTTCCTTTCTCGCTGCATCCCTTTGACGCCCTTGTCCTACCGTCCCTGTGTCCTCCACCCGCGGCCCCCCTCCTGCCCCCCCCAGGCAAGTTCCCCTGCATCCTGGGCCACGAGGCGGCCGGCATCGTGGAGAGTGTGGGCGAGGGCGTGAGCTCGGTGGCGCCGGGCGACGCCGTCATCCCCTGCTACCAGGCGTTCTGCTACGAGTGCAAGTTCTGCAAGTCGGGCAAGACCAACCTGTGCCAGGCCGTGCGCGCGTGGACGGGCAACGGCGTGATGAAGGCAGACAACGGCGTGCGCTTCACACACGAGGGCAAGCCCATCTACCACTTCATGGGGACGTCCACCTTTAGCCAGTACACGGTGGTGCACGAGGTGTCCGTGGCAAAGATCAACCCGGCCGCCGACCTGCACAAGGTGGGTGGGGGGTGGGGGGGACAAAACGTGGGGGCGGGCGACCTGCACAAGGTGTGTTTTTGGACGGGGGCTGCAACGTATTTGGTGGGTGTCATCGTGCCACGTCGCAAGCGCTACGGAACAAGCATTTGCGGACGCATGCGTGCGTTAGCAGCGAGCCTGTGCATTTGGGCACAGGTCGCACGTGCCGAGGAGTGCTGGCGTCCCAACTGTCACGCGCTTATTTTGGGGGGAGGGGGGCGGGCGGGGAAAGGAGCCTTGCACTTGCACTTGTTATCGCTTTTTGGCGATGGGTCCTGATGTGCTGTCACCCCATGAGTACGCCAGCGAGGCGATGCGCATGCTGCTGTAGGCCCCCCTGACATCCATTCCTTATGCTGATGTTGCGGACACCCGCTGCCTGCTTGTGCTGATGCTGCGGACATTGGCGACGCATCCAGCCCTGTTCACTCCACCCCTTTGCTCGCACCCCCTGCCCACCCCGCTGTGTGCTTGTCCCAGGCGGGCCTGCTGGGCTGCGGCGTGTCCACGGGCATCGGCGCGGTGATCAACACGGCCAAGGTCACCGAGGGGGCCACCGTTGCCATCTTCGGGCTGGGTGTGTGCGCGGAACAAACGGATGCTCAGGCTTGGGTTCGCACACGGGGTCATGTCTGTTAGGGCAGCCGTCTTCGGGCTGGGTGTGTGCAAAGGAAGAGAGGAGTACATGGAGTGGTGCAGGTGGTCCGCAGGGACATGGATGCATGGGGATGCTCCACAGGGCTTGGGAACAGGGGGGTTGGGGTGTTGGTCGGCGAAGCATCCACCAACTGGCAAGGAATCGGGGAGGAGCGAAACCCGTTACTGTTGGCGTCGTGCGGGGGAATACTTGGCATGGATTAGTAAGCATGGTCTGGCTGCCATCCTCCCCTACCTTGATGGGGAACCAAACGTGCCGGTCACCTGCGCCCCTGCAGCTCACCTGCCCACCTGCCCACCCACCGTTCCGCCTCCCTACTGTATGTCTGCTACGCTGTGCCCTTGTTGCGCCCCCCTTTGCCACCGGTCGTGCGCGTGCTGACAGTCGTACCCCCCTCTGCTGGATCCGATCGCGATCAGAACTTCTCAACTCCACCTCATGGGGGCTCCTCCCATCGATTCGCCCCCATCACTGCTGACATCTGCGGTGGTATGGTCCCTTGATGGCCGTGCTCATGCCACCACATCCTGCTGTGCTGCGCTGGCTGCTGTGTCCCCCAGGCACGGTGGGCCTCGCAGTCATCGAGGGCTGCACCATGGCCAAGGCCAAGCGCATCATCGGTGTGGACACCAACGCCGAGCGCTTCCCCACCGGTAGGCCGCTGGGCCCTCCCGCTGCTGTTACGCAAGCCCTTGCACTGCCCATCCCTTCCCATTCATGCGCTAGTGGTGTTGGCTAGGGAGCCCTTCAACCAACAGGATCGTGGTATAAAGGCTCCCTGGATGCCATTTGGGGCTGTATCAGCGCGAGGGCTGCGCGATCCATGTTGGTTGATGCTGTTGTACCAGAGTCGCCCACCCACCCACCCACCCACCCACCCACCCACCCACCCGCCCATGCCCCTCGCCCGCCCGCCCCCCCGACGGACGGACCGACGGACCGACCCCCACCCCCCCACCCCCCATCCCCACTCACACACCGACCGACCGACCGACCGACCGACCGACCGACCGACCGACCGACCGACCGACCGACCGACCGACCGACCGACCGACCGACCGACCGACCGACCGACCGACCGACCGACCGACCGACCGACCGACCGACCGACCGACCGACCGACCGACCGACCGACCGACCGACCGACCGACCGACCGACCGACCGACCGACCGACCGACCGACCGACCGACCGACCGACCGACCAACCACTCATTCACTGATCCACTCACTTATCGGCCGTGCAGGGGTGGGCATAGCAGGGAAGGGGATGAAGAAGAAGGCACTAGGCAGGTTGCTGTAGCCCTTAGTGTAATGCCCAGCACATGCAGCCATTCGGTTATTGGAAAACTGTTCACTGGCATTCGTCATCGTGGAAAAGGCGCGTAGCCTTGCAACTGGCTCCCGCCATCAATGCCACAATCAGTCCATCCCTTTCTTATGGTGGCCTGGGACATGCTTGCCTGCGTGTGGCATTGTGTGGCCGCAGCCACTAAGTGGGGCGCCACCGAATGCATCAACCCCAAGGACTACCCGAACCGGCCCATTCAGGAGGTATGGTGTGTGGGGGGTGGCAGCATCTACCAACCAATGGTAATGCTTGATTGGGTCACCACGAGCGGCTGCATGGCTCCTCATCATGAGCATACAAGCAGCATGCGGGCGGGAGGCCCGTGCAGCTGAAACACTTGTTGGAGCGCAGACCAGTGGATCGCGATGAGCATGGCTTGCGCATGGGGGCATGGCTTGTGCATGCGGGCATGGCGTGTGCATGGGGGCATGGCTTGTGCATGGGCGCATGGCTTGTGCATGGGGGCATGGCTTGTGCATGGGCGCATGGCTTGTGCATGCGGATGCAAGCAGTCTCCCATCAAACGGATGAGCACGTGGGGAGTCTCGATAGATGGACGGTGTGTGGACGGGGCCCATCCCTGGCTGGCCAGCTGAAGTCATCTACAATGACCAATGCATCATGAGCGTGCTGTCCTGAGGTGCCTGCTGTCATCTAGCTGCGGTAAGTTGCAGCCCGCTGTATTGTATACGCCGGCGAGAGCATGCATCGAGCTCACCGTTGGAACCTGGCCGGTCGTGCCTGTGGCTGCCTCCATGTCTTGCCCACAGGTGCTGGTCGAATTGACGGATGGCGGTGTGGACTACAGCTTCGAATGCGTCGGTAAGTGAGGCCCTTTCTTCTGGCCACGCATACTCATGCCCGGCCGTAGGGTGGCCCTATCTTGCTGGTTGCATGTTGGGTGGCGTGGGTGGCGAAACGGCACAAGCTATGGCAAGGTGGATGGGAAGGCAGTTGGGGGGGGTGATCGCTCGTGCGAACCCTTGGTCGACGAAGCTTGGTAGCGGGGGCATGAAGCATTTAAGTCACAGAAGTCATATTGTTGTGCTACAGTGACCTCGCGAGTAGTGCATATCTTGGTTGCACGTTGCATGTAGCAGTAGGAGTATGTGTCAGGAATATTTGTCTCACTTCGTATGTGTAGTGGACAATCTTAAACTTTGGATGGTCCACGATGTAAAGGGCGTTCCAGGTATCACCTCTTTTCAGGCGCCGGCGTCATGGGTCGGCTCACCAGCTGCGTGATCCACGACCCTCCCTTAAGTCTCTTCGCATGTTGGACGTGGCTGTCATTGGTCGAGGGATCCGGTCAGGCCGCAAGGTACCCATGGCAGCATGAATAAACGCGTAGACAGGAGCATGAATAAACGCGTAGACAGGAGCATTAATAAACGCGTAGACAGGAGCATGAATAAACGCGTAGACAGGAGCATGAATAAACGCGTAGACAGGAGCTTGAATAAACGCGTAGACAGGAGCAGCCCATAGCTTACGGCTTACTGCGTACAGTGAACATACTGATAGCGTTGAGTGCCCCCCACGGCAGCCAGCTTCCAGCGGCAGCCGGTAGGGCGCAGGCGGTGCCATTATACTACTGTGCATAGGGAGGTTCGTCATCCTTGGCCCGCTAGTCATATCAGGCAGCTTGCTTTTTTTTCTGATAGCAGGCATTCGCACATTGCTGGTTTCCTGTTACATTTTGGTCAGGCTCGGGAATGGCACCAGCCGCGTACGATCCTTAATGCGCGTGCTCGCTTGTTCACCGTGCTGATGGCTGGTGACGGCTGGCGGTTTGCAGGAAACACGGCGGTCATGCGCGCGGCGCTCGAGTGCTGCCACAAGGGGTGGGGCGAGTCGGTCATCATCGGCGTCGCCCCCGCCGGCGCCACGATCGAGACGCGTCCGTTCCAACTGGTCACCGGTGCGTGCGCTAGGGGATAATGCCTGTGTGCGTGAGCTAGGGGATAACAGATTTGTGTGTGCACTACGGGCAAGGTAATGGACCATTTGCATGCACGCTAGAGGAAGGCCAATCTTCTGTGCGTGCACTAGTGGCAAGGCTAGTTGTTTTTGCGTGTGCACTAGGGTCAAGGGCGCGAGACTGGTCAGGTGTGGGTGCGCTCGGGATTAGGCTAATCACCTTTTTGCGTGTGCAAGGGGCAAGGCTGGCCAGGTGTGTTTCGGCTAGAGGCAAGGCCCTAGATATCATCCAGGCTGACCCTTGTGTATGATAGATGCCACACTGCCACGCTGACAGCGTCTGCGTGCAGTGCCATGCACGGCTCTAGCGGCAATAACTGCCTCGCGCCACGTGTCCAGATGCAACCGTAATTGATGCCGTATAGATGCAAATGCGCAGCAAAGGGTGCCATGCTTTGGGCTCCTTCCGCCACTCACGGAGGGAAAAGCCGTTATATTCTCCTGGGCTATCGGGGGTTAGCATGCAACCTACCCCCCCACATGTCATCATGGCCGAGCGCACAGTCGTCTTGGATAGTCCGAAAGACGCAGAGTCGCTATCTGCGACTCCAGACCTGGGCGAGTCACTTGCCTTCGCGGGTAATTATCTGTGTAGAAAAGTACCTCAACGGGTACTCCGTGGCATGCCTTCAGTGCATGTTTACTTACTTACTTACTTACTTGCTTACTTAAGTAAGTAAGTACTTGCGTGTCATGCGCAAAGGCATGCCACGGAGTACTATGCTAATCTCATTAGAAAAATAATTACACAAAAGTTTAAACAAATATCGTCTGCATCATTAAACAAATATCGTCTTGCTTACTTACTTACTTACTTACTTACTTACTTACTTACTTACTTACTTACTTACTTACTTACTTACTTACTTACTTACTTACTTACTTACTTACTTACTTACTTACTTACTTACTTACTTACTTACTTACTTACTTACTTACTTACTTACTTACTTACTTACTTACTTACTTACTTACTTGCTTACTTACTTACTTACTCACGGGGAGAACACGGATGTGATGTATCTCATTTTTTCCCTTTGGATGCTTGTGCAGGGCGAGTGTGGCGTGGTACGGCCTTTGGAGGCTTTAAGAGCCGCCAGGATGTGCCTAAGCTGGTTGAGAAATACCTGGCGGGTGAAATCCGGTTGGACGATTATGTGACCCACACGCTTCCCCTGTCGCGCGTCAATGACGCATTTGACCTCATGCATGCCGGCAAGTGCCTGCGTGTCTCCATCGATATGTGGGCAGACAAATAAGTTCAAACTATTGCGGACTTCTGCAGCTTTCGCCACAGGACATGGGCCAGTGGTTAAGTGGGCATAGACATGCTCGCGTATGCAGCTAGCTAGGTCTATCTGCTTTTATATATTGAATAAATTACATGTGCTGCATGTATGGCGCATTGGTAATGTAATGGAAGTTGTATACGTCATACTAGTATGATTAATTTCACTTCATCCAAGTATAATTTAGCAGTTTAGTTTCATGAAAAGAATTTATGTCGATGAGAAAACCAGCGCAGGACAGGAATCAGGCTGGACGTACGGCACCATATGTATAAGTTACATAGCTCTCGAGAGCCTGCTGCATGTTTTCTTTTCTGCGATAAATGTATATATACACCAGCTAGGATCTGTGTGCAATTGTAGGAACCAACATGCACTCCGTAGCCAAATGCGCTCTCTTCCCCCCAAACCAAAAATGCATTGATCAGAGATGCAAGCGTCCCTTACCTTCTGAGCAATGGCAACTGGCAAGGCTACTGCTTGGAGCCTATCTGGCCAAAGTGCCTCAAGCGAGCAGCTCGCAGCTGCTCTTGGGACATGGGTGCTGTGGATGTGGACGCCTCCGGGTGGCCGCCTGCGCTTCCACTGTTCAGGACAGGAGCAATACGTGGTTGTGGAGCTATGGCATCGCTCGGAGTTTGCTTGCCTTTGCCTTCTGCGGATGGTGCACATGTCGTCGGTGAGACATTCTCTGTGCCTACCCTTCCTGTAATCACAGGCATAGATTGGCTTTTCTTGGCACCAATGTGGTGATCATCATCGCCGTCGTCGTCCAGGTTGATCACCTCACGACTTATCTTGGGATCACCTGGAGGGAAAGGGCTAGGTCCCTTGGTGCCTGCCGTGGTGCCCACATCGCGCTCTGCCCACCACCGTGCCTCACGCGCCGACTCCGCCAATGCAAGCGCCAGCTGCGCGTCCTCATCGCACGCCACATCTAGGTGCGCCTTGCTGTCACTCGGGTGACCTTCCAGGGACGCGGAGAGGGCTGCCATCAGCGCCACGTCATCGTACGTGCCACCGCGTACGCCAGCATGATCCCTCATCGACGCGGCCAGCGCGGCCGCGAGCGCAGCCTCTTCCTCCCGCAGGGCGGCCGCGTCATGCAGCGATGATGCCGCCACGTCGCTCACAGGGCGTGCGCTCCTCCTAAGGCCATCATCGCTATGGGCCAGTAACAGCGCCAGGTCATCCAGCAAAGGAACGGGAGAGAAGAGACCGTGCTGCGGCGATGACCCTTCGCTGCGCGCTGAGGCTGTGCCCGCCGCTGCGCCGCCGCCTGGCACCCTGAGCCACCCGTTCAGGGTGGTCTGGCGCTTGCCAGGTGGCGGCCCGCTGGGCTCCGGTACTGCGGCGGTGGCGCCCTGCATTTCGTCCTCCACGATGCGTGCAGAGAGGGCGCCCAGTTCGGACTGTGCACCTTTCGCCACAAGCATCATCACCAGCCGTTGATGGCCTGCGCTACTGCTGGAAGATGTGCTCCACCCCCCTGGCATATGGCCCAGGTTTCCCGCAGCACCTGACGCGCATCCGCTGTCGTCATGGGCACTTGCATCCTTTGTGCCAGGGCAGGCCGCGGTGTGACGAAAACGTTTCCATTTTGCGACCCATTTGAATCCTCCGGGCAGGGGAGGTGGGACCGGCACGGCAATGCCTGCGGGCGGTCGAGGGTTGAGCTCGTTGCGTGCGGACGCGTCCGGTTTGAGCACGGAGCCAGTGGATCCCCTGGCCAACATCACCTTGACATCCGCGGTGACCTGAGCGCCGACACGTCACATGTCCATGCCAAGAGACCATGAATTAAATAACGTGACCGTGGTTATGTCCGGTAACAATGCGAAGCAAGAATGGCACGCAAACACGCCGCATCCAGCACGCCGCGTAACCGCGCCAAGTAATCATGCACATCCCACAGCATTAGAAACAGCCCCAGCGTGAGCTGGCCACAGATGAGAGTGCGACACGGCCAGCTAGTAGGGATGGCAGCAGGGAGGGGCCTTCAAAGGCATGCCACGTCAGTCAAACAAACCGCCCCACACAAGACCGGGCCTGCCATCCCCCCCCACCCCCCCACCCACCTCTACATGCACCGTGTGCGGCCCTCGGTTGATCACCAGGCACACAACGACGCCCTCCGTGTGGATATCCACCAGCACGACGGGGCCGCCGGCCGCCTCCTCTCCCCCCGATGACGGCCCTGCCTTTGCCACGGCTGTGATTGAGGCTGTTGAAGATGATAGTGGACGCCAGTGCCAGCGCACGCGGGGGCGGATGATAGCCAGCGGATCCACCCCGGATGCATGCCTCGTGCCAGCACACGCCCCCGCATCCAGGTATGAGCAACGCCCCACGACTGCCTGCTGCTGCCGCCGCTCTTGCTCGCATTGCAGCAGGTACACCAGTCCCCGGTGGAAAGCCGCCAGCGCGCGACACGTGTCGTCACCGCAACGTTCCTGGAACCGCTGCTCCGTGATGACGAGTGGCGCGCTGGAGAAGTACCGTACAGTGAACGGCTGGCCTTTAGTGACCTCGGCCGCCGACGGCCCCGCTCCGAGGTTGAAGGGAATCACCAAGTAGTCGCTGGCCGGGTCGTCCAGGGTGGCGACAAACGAGCACCGGCTCTGGCTGGCTGAACCATGCAGGCCACCGCCCACCACTTGGGCGATGTTCCCCTGCGAGTCGAGCCTCGCCACCAGCAGCGACAGGTCGCCCAGTTTGTAGCTCTTCTTGCGATCAGCACGGCACCATGCACCACGCTTGGTCGGCTGCAGGCCCATGAGGTAGAGCAGCGTGGGTTGGGTGGCCCGGACGCGGCACACGTGCTGGCACACACGCCACGGTGACGTCGGCGCGCAGAAGGCGTTGGGAAGCGAGCGTGTGTGCCAGTCGGGGAAGGCGAAGCAGACGTCGACGATGGAGAAGCCCATGACAAAGTGAGTCAGGTCCATCCAAAAAGTGCCGTCGTCCACCCCCGTGCGTTCGAGGCCTGAGGACGAGAGGAGGGTGGCCCAGTTGGAGGATGCATCACTCCATTCGCCGCTCCACTCGCCCACGCCTGTTGGGCCGTACCAGGGGGAGAGGGGGGAGGGGACGGCGCCACAGGTGCGTGAGGGGAGGGTGGCAGGTCAGCGCTGTCCGCTGAAAGAGTTGCAACGGGAGAGGCACAAAAAGCTCCCGGCCGATGCGGTGGCCAGCAAACCTTATCTACATATTGGCAACGTGGCGCGTGCGCATGCACGGGGGAATGCATGCAAACAGAAAACGCGTCCGTGGACAGGTCCGTACGGCACTGGCACACACAGGACCGGTCAGTGGAGAACGCACGCACGGCCATGTGCACCTGTTCAAACGCACGCACGGCTTTGGAGACGTGGAGCAAGCGAACAGCGACGCGCCGGGCAGGGCATACCCACACGATTCAGCTATGCGCAAATAGCCTGACGTGAGCTTGTCCGCTGCCGACGAAGAAGGCTTGTTCTGGGTGCAACTATAAGGGCTTTTTTGGGCGGGCTTCCCGGCAAATCGGGTCTTTCATCCGAATTGTTGAGTTCAATACAGACTTAAGGACTCACATCCACCACCTAAACACGGGAGGGGGCAGGACATCAGGTTCCATGATGTGCCCACAGACGCGCCCCCTGATCACCCTCCCAGGATCTCAAAACGCTCTCGTCCCTCCACTAGTTGTCACGCACACACGCACGCGCACACCGCATCGCCACTCTGTGCAAGGCGCATACCCGGCAGGGGTCGCCCTACCGTGCGGGTTGCGTATCCTCAACAGGCGCACGTAGCTCCCCCCTTGTTGCCCCGTATGGCCACTGCCAGCCGCGCTGCTGCCAGCTCCGCCCAGCCGTCTCCCCTCCTTGAGCTTTACCTCGCGACACTCGAGCAGTGAGTAGGCGTGGTTGCCCACGAGGCCCATCTCTGCAAGGAACGGGTCCGGCGACGTGGCGCAGCCCATGGGGAACTTTTGGGACTTGAAGTAGACCAGCTGCGCCCAGAGCGCGTCCAGGGTGAACCCAGGGTGGTCCATCTCCACCGTGAACACGGGCGCGCCCGTCAGGTCCAACAATGCCTCCGCCACCTCCCCGCCGACGATCGCACGATATGACCCATGCGCCTTGGCGTAGGCCTTCTCCAGCAGCGGCGCCCACAGCTGGTTGCGACGCGAACGAGAGAAGGCCAGGCCCGTGTCGGCCGCGTGCTCGGGTCGCCGGGGTTTGTCGGTGACGGGGAACAGGTCGTCCACAAGGATGGAGCGCCAGTCGCCGTCTAAAAATAGCCGCACGTGGTAGCACCCAGCGCAGTTGGGCGCGGTGTCGGCGAACAGTTTCGCGATCAGGTCGTGGCGCTCTGCCACCACGGCCAGCGCGGAAAGGAACCAGCAGTCGCCCACGCCGCCCTGACGCAGGTCCGCCGCACAAAACCCGGCGTCCGTCACCACCACAAAGTGGGGGAAGCGCTTCCAGGCGAATGCGGGCCACTGGGCGCGCCGGTTGTCGGTCCAGGCAAAGAACCCGCAGGTGCGTGACGAACAACAGAAGTACTCGCGCCCCTTGTTAGGCGTGTCCTTCTTGACCGTGGCACGTGCGCACGGCACGTTGCAGCGACAGTTGACAACGCGGGGGGGGGCGGACGGTGCCGCATGCGCGGTGGCGGATGAGGGCTCCTCACCTTCCAGCGACCGTTTGTCTGGTGGATGCGCCGCGCAGCGAGGCAGGTGATGGCAGGGCAACAAAACGCGGCATGAGCCATTAACACTTCGGTGAGAACCATGAACACTTCGGTGAGAACCGGGAAGACAGCGGGACCAGAGTTGGGCGCGCCGCGCCCCATAGGTTGCATGCTAGCAGGCAACTAGCTCAAGGTTCGCAAAGCATGTGCGCACTTACCAGCAGAAAAGGCAACACACAACGTAGCGGAAGCACTCGGCCATCCCAGAGGCCTCAACGTGCATGGTGCAAGCGCATGTGTTATGTGTATAATGTTTCACCAAGGGGCAGCTCCCAGCCAAAAGACCACGGTGGTACTCTACCTACATGCATCGCGGGCATCAGTAGTAGCACTCTACGTACATGCGGCTTATTACAGTCCAACAATTGCGATCCTGCCCAATCGCCATATCTCATTCCATTCTGCAGGAATAAAAAAACGTACTGCTCACTGCCCGCCGTTCCCGGCCAAGAAAAAGGAACAAATAAAAAGCGCATGGTGATCAATTGACACGATTATCGTGGCATACCTGGTGGAAATGCGTCATCCGTCCATTGCGATCCAATTTCAACTATCCTTTTCCAACGAGAAGTTGCGACTTCGTCCTCTGGTATGTGCTCGCCCTCCAGCAAGTAGACTTTGTCATCAGTGTCTTCGGTGCCTCTCAGCCGTGCTTTTTTGCGAGCTTGTGTAGCCGCCATGTGATACAACAACTCATCGCATAGCCTGGTTCCTAAATGCGCGCAAATTGGCCGATATCGCGCGTTGCATCCTTACCAATCCTTTGTTTGGAACGGAGGCAATATGCGGCATCACTGCAACGGTGTGTATGCACGTCAAGTTGAGAAGACCATTGTTAAATATCAGCAGTCCACTGCTTAATATGGCGGAATCGCGATCAATACGACATGAATTGGCATCGGAATTGCAAATTCGCGGTATTTTCGACAGGACGTGATCGGCCACCACGACAGATTGACTTTCCAGGAAGTTTCCTTCCCTAATCATAGTAACTTCGACCGTCGCCACATATTTACCATACGCCAAGATACTATTTTCGACTTTGTGCAAATTGGTCAATACTAATTTTTTACTACTAAGATACTAACTAGCGAAAATTATTGTTGCGCGAAAAAGTGGAGGATCCTCCTGAAGCCACGTTAGGCCAGTTGTCATCGTTGTGGGTCTGCTTCAGCCTCAGGAATGCACTCAATGCAGCCCGCGTTTCCTGGCCCACCAACATGTATCACGTGCACATGATTGATCACGTCCGCACTTCGCCGCCGAGAACTTTCATGCCAGCCAGCGCCAGATTGTGAATCCCTCAACCCAACAGGCGCTAACGATTTTTCTATTGTCGCCCCTATGGCATGCCAATCGTACTCGATAGGTTCGGCTAACAGGTGCGTAGGCGTGGTGCCGGTGTTTAGCTGCCTACAACCGTTACCACGCACGTGCCCCCCAAAGGCGATAAGGTTCCCGGCCTTGCCGTGCCCAGAAGCTGTCCGCCATCAAGAGGGTAGACATCGGCTCAAGCTCAAGTCGACGCTATATTCAATATCCAGGAATGACGAATGGAGGGAAGTAATCGACCCAAAGTCCGGCAACGCATACTATTGGAACACGGCGACCAACGAAACCACGTGGGATCGGCCCGCGGCACTCTCGTCAAAGGAGGCGCAGGTAACTAGTTGATACTAGTAAGCCACATGGATACCCAGATATAAAAAATGCCCGAAAATTGACCATGAAATCATTTTCACGTGTGTTGCTTTCTGACGACAATGAACCCCTGAAGGCTTGCGGTAGCCCGAGCCCCAACCCAGCTCGAGCCCGCGTCTGGACGTGCGAGTAGGTTGAAAGCCAGTTTTACTTACGCTTGTCACTGTATAGATGTAGGCACTATCTGTCGCAGCTTGAAGTCTTCAGGTGAGAAACTGGCGTATATCATGCTGCGGTAATGGTCTTGTGACCATCTGAGATGTTCGCCAACTCGTCTGCATTGCTTGAATTCGCATGGAAGGACTTATTAACAGTTGCTGTCGTGCCACCTCCCTTTTTGTGCATGCAGGCGGGCCCTGCCGCGGGCGCGGCGCAGACTACACCAGCTTTGAGCCATGACAAAATGTTGGAGATTCTGATGGCAACAGAAGCCAAAGATTTCCCGAGCGTCATTGATCAGATCAGGTACTTCCCTTGGATCTATGTGGCACGATGCGGCACTTGGTGACATGTAGGGGTTCCCTATGGACCTTACGGTCTCTTAGAAGACGCCTCCTCGGAGCAACGCTTTCAGAAACCGTGCAAGCGACCCCTTGCAAAGGGTGGAGAGGGTAAGGAGCGTGCGGATCTGGAGAGTGTGAGGAGGGCGAGGAAGGCGAGGAGGCTACTTTGGGGGTTGTGGAGGCATGGCAGGGTGTAATGATACGGTGGGATGGCTTGGAGGGGGGGCTGTGGATATGGTTCCAGTGCTGGCTGTCATCCATTGTGTTAGTAGCGACTGGTGAAAGGTAGCCGGGTCAAAGTGGCAAGTGCTTTTCCTCGCCTTCACCCCATCATCCCACCAGCAGCAGCGGGGTACCGGCATAGCGGCGGTGGAACAAACAGCGGCGGCAAAACATGGCGGCGGAATGTGGCAGCAGAACCAGCGCGGCTTCATGTGGGAACTGTCGTCTAATGCCGCGAAGTGCTGAGTGGTTGAACGTGCGCAAGGAGTGGTGGCACACGGGGTATGGGGTAGTTGTTGGATTCCGTGTGCCTACTGTTGGCCATATCAACGGGCTGACATCAAACCATACCCACGACATGCTCCTTTGCCAACAACCGATGCTCTTGTTTGTCTGAATCGTTCGCCCTAGTGCTACCGCACGGTGCGGTCAATTTTATTGGGATGTAAACACGCAGCGGGGAGGCTCAATCATCCCAAACTTGCAGCACGCCCAAAGACTGTCATAATTCCTGTTCTAATCCCTCCGAATTGGTGCTTGCTGAAGGGCATTGCGTGCTAGGGGAAAGGCTTTATGGTGACCAACATGATATATGAAGCACGTGGTGATAGGCCAACAAGGAGGGCTACTAGACTTGTAGGGGAGGGTGGCTTGCAGCTGACACATTTGAAAACATGGGCGATGCCATTGGTACGCCCCCATCGTTATGTTATGTCTGGTCTCTGTCCTGGTAGTAGTCATCAGCCTGTGCATGGCAGGCTTTCTGTGGACCAACGAGTGTGAAGGGTGCTGCTGCTATCGTGATCGGCCACCTTGGCAGTATGTGAACATCATCACCATTGGGGGCTCGCCGGCATCAAGGTGTCAAGAGAGCAGCGCGCATTGTGGAGAACAGCCTAGGGTCTGCGGCTTTGGCCCCATCCCATGTGTGGCACCTGGATGGATGATGCATGTGCATGCTTGCCCGCCTTATGCGCGATGCACCTTGACATCTCAGTCCCTGGTGTGTCATACGCTACATTCTTCGTTGCTTTCTTTGCTGTTTTCCGGTGCTTTTCTTATTGTCTTTCATCTCGACATTTTTACCTTGTGTTTTTGCGAGCAGGCCCGCCTGCTTTGATGATGCCTTCACAACCTTCCTCACAAACCTGATTGGGGACAAATCCAAGGACGAGGAGTACAGGTGAGGATGCAATCCCACCCTACATTAGCTACCCACCCAACGTAGAAGAATTCGGGCTGCACCTCCAACATCTACTAGCCAGACGGCAAGCGCTCGTGTCAGGAACACCTGCGAACACCTGGGCAGGTGGGTCCTGGGGGATCTCTGAGTCCACCCACCCCAATCAGTCACGCAGTCCCAGCCACCTTGCCTGACCCGGTTACTCGATGCGTGCAAGGGTACCTGTCAGGTTTCGCACAAGCTGAGCAGATGGGGCCCCAGTTGCGCGCAGCATCTCATCTCCCTTTGCACCATGGCGTTTTGTGAGTGTTGCTGGAGTGCACGGCTACCCTGACGCCATCAGCCGGTGAGGACTGACATCGGAGTTGCATCCTGTGGGGTTGTGCGTATAAACTTGCCTGTCTGGGGGGGGGCCATGTACCACCATTGGGAGCTATTGAACGTGGTCTGGTGGTGGAGCAGCGAAACTTGGAACGGGAAAGGGGGCCCAGACAAGCTGTTTTGATATGGCTGGGTGGGGGATGGGGGGGTGATGGCTGATCAGATAGTTCTTTTGGATGCGATGTACACAAATACTGCATAGATCCCCGTGATATCCCCCTTATCGAGGCCTTTGCCATGTCACGGTCTCATCCGGACGCTGCAGGTGCCATCACCTGCGAGTAGCTCCTGTGTTGTGCATGTAGGTGTGAGGCAAATGTGGTTCAGAAACCGAGTGCAGTGGTGCATGAATGGCAGAGTTGGTTGTATAAATAAAAGAGTTACACAAATGGCAGCAGGCACGGTAAGCCTTCACAACATGTCCTTGCGTATGGCGCAGGCGGTTGAACGAGTGCCTCATGCACTAAGCCAGATGCTGCAAGGATTGTTAGTGCATGGGCATGTAGCTGTATGGCTGAGTGGAGGCTGCATGCAGGGATTCAGGCCACATCTTACTAGCCCTTCCATAGTTTATTAAAGAGTTGTTGGGTCCATGATCTTGCAACTGACATTGACAGGTGATAGTTAGTGACCGTCCACATGCATGCACCTAGGACAACCAAACGTGTACTGTTTAGACCTTGACAACCCAACATGTACTGTTTAGACCTTGACAACCACACATGTACTGTTTAGACCTTGACAACCAACATGTACTGTTTAGACCTTGACAACCACACATGTACTGTTTAGACCTTGACAACCACACATGTACTGTTTAGACCTTGACAACCACACATGTACTGTTTAGACCTTGACCACCACACATGTACTGTTTAGACCTTGACAACCACACATGTACTGTTTAGACCTTGACCACCACACATGTACTGTTTAGACCTTGACAGCCACACATGTACTGTTTAGACCTTGACAACCAACATGTACTGTTTAGACCTTGACCACCAAACATGTACTGAGCTGGTCCATGGATCAAGCGCTATCCATGGCAATCTAGATAGTTAGCACGGCAATCTAGATGTTTAGCACGGCAATCTAGATATTTAGCACGACAATCTAGATATTTAGCACGACAATCTAGATATTTAGCACGACCACACGGACCAGTCCACTGTCTGCTTGTATTAAGTGAGGCACACTGCGTGTATTTTTTCTGGAGTACCATATCCTGATCCTCGTCCAATCTAGTGCAGGTAGGGTTAGGCCATTACTTCCTTCCTTCCTTCCTTCCTTCCTTCCTTCCTTCCTTCCTTCATTCATTCATTCATTCATTCATTCATTCATTCATTCGTTCCTTCGTTCGTTCGTTCGTTCGTTCGTGAGTGAGTGAGTGAGTGAGTGAGTGAGTGAGTGAGTGAGTGAGTGAGTGAGTGAGTGAGTGAGTGAGTGAGTGAGTGAGTGAGTGAGTGAGTGAGTGAGTGAGTGAGTGAGTGAGTGAGTGAGTGAGTGAGTGAGTGAGTGAGTGAGTGAGTGAGTGAGTGAGTGAGTGAGTGAGTGAGTGAGTGAGTGAGTGAGTGAGTGAGTGAGTGAGTGAGTGAGTGAGTGAGTGAGTGAGTGAGTGAGTGAGTGAGTGAGTGAGTGAGTGAGTGAGTGAGTGAGTGAGTGAGTGAGTGAGTGAGTGAGTGAGTGAGTGAGTGAGTGAGTGAGTGAGTGAGTGAGTGAGTGAGTGAGTGAGTGAGTGAGTGAGTGAGTGAGTGAGTGAGTGAGTGAGTGAGTGAGTGAGTGAGTGAGTGAGTGAGTGAGTGAGTGAGTGAGTGAGTGAGTGAGTGAGTGAGTGAGTGAGTGAGTGAGTGAGTGAGTGAGTGAGTGAGTGAGTGAGTGAGTGAGTGAGTGAGTGAGTGAGTGAGTGAGTGAGTGAGTGAGTGAGTGAGTGAGTGAGTGAGTGAGTGAGTGAGTGAGTGAGTGAGTGAGTGAGTGAGTGAGTGAGTGAGTGAGTGAGTGAGTGAGTGAGTGAGTGAGTGAGTGAGTGAGTGAGTGAGTGAGTGAGTGAGTGAGTGAGTGAGTGAGTGAGTGAGTGAGTGAGTGAGTGAGTGAGTGAGTGAGTGAGTGAGTGAGTGAGTGAGTGAGTGAGTGAGTGAGTGAGTGAGTGAGTGAGTGAGTGAGTGAGTGAGTGAGTGAGTGAGTGAGTGAGTGAGTGAGTGAGTGAGTGAGTGAGTGAGTGAGTGAGTGAGTGAGTGAGTGAGTGAGTGAGTGAGTGAGTGAGTGAGTGAGTGAGTGAGTGAGTGAGTGAGTGAGTGAGTGAGTGAGTGAGTGAGTGAGTGAGTGAGTGAGTGAGTGAGTGAGTGAGTGAGTGAGTGAGTGAGTGAGTGAGTGAGTGAGTGAGTGAGTGAGTGAGTGAGTGAGTGAGTGAGTGAGTGAGTGAGTGAGTGAGTGAGTGAGTGAGTGAGTGAGTGAGTGAGTGAGTGAGTGAGTGAGTGAGTGAGTGAGTGAGTGAGTGAGTGAGTGAGTGAGTGAGTGAGTGAGTGAGTGAGTGAGTGAGTGAGTGAGTGAGTGAGTGAGTGAGTGAGTGAGTGAGTGAGTGAGTGAGTGAGTGAGTGAGTGAGTGAGTGAGTGAGTGAGTGAGTGAGTGAGTGAGTGAGTGAGTGAGTGAGTGAGTGAGTGAGTGAGTGAGTGAGTGAGTGAGTGAGTGAGTGAGTGAGTGAGTGAGTGAGTGAGTGAGTGAGTGAGTGAGTGAGTGAGTGAGTGAGTGAGTGAGTGAGTGAGTGAGTGAGTGAGTGAGTGAGTGAGTGAGTGAGTGAGTGAGTGAGTGAGTGAGTGAGTGAGTGAGTGAGTGAGTGAGTGAGTGAGTGAGTGAGTGAGTGAGTGAGTGAGTGAGTGAGTGAGTGAGTGAGTGAGTGAGTGAGTGAGTGAGTGAGTGAGTGAGTGAGTGAGTGAGTGAGTGAGTGAGTGAGTGAGTGAGTGAGTGAGTGAGTGAGTGAGTGAGTGAGTGAGTGAGTGAGTGAGTGAGTGAGTGAGTGAGTGAGTGAGTGAGTGAGTGAGTGAGTGAGTGAGTGAGTGAGTGAGTGAGTGAGTGAGTGAGTGAGTGAGTGAGTGAGTGAGTGAGTGAGTGAGTGAGTGAGTGAGTGAGTGAGTGAGTGAGTGAGTGAGTGAGTGAGTGAGTGAGTGAGTGAGTGAGTGAGTGAGTGAGTGAGTGAGTGAGTGAGTGAGTGAGTGAGTGAGTGAGTGAGTGAGTGAGTGAGTGAGTGAGTGAGTGAGTGAGTGAGTGAGTGAGTGAGTGAGTGAGTGAGTGAGTGAGTGAGTGAGTGAGTGAGTGAGTGAGTGAGTGAGTGAGTGAGTGAGTGAGTGAGTGAGTGAGTGAGTGAGTGAGTGAGTGAGTGAGTGAGTGAGTGAGTGAGTGAGTGAGTGAGTGAGTGAGTGAGTGAGTGAGTGAGTGAGTGAGTGAGTGAGTGAGTGAGTGAGTGAGTGAGTGAGTGAGTGAGTGAGTGAGTGAGTGAGTGAGTGAGTGAGTGAGTGAGTGAGTGAGTGAGTGAGTGAGTGAGTGAGTGAGTGAGTGAGTGAGTGAGTGAGTGAGTGAGTGAGTGAGTGAGTGAGTGAGTGAGTGAGTGAGTGAGTGAGTGAGTGAGTGAGTGAGTGAGTGAGTGAGTGAGTGAGTGAGTGAGTGAGTGAGTGAGTGAGTGAGTGAGTGAGTGAGTGAGTGAGTGAGTGAGTGAGTGAGTGAGTGAGTGAGTGAGTGAGTGAGTGAGTGAGTGAGTGAGTGAGTGAGTGAGTGAGTGAGTGAGTGAGTGAGTGAGTGAGTGAGTGAGTGAGTGAGTGAGTGAGTGAGTGAGTGAGTGAGTGAGTGAGTGAGTGAGTGAGTGAGTGAGTGAGTGAGTGAGTGAGTGAGTGAGTGAGTGAGTGAGTGAGTGAGTGAGTGAGTGAGTGAGTGAGTGAGTGAGTGAGTGAGTGAGTGAGTGAGTGAGTGAGTGAGTGAGTGAGTGAGTGAGTGAGTGAGTGAGTGAGTGAGTGAGTGAGTGAGTGAGTGAGTGAGTGAGTGAGTGAGTGAGTGAGTGAGTGAGTGAGTGAGTGAGTGAGTGAGTGAGTGAGTGAGTGAGTGAGTGAGTGAGTGAGTGAGTGAGTGAGTGAGTGAGTGAGTGAGTGAGTGAGTGAGTGAGTGAGTGAGTGAGTGAGTGAGTGAGTGAGTGAGTGAGTGAGTGAGTGAGTGAGTGAGTGAGTGAGTGAGTGAGTGAGTGAGTGAGTGAGTGAGTGAGTGAGTGAGTGAGTGAGTGAGTGAGTGAGTGAGTGAGTGAGTGAGTGAGTGAGTGAGTGAGTGAGTGAGTGAGTGAGTGAGTGAGTGAGTGAGTGAGTGAGTGAGTGAGTGAGTGAGTGAGTGAGTGAGTGAGTGAGTGAGTGAGTGAGTGAGTGAGTGAGTGAGTGAGTGAGTGAGTGAGTGAGTGAGTGAGTGAGTGAGTGAGTGAGTGAGTGAGTGAGTGAGTGAGTGAGTGAGTGAGTGAGTGAGTGAGTGAGTGAGTGAGTGAGTGAGTGAGTGAGTGAGTGAGTGAGTGAGTGAGTGAGTGAGTGAGTGAGTGAGTGAGTGAGTGAGTGAGTGAGTGAGTGAGTGAGTGAGTGAGTGAGTGAGTGAGTGAGTGAGTGAGTGAGTGAGTGAGTGAGTGAGTGAGTGAGTGAGTGAGTGAGTGAGTGAGTGAGTGAGTGAGTGAGTGAGTGAGTGAGTGAGTGAGTGAGTGAGTGAGTGAGTGAGTGAGTGAGTGAGTGAGTGAGTGAGTGAGTGAGTGAGTGAGTGAGTGAGTGAGTGAGTGAGTGAGTGAGTGAGTGAGTGAGTGAGTGAGTGAGTGAGTGAGTGAGTGAGTGAGTGAGTGAGTGAGTGAGTGAGTGAGTGAGTGAGTGAGTGAGTGAGTGAGTGAGTGAGTGAGTGAGTGAGTGAGTGAGTGAGTGAGTGAGTGAGTGAGTGAGTGAGTGAGTGAGTGAGTGAGTGAGTGAGTGAGTGAGTGAGTGAGTGAGTGAGTGAGTGAGTGAGTGAGTGAGTGAGTGAGTGAGTGAGTGAGTGAGTGAGTGAGTGAGTGAGTGAGTGAGTGAGTGAGTGAGTGAGTGAGTGAGTGAGTGAGTGAGTGAGTGAGTGAGTGAGTGAGTGAGTGAGTGAGTGAGTGAGTGAGTGAGTGAGTGAGTGAGTGAGTGAGTGAGTGAGTGAGTGAGTGAGTGAGTGAGTGAGTGAGTGAGTGAGTGAGTGAGTGAGTGAGTGAGTGAGTGAGTGAGTGAGTGAGTGAGTGAGTGAGTGAGTGAGTGAGTGAGTGAGTGAGTGAGTGAGTGAGTGAGTGAGTGAGTGAGTGAGTGAGTGAGTGAGTGAGTGAGTGAGTGAGTGAGTGAGTGAGTGAGTGAGTGAGTGAGTGAGTGAGTGAGTGAGTGAGTGAGTGAGTGAGTGAGTGAGTGAGTGAGTGAGTGAGTGAGTGAGTGAGTGAGTGAGTGAGTGAGTGAGTGAGTGAGTGAGTGAGTGAGTGAGTGAGTGAGTGAGTGAGTGAGTGAGTGAGTGAGTGAGTGAGTGAGTGAGTGAGTGAGTGAGTGAGTGAGTGAGTGAGTGAGTGAGTGAGTGAGTGAGTGAGTGAGTGAGTGAGTGAGTGAGTGAGTGAGTGAGTGAGTGAGTGAGTGAGTGAGTGAGTGAGTGAGTGAGTGAGTGAGTGAGTGAGTGAGTGAGTGAGTGAGTGAGTGAGTGAGTGAGTGAGTGAGTGAGTGAGTGAGTGAGTGAGTGAGTGAGTGAGTGAGTGAGTGAGTGAGTGAGTGAGTGAGTGAGTGAGTGAGTGAGTGAGTGAGTGAGTGAGTGAGTGAGTGAGTGAGTGAGTGAGTGAGTGAGTGAGTGAGTGAGTGAGTGAGTGAGTGAGTGAGTGAGTGAGTGAGTGAGTGAGTGAGTGAGTGAGTGAGTGAGTGAGTGAGTGAGTGAGTGAGTGAGTGAGTGAGTGAGTGAGTGAGTGAGTGAGTGAGTGAGTGAGTGAGTGAGTGAGTGAGTGAGTGAGTGAGTGAGTGAGTGAGTGAGTGAGTGAGTGAGTGAGTGAGTGAGTGAGTGAGTGAGTGAGTGAGTGAGTGAGTGAGTGAGTGAGTGAGTGAGTGAGTGAGTGAGTGAGTGAGTGAGTGAGTGAGTGAGTGAGTGAGTGAGTGAGTGAGTGAGTGAGTGAGTGAGTGAGTGAGTGAGTGAGTGAGTGAGTGAGTGAGTGAGTGAGTGAGTGAGTGAGTGAGTGAGTGAGTGAGTGAGTGAGTGAGTGAGTGAGTGAGTGAGTGAGTGAGTGAGTGAGTGAGTGAGTGAGTGAGTGAGTGAGTGAGTGAGTGAGTGAGTGAGTGAGTGAGTGAGTGAGTGAGTGAGTGAGTGAGTGAGTGAGTGAGTGAGTGAGTGAGTGAGTGAGTGAGTGAGTGAGTGAGTGAGTGAGTGAGTGAGTGAGTGAGTGAGTGAGTGAGTGAGTGAGTGACTGCACTCGCTCACTCACTCACTCACTCACTCACTCACTCACTCACTCACTCACTCACTCACTCACTCACTCACTCACTCACTCACTCGCTCACTCGCTCGCTCACTCACTCGCTCACTCACTCGCTCACTCACTCGCTCACTCACTCACTCACTCACTCACTCACTCGCTCACTCACTCGCTCACTCGCTCACTCACTCGCTCGCTCACTCACTCGCTCACTCACTCGCTCACTCACTCGCTCGCTCACTCGCTCGCTCACTCACTCGCTCACTCACTCGCTCACTCACTCGCTCGCTCGCTCGCTCACTCACTCACTCACTCACTCACTCACTCACTCACTCACTCACTCACTCACTCACTCACTCACTCACTCACTCACTCACTCACTCACTCACTCACTCACTCACTCACTCACTCACTCACTCACTCACTCACTCACTCACTCACTCACTCACTCACTCACTCACTCACTCACTCACTCACTCACTCACTCACTCACTCACGCACTCACTCACGCACTCACTCACTCACTCACTCACTCACTCACTCACTCACTCACTCACTCACTCACTCACTCACTCACTCACTCACTCACTCACTCACTCACTCACTCACTCACTCACTCACTCACTCACTCACTCACTCACTCACTCACTCACTCACTCACTCACTCACTCACTCACTCATTCATTCATTCACTCATTCATTCACGTGCACGCCTCCGTTGGGAGATTCACGGGGCACCGACTTTCTGAGTAGGTACCATTCATCCCTGTTTGATGCACAGCAAGAAGGGGGCATGGGACTCCCCCCCTTTTGTCGTTGCCTTGAAAGGCAGGCCACATGCAGGTTCAATTAATAAACTGCTCATTGGGTTTGCTCACCGGGGTTGCACCAGGCCATGCTGCAGACAACCTTTGTTGGTTTGTTTATAATTAACTTTTGTGATTTTTTTTTTCCATTGAGCTAGATTAGCATCGTACTCCGTGGCATGCATGCCAATGCGCACTTACTTACTTACTTACTTACTTACTTACTTACTTACTTACTTACTTACTTACTTACTTACTTACTTACTTACTTACTTACTTACTTACTTGCTTGCTTGCTTGCTTGCTTGCTTGCTTGCTTGCTTGCTTGCTTGCTTGCTTGCTTGCTTGCTTGCTTGCTTGCTTGCTTGCTTGCTTGCTTGCTTGCTTGCTTGCTTGCTTGCTTGCTTGCTTGCTTGCTTGCTTGCTTGCTTGCTTGCTTGCTTGCTTGCTTGCTTGCTTGCTTGCTTGCTTGCTTGCTTGCTTGCTTGCTTGCTTGCTTGCTTGCTTGCTTGCTTGCTTGCTTGCTTGCTTGCTTGCTTGCTTGCTTGCTTGCTTGCTTGCTTGCTTGCTTGCTTGCTTGCTTGCTTGCTTGCTTGCTTGCTTGCTTGCTTGCTTGCTTGCTTGCTTGCTTGCTTGCTTGCTTGCTTGCTTGCTTGCTTGCTTGCTTGCTTACTCACTTACTTACTTGCTTCCTTCCTTCCTTCCTTCCTTACTTACTTACTTACTTACTTACTTACTTACTTACTTACTTACTTACTTACTTACTTACTTACTTACTTACTTACTTACTTACTTACTTACTTACTTACTTACTTACTTACTTACTTACTTACTTACTTACTTACTTACTTACTTACTTACTTACTTACTTACTTACTTACTTACTTACTTACTTACTTACTTACTTACTTACTTACTTACTTACTTACTTACTTACTTACTTTTTACTCAATTATCCATGTTCTTGTGGTTGTCTCCTTGATGTTGTTGACATAGACCAGGTGTACACTCTGTTAATTGGCGCTGCAATTCAAATTTGTATATGTGTACGTCTGATGTATGTCCTTCACAATCGCAGGAAAAAGGTTGAAAAGGTGCGAGCCCGGCTAGCCAACCCGTTACTCCGGGGATTTTACAATGAGTTTGTGTGACGTACATGAAATATTACACATCTTCAATTTTGAAACACAGAGTTCACACCGTGCTCTCGAACTCGGCGTGTGCTTCTACAAACAGTCCAGGCCGTACGTACCGTGCCATTCTTCTTGTACTACTATATACTTTCTGCGCGCTGGGAAGTCACTTTGCTGCAACAAGGAGAATGGTGCGAAGGTAGCCCCTTGGGTAAAGGCCATACACGCGGCCGTGCGCCAGACGACCTAGCTAGCCTCAATAAAAAATATATCAAGGAGACAACTAGCGCAGGCCAGAAATCGGGAGATCTAGAATCCGGACCATGGTAGCTCGAGCCTGCCGTTATCTTGTCCGCGTGTTCGAGTCGTTCAGGATGACATGAAGATGAATGGTGATGGAAAGGTGTATCCTTGTGTATTGAAATTATGGCTGGCTTACGTGTAGAGCGACTAGATGACCTAGACGGTGGGTCAATAAAGAATATATGAATTCACTAAAAGCCACGCGGTGCATGCATGGTCAGATTACAAATTTTGCATTGATTCATTCATTCATTCATGCGCCTAGAGCTGTTGCGAGTGAACACTGTGTATGCCCCTAAAAACCCTCAGGCTCCGGGAGAGGCCTTAATATTCTGCCAAACCCGCTCTGAATGAGTCCCAAGCCTATCTGCGGCCTGGCGGGCGGTTGGCGTTTTTACTTTGCTGGCAGTGGGACGCGCCAGGCCAAGGTGGTGTTGGCCTTTTGTGTTCGCCGCTGGCAGCTGCCAGCCTCAGCACGCTTAAGTTTCTAACCCCACGCCTTATGGTGGCACATTTCACCTCAGTTGAGGGGCGGTCTAAGCACCACCTCACGGTTGGAGTGGGTTACGCACCCCATAGTGGTCTACCCCAGTTGGAACGCCAAAAGTTCTTCGAGGACTTGCATAGCCTTGAGGAAGCCACCCCGGCCCGCCACTGAAGTCTTGGTTATGCTGCTCGACGCCAATGCAACGCTCCCCGTGGGCACTGCTGGCGCAGTCGCTTTGCGCCTGCCGGCACGGCTGCTAACGACTTGACACCTCCTTGTTTTCTGCCTTTTTGCGGGATATAGCGGGATGCATGGTTAATTAATTAATTAATTAAACTCGTGCTCCCGTTGGGGAGTCACGGAGCACCGAAGTGCTTTTAATCCCTGTGTGTGCACTACAGGAGAAAGGGCAGAGACCCCCAGTCTCCTTCATGCCAAAGGCATGCCCCAGGATGCATGGTTGGTGTACCAACTGCCACTTCCAACGTCCCTTATGTGCAGGACTTGGTCACTTTTCGGGGCCCTAACGACCGTCAGGCCTGTCTGGACTGTACGTGGTGGTACGGCAGCCCAGGTGCACTTCGGTTCTGGATACTCGAGTGTTCGACCCACCCACGGGGTGCTCTGAACACCGGTTGGTGCGTGGACCATTCGGCTCCGGTTCCACGCCCCAGAGCGCCGTGCCCAAGTGGCCCGTCCTGACTTGATTGCGCTACGTGCCTGGTGTGGGGGGGATCCTGAGGGCTGGACGGACGCCGAGCACGAGCGGAACAGATGCCGACGGGCGTATCTGGCAGCCCTGGCCGCCCAGGCGGACGTCGACGCGCTGGCCCAGGGTGCTCCCAGCGCTGCCATATTTGCGGGCTTTGCGGCCCGCGCCCCGTTGCTGGCGACCCAGCAGGTCTGCCGGTCATGCCCCGCGGACGCCCCAGCCCGCTTTACCGGTGCAGGACCCCAGGTGGCAAGGTGTCCAGCCCCACACCCTAGCCCCTCTGGGCAAGGCCCCCCCCCTCAGGAGGAAGGGGCTCTTTGGATTTTTGTAGCTTACATTATTAGCTTAGCGTTAGATTAGTTTGGTGTCGCGGCTTTGACCACCCCCACCCATCATGGAATACGTGCTACATGATCTCCCAACAGAGTCATGCATGTGATAATTTGATTTCATCTAATCTAATGATGCTGACGATATTTTTCACTTTCGTGCAATTTTTTTCTAATCAGATTAGCAGAGTACTTCGTGGCATGCCCATGCCCATGACACGCAAGTACGAGGGGGGGGGGGGGAGGGAGGGAGGGAGGGAGGGAGGGAGGGAGGGAGGGAGGGAGGGAGGGAGGGAGGGAGGGAGGAGGGGGAGGGAGGGAGGGAGGGAGGGAGGGAGGGAGGGAGGAGGGAGGGAGGGAGGAGGGAGGGAGGGAGGGAGGGAGGGAGGAGGGAGGAGGGAGGGAGGGAGGGAGGGAGGGAGGGAGGGAGGAGGGAGGGAGGGAGGGAGGGAGGGAGGGAGGGAGGGAGGGAGGGAGGGAGGGAGGGAGGGAGGAGAGGAGGAGGGAGGGGAGGGAGGGAGGGGGAGGGAGGGAGGGAGGGAGGGAGGGAGGGAGGGAGGGAGGGAGGGAGGGAGGGAGGGAGGGAGGGAGGGAGGGAGGGAGGGAGGAGGGAGGGAGGGAGGAGGAGGGAGGGAGGGAGGGAGGGAGGGAGGGAGGGAGGGAGGGAGGGAGGGAGGGAGGGAGGGAGGGAGGAGGGAGGGAGGGAGGGAGGGAGGAGGGAGGAGGGAGGGAGGGAGGGAGGGAGGAGGGAGGGAGGGAGGGAGGGAGGGAGGGAGGGAGGGAGGAGGGAGGGAGGGAGGGAGGGAGGGAGGAGGGAGGGAGGGAGGGAGGGGAGGGAGGGAGGGAGGAGGGAGGGAGGGAGGGAGGGAGGGAGGAGGGAGGGAGGAGGGAGGGAGGGAGGAGGGAGGGAGGGAGGGAGGGAGGGAGGGAGGGAGGGAGGGAGGGAGGGAGGGAGGGAGGAGGGAGGGAGGGAGGGAGGGAGGAGGGAGGAGGGAGGGAGGGAGGGAGGGAGGGAGGGAGGGAGGGAGGGAGGGAGGGGGGAGGGAGGGAGGGAGGGAGGGAGGGAGGGAGGGAGGGAGGAGGGAGGGAGGGAGGGAGGGAGGAGGAGGGAGGGAGGGAGGGAGGGAGGGAGGGAGGAGGGAGGGAGGGAGGGAGGGAGGGAGGGAGGGAGGGAGGGAGGGAGGGAGGGAGGGAGGGAGGAGGGAGGGAGGGAGGGAGGGAGGGAGGGAGGAGGGAGGAGGGAGGGAGGGAGGGAGGGAGGGAGGGAGGGAGGGAGGAGGGAGGGAGGGAGGAGGGAGGGAGGAGGGAGGGAGGAGGAGGGAGGAGGGAGGGAGGGAGGGAGGGAGGGAGGGAGGGAGGGAGGGAGGGAGGAGGGAGGGAGGGAGGGAGGGAGGGAGGGAGGAGGGAGGGAGGGAGGGAGGGAGGGAGGGAGGAGGGAGGGAGGGAGGGAGGGAGGGAGGGAGGGAGGGAGGGAGGGAGGGAGGAGGAGGGAGGGAGGGAGGGAGGGAGGGAGGGAGGGAGGGGGAGGGAGGGAGGAGGGAGGGAGGGAGGGAGGGAGGGAGGGAGGAGGGAGGGAGGGAGGGAGGGAGGGAGGGAGGGAGGGAGGAAGGGAGGGAGGGAGGGAAGAAGGGAGGGAGGGAGGGAGGGAGTACCCATGGGACGCAGTCACATGCTTTGATAATCAAGAACATAAGTAATCAACAACACTGGCACCCAGCCAGAGTTTGCTGGCCATTTGTTACATGTGCACAAAAAGGGAAATTGCAGGAAGCAGTACACTTCAAAAATAAATACAGTCGTCTCACTTAACATCAAGCTTTGAAGCTCACCGATTAGATATCGAAATTCATGCCAATTGCACAGCTCGTAAAGATCTAAAAATACAGCAAGAACGTTATGCAGTCGTCTCACTCAGGGTAAGGCACCTGGAAAAACCCCTCGCATGACAGGGGCAGACCCCCCTCACATGCTGGTGGCAACACCTCACCCCTCACAAGATGGTGGCAACATCTCCCCCCTCACATGATGGTCGGCCGGTTCTCCGCCGCGTTCATCTTGGGATAGTCCACCGTGTAGTGCAGCCCGCGCGACTCGCGCCGCATCTGCGCGCTCCGCACGATCAGGTAGGCCGCGCTGATCATGTTGCGCAGCTCACACAGGCCCAGGCTGACCTTCGACCGGCGGAAGAAGTCCTCCGTCTCCTGCGTGAGCAGCTTGATGCGCCGTTCCGCGCGTGCCAGCCTCAGGTTGGACCGCACGATGCCCACATAGTCCCACATCACGCGCTGCAGCTCGTCGCGGTTGTGGCTGATGAGCACCCACTCGCTGTCGTCGGTTGTCTCTGGGTGCACCCAGTCAGGGACCGCGTCCTCCCACCCAACTGTCTTGGAGTACGCCACGGCCGCCTCGGCCGCGCGGCGGGCAAACACGAGTGCCTCGAGGAGGCTGTTGGAGGCGAGGCGGTTGGCGCCGTGCAGGCCTGTGTAGGCCACCTCGCCCGCAGCAAACAGGCCGGCCACCGACGTGGCCCCGTGCAGGTCGGCCATCACGCCCCCGCACTGGTAGTGGGCGGCGGGCACCACCGGGATGGGCTGACTCGTGATGTCGCACCCAAACTTGAGGCAAGTCTGGTAGATCATGGGGAAGTGCTTGATCGTTTCCTCCGCATCGCTGGGGGGGGGGGGGGGGGAGGGGAGGAGGCAGGGGAGGCGGGAAGGTGGAGGAGGCAGCCCGGGGGGAGGGGACAGCGACGTCCGTGGGACAGTGCGCATGAGGCGAGCACCACACGAGAAAGGTGAGCGCCCCAGGAGGGGAGATCAAAGCCCAGATGACAGGAGACTCAAGGAGGAAGCATGGGGTAGGCCAGCAGGGGGACCAGGAAACCACAGGGTGTCAACACAACCTTCCGTGGCCACCTGAGCGGCGCGCGTCCCCTGCTAGCATCCAGCCAGGTCACGAGAGTCAACACGTGGGCACGGTGCATTGCCGTTACGTTACCAGCATCGTTACGTCTGTTTTCGCGAACAAGCGCTCAAGTACCGTGGCAGCTGCCATTGCTAACAAGTCCTGCCACTCGGGGGCCACTGGCCCAGAGCAGGTGCACAGGACCCACGATGGCAGAGTTCATTCCTGCCATGCGACATGCGCGGGCGACCCTGAACTGCTGCCTACATAAGAACAGGCATGGTTGCGGCTACGCATCAATTCAATACATAGTTTATATAGGGTTCAATACATGAAGGGTTCTTAAGGGTTAATAAGGGTACATGTAGGGTTCAAAACATGTAGTTCCATACATAGTTTACGTTTCCTTGATTCTGAAAGGCATGCTGGCCATGGCAGCCGGGCATCACAACACCCCTCGGCTCCTCGAACGGGTGCCGTGGAAATGACGGGAGGCAGAGGATGCAGGTAGAAGCCTTACCCTTCCCTCCCTCCTTTAAGGATCCTGTTATCTTACCCCGCAACAACCCTATCACGCTATCTACCCCACGCTCTCAACTCCACCGCACAGCTGTCCATCCCCATGCAGGCACGCTCACAGACTAAACCCCATCCTAAATGTACATACGCAACAAGCCCCGCAGTGCACCCCCTACCCGCTCGCACATGTGTGAGTAACCAACATAACACACCCCATCAACGCAGTCACGTGCTAAATGATTAACTAATTAATTAATTACTTAAAACCCATCCACTGACCACAACAACGCACACAGAGGTAAGAACTGTACACCCTATCCCCTACCCACTAGCGCACGTACAGGTGGGACACGTCCAGCAGCACGTAGTCATCACCGCGCTGCTTCAGCTGGTCGTCAATGGCGCGCGCCACCACATCGCGCGGCGCCAGCTCAGCGCGCGCGTCGTACTTGGGCATGAACCGCTCCCGCGCCTTGTTCAGCAGGATGCCACCGTGGCCGCGCACCGCCTCCGATATCAGGAACGAGCCCGCATCAGGGTGGTACAGGGACGTAGGGTGGAACTGGACAAATTCCATGTTCGCGATCCGACACTTGGCGCGATATGCCATGGCCACGCCGTCGCCAGTGGCCACGGAGGGGTTTGTCGTGTGCAAGTAGATAGCTCCAGACCCGCCAGATGCTAGCAGTGTTGCCTTCGCGAGAAAGGACTTAACTGTGTCGCCGTGGATGTCGTACACATAGGCGCCAAAGCAGTGAATGTCCGGGCGAAGCCGAGACACGTGTTGCCCCAAGTGGTGCTCTGTGATTAAGTCAATGGCGACGTGGTACTCGTTCAAAGAAATATTCGAATTTGCACGAACGGCAGCAATGAGAGCGCGCTCAATCTCGCGGCCCGTGGAGTCCGCTTGGTGCACGATGCGATGCGCCGAATGACCTCCTTCCTTGCCGAGGTGAAGCTGACCATGCTCGTCAGCCGTAAACTCAGCTCCCATCTTCATGAGATCCTGCACTCGTTCCGGCCCCTCGGTCACCACAACGCGAACGGCTTCCGGGTCGCATAGACCAACGCCTGCAGTGTGAGTGTCTTCAATATGTGCCTCATGCGTGTCCCCCGTCGCCCAGACTGCCGCGATACCGCCCTGAGCATAGTTTGTGTTTGATTCCGCAAGGTGTGACTTGGTGACCACTGCCACAGTCCCGTGCGCTGCCGCTTGCAAAGCATACGTTAGGCCTGCAACGCCGCTTCCAATTACGAGAAAGTCGACGTGCACACGCTCGGTCGACATGTCCGAAGTGGTTCCCGAAGACGGCTTCTGGCACATCCGGATAAAATAACTACCACACAATGCAACAAGAAATTGTTTCACATATGGGTACTCTTGGTTATTGCAGGCAATTATGGCGTTGTTTCTACCGCGAACGACGTCTTTTCACACATGCTGTTTTCAGAGGCCCGGCATTGCATGCACCACCAATCGACAGCGCGGTGGCACGACGTGGCAGGAGGCTTTGCGTGTTGCCTGCTAATGTTCGTGCGAGGGCAAAAAAGGCCGAAAAAGGACGTGCCTAAACGGGCGAACAGGTCGGCTAGCAGGCTCCAGCACAGCAGATCCGTGTCTTTGATCTATGGTGGCAACTGGCAAAGCTGTCACAGCTACGCATCCCACGTCATGCGTCGTGGCTTGTCGTGTCACGAGGCGCTGTGTGGCGACAAGGTGAAGTGCATGGCGCAAGAACACCAGGCGGTCCCTGGGCAGTCCTGACTTCTGAGTTCTGAGTTCTGACTGCTGATCGCGACTTGCGGTCTGTGCCAGTTGCCACGTGTTTCCAGTTGCCGCCGCCGCCGGCAGGAACGGCGCGGCGCGCGCCGTTGCAGCTAAACTTGTCGAATGCCGCGGCGCCGGTGCTTGCCAAAGAGCTTTTCTCTCCCCGCATCAACTGTGTACACTGCACCAACAATGACCATGCAACGGCGTGTGCGCAAGGCTACCGCGTGATCGAGAGGGCAGAGTTTGGCGCGTGCAGGCACGCTTGTGGTCGCGAATGGCAGTAGTTTCAAGCCATATCCTCGCTACTGTGATGGTTACTTCTGCATTAGCACCAGCATCGCATGTTATTCCCGCAGGCTATCCGCTCTTCGGCAGGCATACGGATTTTTTCAGTGGACTGTGCAGGTAGCGTGGGCATTGTATCTCGAGAGGTAGCCATGACGTTGGATCGGATGCATTTCTTGCATACTGCACGAACCTCACCGACGGTGTCTCCGGCGCAGGAAGCATGGGGCACGGTTGCACCAAGCTGCTCTTCGCGCTTGGACCAGCGACGAACGGCTGTTGTAGTGCGCCTGGTTCAAGTGTTTCTACCCGCAAGGTGTCTCCGTTTGCTCCCGAGTAGCCCTTGCAAGGGGCAAGCCGCACGGTGGAACTGCGTTGAGTTGGCCACAGCTTGTTATTTTTTGAACTGCATTCAATTGAAGCCGTTATGCATATAAGCGCGGCCGTTGCGCAGCAGATGAATGTTTCGAGGACCGGTCTAAACAACTACAGCCTCCTTAATCCCGCCTCGCGCGAGCGGGGCGTTTGCGCCTCGCTGATGTGCCGGCGTTTCATGTGGGGCAAACAAAAATACGGAAGTTTCGCTGACACCACTAAGCAGGGCGGTGGGACCCCCAGGGGTATCTCTCGCCCCGCACCCCATGAGTGCGTTTCTGATAGTAGCTTCTCGGACATTTCATGTACTTTTTTGCTCAGTTGTATTTTGCGATTTGTGCCCTCACTCGACACCCTGCAATGTGCGTGCTGTGATGTGCTCTGGCCCAAGCCAGCGGGTAGGCGGTTGGCATGGTACTTGCTGATGCTGCATGCTTCGCGCAGATGCAGCATCCTGCGTTCAGGTGTTAATGTCGTTTCTAAGTGATGCACAAGGGGCGGCAGTCATCATGCATGTGATCCCTGTGTCCATGTCATGTATGCCACCTTCAATGTGTGTGCCACGTGAGGGAGTGCGCTCCCAGTTTGCATAAGAGCACACGCTGTTCCAGGTCCCACCTGTATGTCACTGCCTCCATAATCCCGCTTCGCGCGCGTGGGGCTTTTATGTCCTGCGAATGTGCCGGCGTTTCAGCTGGGGCAAACAGAAACACGGAAGTTTCGCTGACACCACTCTGCTGCAACGGCGAGAACCCCCAGGGGTGTCTTCCCTGCATCCCATGAGTGCGCTTTCTGATAGTAGCTTCTCGGACATTTCGACTCTTTATCTCATGTCCGTGTAAGGCGACATTGGAGTTTGTGTGGAGAGATACTATCGTGGGTGCGTGTCTGCGCTGTCTTTTTGTGCATCTTACTGTGGGTACCGTTGATACGGAAGGCGTTGCAACCCTCGGAGCCTTGTGTTCATAGGATACTAGTTGTTGCACGTACGAACGTGCCTGCGCGTGTGGCAGTGTCTGTGTGTGCATGCTCCAGAGGATGCTGTAGGTTACCTATCCCCACAACTTGTGTGTTTTACATAACCTCCTTGGTTGCTTTTGTGAATGGCACTTAAGCATGGATGCCTGTGTCAAGACTGCGGCCCTTCAAGTGATTGCCGTGTCTACCTGTTGCCGAAGGCTGTTCGTTCTGTTTCTTCGTGAGAACGGTTTGGCCCATGATGATACACTTTCACACACACTTCTAGGCGATGTGTCCATCACAGATGAAATGCAAAATTCTGCAAATCTGAGGCCTCGTTGGTGTCCATGAGTCTCCGTGTGTGCAAGCCATGGTGTGTTGGGTTCTTGTTTAGTCAAGGTTGGCTAAGCAGCCAGGTGGGTGGGAAACAGGGCGTGCACGCCTGTCCCCGCACCGACCATGGAAAGAATCAAGGCTGGTTCAGGGCGTGGGTGATCGGGACAGCTTGCCAGCGCACTTGGTGGATGTTGTGTGACATGTGATCATCGCAACAGACGCTACACACCAGGGTGCAGTCCTGTACATGTGCAGAAAAGACTTGCTCAAGGCGATAAATGGGTGAGCACTTTGGAGCGTCACTCACTGTAGTTGATGTACATCGTTTTTGTGCCCCAGCCCAGTAGTGTTACCAATGTTCAACGTAGCGAACGGGGTTTTATATGATTGGGATCCAAGGCTAATGTGTACTAGCATACCTTCAGAAATGTTAAATGATTACAAGCAAATGAATGTAAAGTAAAATGGTAAAATGAATAATGAATGAAGATGCCAAATTCAACTCACGAGTATCGGCTTGTCCATTAATTAATTAATTAATTAGACTCGTGCTCCCGTTGGGGAGTCACGGAGCATTAACCCCGATGGATGGATGGATGGGTGCAAACATTCCTACCGGTCTAATCTATCTACATTGGCTACATACTACATCTACCTAACAGCATTCTAACTACAACATCTATCTAGGCAGCCGCACGCTGCCCGAGGGGGAGCTATCTGGCGTGCCTCCCGCGGGACTGCACACGCGGGCGCTTCCCCACTGGGGGGGGCTCATTGTCCTCTATGACCTGGGCCCACTTGGCCTTGTCCATCATCTTCTTCCAAATCACGGAGAGGCCGAGGCCCCCCATGTCCTCTACTAGCTGTTCCTTGAAGGTGCGGGCCTTGCGGCGTCTAACATCACTAGGCCCAGCCCACGTCAGGAGGTGCCGGCCAGGCTGGGCTGGTCGCAGTCCTGCGGGGGGCCACGTGAGGTGTCTACCTGGTTGGTGCGAGCTAGGTGCCCTACAAGCTGCAGGCGGCGTTGCTTAATGGTGCTGGTGATATAGGGCATGCCCTGGTACAGGTCCTCATTGCGGACATGAGCAGCATATCCTACTCTGAAAATGGAACGCAGCATGCTGGTGACCGCGCCGTCCAGCTTGCGGGCCAGGTCGGCGGTGAGGGTCCACGTCTCGGCGCCATACGTGAGAACAGGAAGGACGAGGACCTTGAACAGGTCCTGTTTCTCGATCTTGCCCAGGGGCTTGCGCCACAGGGCCCGGTACTGACGTAAAGCGTGCCAGGCGAGGGAGATGCGATGGTCCACATCAACCTCGCAGCTGGGGAGCAGGCTGCCCAGCAGCTTAACGCGGTCCCGATACAGGACTCGAGAGCCGTCTAGGAGATAGAGGGGCGGCGGTGAGTTGGTGAGCCCAACCGCCAGGGCCTCTGTCTTCTTGCTGACCTCAAGCCCTACTGCACGGCTTGTCCATGGGGTCAGTTTGCCGCATGAACTGGAACGAAAGATTAGCTGACTACTAGCACACCATCTGCATTCATGCATTTTAGCCAGGGCTTCGTGTATGTGTGTATGCATTCCCTCTTTTCCTTCTTAGTTTTGGTTGTCAACTGTTGTTTTGGTGGTGGTGGTGTGTGTGTGTGTGTGTGTTCTGATCAGGCACTCCGCAAAGGTGAAAACCTTTGCGTTCAGTGCCGGGCCGCGGAAAACGCGGAAAAACGCGATTTGCAAATGAATCCAGGCCGGAATCGAACTGGGGACCTCTCGCACCAATTTTGCTGACTATATAGGATGGACGTCTCCGGATCCTAAGGCATCGCCAACTGACACCTACAGTCATCCGCAAATGTTCTCCTTTCCGGGGAGTGATGCAAGCCTTTCGGATTTAAATTAAATTAAATTAAATTATAACATGCCTCCGTGGGGAGGTCATGTAGCACATATTCCATGATGGATGGGGTGGAGGAAGCCGCGTGATCGAACTATACTAACTCTAAGCTATCTAGAAAATCCTAACTACACTACTCATCAAAACGCCGCCTCCGCTTGGGGGGAGGTGGCTTGCCCACAGGGTCGGGCGTGTGCGCCTTGACAAGATTTCTTCTTCCACCACGTCTTGTCCTGCATGACAGTCCAAAGACGGGAGAGAGAGTGGATGCGGTGCTCAAACTGGGCTGGGACCACTAGGTCGTCCAGCAACATCTGAACGTAGTTCGTGACAGGTTTCCCTAGGTACCCGTTTGGGAATGTCCTCGGGGCCAGGCCAGGTCAGAATGTGCCGCCCTGGCTGGCCAAGCCGCTGGGGGCCGGCCAGACCGAGGGTGGTGTCGACCTGGCTGGTGCGGGCAAGGTGTCCTACAAATGCTATCCTACGCGGCCTGCCTAATCTCGTCCGAAACACGAGGCATGCCATGATACAAAGATTCTGATGACGGACGCTCGGAAAAACCTACGTTAAGGACCTGTCGGAGCATCCTGTAAACCGTGCCGTCTAGCCGAGCTGCCAGTTTGGGTGGGAGGGTCCACGCCTCGGCGCCATACGTGAGCACCGTGAGGATGAGGACCTTGAAGAGCATGCGCTTGCGGTGCCCGCCCAGGCCCTTCGAGCGCCAGTAGGGTGTGAGCGAACGGAGCTTGGCCCAGGCAAGGCCGATGCGGGTGTCCACATCGTCGGCGGTGTCAGGAAGCCAGCTCCCCAACAGCTTGAAGCGGTCGCGGAACGGGACCTCCGTCCCGTCGAGCAGGCGCGGCAGCGGTGGTTTACTGGAGGCCCCAATCACCATCGCCTCGGTTTTGACACTAATCTCCAACCCCACCGCCCGCGCCTCCAGGCCCAGGCAGTCCAGCCATCGTTTCGGATTTGGTACTAGATAAATCATTCGAGATCTGTGTGTAGGAGTACTACACACGTGTCTGCACTCGAGACTTGTTCAGTCTCGAAACGTGAGACAGGCTGAACACGGCTGGAACCTTCTTGAGAAGGGGGCGTAGCCGCGTACTATCGAGATCAGCCAAGCGTATATTCTGATTTGGCACGCCGCAAAGGTGAAAACCATTTGCGTTCAGTGCCGGTCCGCGGAGAACGCAGAAAAACGCGATCTGCAAATGAATCCAGGCCGGAATCGAACTGGGGACCTCTCGCACCAATTTTGCTGACTATAGGATTAAAAAAAAAAAAATTAAATTAAATTATAACATGCCTCCGTGGGGAGGTCATGTAGCACATATTCCATGATGGATGGGGTGGAGGAAGCCGCGTGATCGAACTATCCTAACTCTAAGCTATCTAGAAAATCATAACTACACTACTCATCAAAACGCCTCCTCCGCTTGGGGGGAGGTGGCTTGCCCACAGGGTCGGGCGTGTGCGCCTTGACATGCAATCTTCTTCTGGACACCGCGTCTTGTCCTGCATGACAGTCCAAAGACGGGAGAGAGAGTGGATGCGGTGCTCAAACTGGGCTGGGACCACTAGGTCGTCCAGCAACATCTGAACGTAGTAGACTATATAGGATGGGCCTAATTAATTAACTAATTAGACTCGTGCTCCCGTACGCGCGGGTAAAATATTGTGACGTGACTTTTACGTCCGTGGAACCTTTGCGGTTTACTTTACTGCTTTGTCTTGGCGCCGTGCCGCGGAATCGTGAACGCGTCCACTGAATCGTCGGCGGATCTTCTGAATTGGTCCAAGTGCGAGTGTGTTCGCATTTGCGGCAGTGGGCTGGGGGGGATTTGGGCTACCGGTCGTCACCGGGGCAGTCTAGGCGCTGGCGCGCGCCACTAACTGAAGGCAGGCCAGGCATGTTGGGCTGGCTGCCGGCCCAGTGGTCACGTGCTCTGCCAGGACTACAGCGAGGGACACCAGACTTTGTGGAGAACGACCAGGGCTACACGTGAAACGTCGCGAACGGTCAGCACGCTTTGAGCAGCGGTGCCTGAGATGGCCGGCAATTTAGCCTGGTTAATGTCTGATTGCGGCAGCGCTTTTTAGTGAACATTGCAAAAAATCAAAGTTGTTTAGCTTGTGCTTGGACAGATTTTTTCATGAGATTTGGTTTGTGTCAGGCAAGCACCTGATCTAAGCGCATGCTAGATGTGCGGCACCTTGTTCAGCGTATTTTGGTCGTCACTGGCTGATGTCATGTTGGAAAGGTCAGCTTGCGCAGGTTAAAAGGATGAACAGTCGGCCATTGTGGTCGTTGTTCGTTCAGTTTTCACTTCACAACGACGCAACTTTTGAAGAGGGAGGCCTACTGAGCCGAGCTTGGCTGACCTGGTTTGACTATGCTAGGGAGGCATAGAGCCATGTTATTTGGTTCCCTGAATTTATAATTGGTCTTTGCCCGCATGGTAAAATTTTGCAGTGGATATGCATTTAGACCGCGCATGGGGCCAAGGGGGGAGGCTTCTGCACGGTAGGCGACAATGGGCCTAAGGCATCGCCGACTGACACCTACAGTCATCCGCAAAAGTTCTCCTTTCCGGGCAGTGATGCAAGCCTTTCGGATTTGGTACTAGCTAGATAAATCATTCGAGATCTGTGTGTAGTCCAGTACTACGTACAGTGTGTGTGTGTGTGTGTGTGTGTGTGTATTCCCTATTGATCAACAGGTCTTTCTTGTTACCCTCTGTCTTCCTCCATGCAGGTCTTCATGCTGGAGGGTAGTTGTCTGAGAGGAACTTAGACGGACGTACGCGGAGACCGCGTGGCTTAAAATCTGTAGGAAGACCTGCATCCATGGAGGGAGACAGATGCCGAAACAAAAAGGTTTATGAAGTGAGACAAAAGGTATATAGGAAAAACCAAAACTAAGAAGTAAAAAGAGTTCAACACACATGACCAAGGGGTTAACACGTCGTTCGTCACTGCACCTATTCTTAGGACTGAGTTCAACTCAGTCCTATTCTTAGGACTGAGTTTTTGGGTTTCGTAGAAAATTCGCCCAAGTCGGAATGTTTGTCAAAAAAATTCCCTCAAAATTTATTCAAATACTACGTGAAATGACCTTTCTTAGACATATTTTTGCGATTTTTTTGGATTTTGTTTGGGCGGCTAAATGTACGGTCAAAGTACAGGTGGTAAGGGTACTTTTTCACGTGAAACGTGAGTTCCGGAAATGCACGACCTAGCCATGGCGGCTTGCGCCCATGCATGCAGTTTACGTTTGCGGACGATTTAGCTGGTAAAACCCAGGAAATAGATTTTATATGTCCTAAAGATGACACAAACCAATTTTTAGCTCCCGGGGATGCGATTTACCAGGTGTCGGCACTGCTCTTGCTGGAAAAAACTGCGACCAGGCAGGTTGACGGAATTGATGACTAAATTTACTTTACGGTGCAGTTCGAAGGGTTTATATGCTTCTTTCTACTTATTATCATGCATGTGTGTAGAATTAAGTCAGTGGCAGTAAAGATTTGATGATTTCGACCACTCTGTCATGTCATGGTTTGTGTGCCGCAAGTGTCACTTTTGCGGGCACCGCCTGGGCCAAGATAACGCCATCCGTGCACGGTAAAGCTGAAATATCGTCACCTCATCGTTTTGTTATGTTCTTACATGAGTTTGAGCTTGCAAGGCGCTGTCAGTTTCGAATCTTGATGCGCTTTCTTGACCGTTGCCTGCCCCTCTCTAAACCCCCCATTTTTTATGATGTTACCAGGCATTTGCCTTACCCTAGTGTACTTTTGCAGTTTTTTAGGCGCTGTATGGGTTTAAATACCTTCATAGATGTTAGTTATTCTTTTGCTACGTTCATACTGCGTGATTGTATGGCCATGGGCTGCATCCAGCGTGCTTTCAAGCTTATACGGGTGAGTGAAGAATCTTGGTGATAAACCACTGTCATCATGTGCCAGCAAGTATGTTGGCCATGCCATGGCAAGGCAAAACAGTGTTAGCCATCTCTATTCTTGTTAAAAACAATTGAAATATGCTTAACCTACCCATTATATTGGTGGTTAAGGCTCATAATAAAACCCTTTGTAGGTAGGTATCAATGCCCATTCCCTACGTGCGTGCATAGGCTCTCACACATATACTAAGGTATAATATAACTGCAATATGATGATGCAAGTATGTTTTCCTGTTATGCTAGAAGGGAAATGAGTTGATTGGCATGGTTGGTTGCCACGGTGGTGTGTAGTATGACCGCACTTACATGCTTGCACATTGCTAGCAACCTCGAAACCCATTCTTAGGGCTGGTGGTTTTTGGTGAGTTTCAGGTAGAGGCTGTGGCCAAATTGAGCCCAGTTTTTTGCCATGTTTCAAGAACTATATTGTTTACACGCCTATATTTTTTCAACATGCGTATGGATTTTATTGAATTTTCCCAACTCGTCCTTCCACAGAAAATTGCCAAATCGCGAGCATGGGTTGACACCCTTGTAAAATTTTACATGATTTGGTCAACATATGATTTTTTAGGCATATGCCCAAGCATTAGCATGATATTGAGTGCTCTGATGCATATCAAACATATGGGGTACCCCCCTACCCTTACCGCTACATGATCTCAAAGTTGGCATACTCAGTCCTATTTTTAGGACTGAGTTTTGACGTACGACGTGTTAAAAGAAAAAGTAAGAAGCATTTAAATTAGCGCATGCATGCATGCCAGAAATGCATGTTCAGTGAGACAACTAAGTGCGGCAATGTCCTTCACCGCCTGCATGGGCAGTGAGGCCTCCGGTGTTTTGCAGGCACTCAATGTCGATGGCGTTGTCCTTTCAATCTTGAGGCGCCTGTCGACATGTCGAGGATCGAGCTGGGCAGTGATGGCGTCGGTGGTGGTGGTGTTGGCGGTGGAAGTGGAGGCGAGGAGGTTGGAGGTGGCGGTGGCGCCCGGCGGCACCTGGTGGAGAGGAGAAGCTAGGAGCTCAGCAGCCAGCGCGCGTGCCTCCCAATGCTGCCACATCTGCGGCAAGGGGGGTCCCGTGCTGCTCGAGGATCTCCTTGTGGATGGAGAGAAAGGTGGTTTCGGAAAGGGCGGTGGGGGCAGTACGTAGGTACCTTGCATGGGGGGGGGCGAGCCCTGATCTCGGCCTCGATGCGCCCGATGAAGAAGGGAGCAGATAGCAATGTGCTGCTCAAGGGCAGCCCAGGCGAGGGGTACGTCAACTCGTCAAGAAGGTCCGACCGATACTTTGAGCGATCGATAGAGGACGGCCGGGCCCTGGGAGCTGATCCCAACTGTACGTGTTGAGGCGATTCGGGCCGTTGACTCCTGCCGGCACAGTGCCAAATTAAACGAGGCGCATGCGTGACCCCGAAAAACACGTCATCCATGAATTGTACCGTGGTACGTTGCCAATAGTCGGGAGAGTTGATGTCGACCTCGCGCCAGCGCAGGTTCGCAGGCCGGGCGACTGCGTTTGGATTCAGGCGATGCGGATCGCGAGGCCGCAGGAGGAGCCGAGTATATCAAGGATCGAGACAACCATCCACCCAGATTCAATCGGGAGAATCGACCAGAAATCGGATCGAAGAATCCAGACCATGCACTAGAAAGCTTGGTAATTAGTGTCACCGCTGCCTTCTAGGCCGGGGGGCGGAGCGGCAGCCGGAGCTGTGCACAGGCGTGTTTGCATGGCTCATCGTGGCCTCCAGGCTGCGTTGCGTATAGAAGAGCGCTCGTTTGCTCGTCATAATATATTCCATTATGGATAGCTCCGAGAAAATATATATCAGGGTGCATGTGTGTCTTAGAATTAGACGAAGCCATCGTGATAGTGTATGAGTGAGGGCTCACAGGCAGTAGTGCGGACTGCGGAAGGCACCACCCCACCATTCCCCCTTCACCACGGGGTGTGGCAAGGTTGTGTCCTGTCCCCATACCTGTTCATTATTGTCGTGGATCACGTCATGCGCCGGGCACGTGCGCGCTTTATTTACTGCTCTTAAGGGGTTCGAGCCAGGCTTGGACATCCTTAACGAGAAAGAGCACGGCGGGGTTAAACCTGGTTACCGCCTGGCCAACCTGATTTATGCGGATGACACCACCCTCATCGCGAGCCCCGAGCACATTCAGACCTGGCTGGACTGTCTGGGCCTGGAGGCGAGGGCGGTGGGGTTGGAGATTAGTGTCAAAACTGAGGCGATGGTGATTGGGGCCTCCAGTACACCGCCGCTGCCGCGCCTGCTCGACGGGACGGAGGTCCCGTTCCGCGATCGCTTCAAACTGTTGGGGAGTTGGCTCCCTGACACCGCCGACGATGTGGACATCCGCATCGGCCTGACCTGGGCTAGGCTTCGTTCGCTCAACACCTTCTGGCGCTCCAAGGGCCTGGGCGAGTGCACCGCAAGCGCATGCTCAAGGTCCTCGTCCTCACGGTACTCACGTACGTATGGCGCCGAGGCGTGGACACTGACACCCACACTGGCAGCTAAGCTAGACGGCACAGTTTACCGGATGCTCCGACAGGTCCTGAACGTAGGGTTTTCCAAGCGCCCGTCATTAGAGTCTTTGTATCAGGGCATGCCTCGTATTTCGGACGAGATTAGACAGCGTAGGATAGCATTTGTAGGACACCTTGCTCGCACCAGCCAGGTCGACACCGCCCTTGGTCTGGCAGGCCCCCAGCGGCTTGGCCAGCCAGGGCGGCATGATATTCTGACCTGGCCTGGCCCCAAGGGCATTCCCAAAAGGGTAGGGAAACATGTCAAGAACTACACCCAGATGTTGCTGGGTGACCTACTGGTCCCAGCCCAGTTTGAATACCGCATCCACTCTCTCTCGCAGTAGTGCGGACTGCGGAGGGCACCACTCCACCATTCCCCCTTCACCACGGGGTGTGGCAAGGTTGTGTCCTGTCCCCATACCTGTTCATTATTGTCGTGGATCACGTCATGCGCCGGGCACGTGCGCGCTTTACTGCTCTTAAGGGGTTCGAGCCAGGCTTGGACATCCTTAACGTGAAAGAGCACGGCGGGGTTCGACCTGGTTACCGCCTTGCCGACCTGATTTATGCGGATGATACCACCCTCATCGAGAGCCCCGAGCACATTCAGACCTGGCTGGACTGCCTGGGCCTGGAGGCGCGGGCGGTGGGGCTGGAGATTAGTGTCAAAACTGAGGCGATGGTGATAGGAGCATCCAGTAAACCACCGCTGCCGCGCCTGCTCGACGGGACGGAGGTCCCGTTCCGCGACCGCTTCAAGCTGTTGGGGAGCTGGCTTCCTGACACCGCCGACGATGTGGACACCCGCATCGGCCTTGCCTGGGCCAAGCTCCGTTCGCTCACACCCTACTGGCGCTCGAAGGGCCTTAACGGGCACCGCAAGCGCATGCTCTTCAAGGTCCTCGTCCTCACGGTGCTCACGTATGGCGCCGAGGCGTGGACCCTCCCACCCAAACTGGCAGCTCGGCTCGACGGCACAGTTTACAGGATGCTCCGGCAGGTCCTTAATGTAGGTTTTTCCGAGCGTCCGGACGTCATCAGAGTACCTTTGTATCATGGCATGCCTCGTGTTTCGGACGAGATTAGGCAGCGTAGGATAGCATTTGTAGGACACCTTGCACGCACCAGCCAGGTCGACACCACCCTTGGTCTGGCCGGCCCCCAGCGGCTTGGACAGCCAGGGCGGCACATTCTGACCTGGCCTGGCCCCAAGGACATTCCCAAAAGGGTAGGGAAACCTGTCACGAACTACGTTCAGATGTTGCTGGACGACCTAGTGGTCCCAGCCCAGTTTGAGCACCGCATCCACTCTCTCTCCCGTCTTTGGACTGCCATGCAGGACAAGACGCGGTGGAAGAAGATTGTCAAGGCGCACACGCCCGACCCTGTGGGCAAGCCACCTCCCCCCAAGCGGAGGAGGCGTTTTGATGAGTAGTGCAGTTAGGATTTTCTATCTAGATAGAGTTAGGATCGTTCGATCACGCGGCTTCCTCCACCCCATCCATCATGAAATATGTGCTACATGACCTCCCCACGGAGGCATGTTATAATTTAATTTAATCCACTCTCTCTCCCTTCTTTGGACTGCATGCCATGCAGAACAAGACGCGCGGTGGCAGAAGATAATTGTCAAGGCTCACACGCCCGACCCTCTGGGCAAGCCACCTCGATCCCCCCAAGAGGAGGAGGCGTTTTGATGAGTAGGGTAGTTAGGATTTTTCTAGACTAGGTAGATTAGCGTTAGGTTAATTAGATTACGCGGCTCTCTCCACTCCACCATCAATCAAGGAATATATGTGCTACATGATCTACCAACGGAGGCATGTTATAATTTAATTTAATTTAATTTAATCGTGATAGTCACGGCAGATTTTGGAGCCCAGGTCTACGCAAAAGTTAATTACGAGCCCCGACGTCAGCCATGGCTTTCTCGTGGCTCGTGGCCCCCATTTTAGCCAGAAATGGTACATATGTCAGATTTGTTTCACAATATGTCGTGTTTTAAAATTTTAATTAAAATTATATTATAACATGACTCCGTTGGGAGATCATACTTTCTCCCAATTTCTGGCCTGCGCTGGTTGTCTCCTTGATGCATAGCTCGTATTCCAAATTGCTTGTGGGTGGGGGTGAGCGAAGCGGCGAAAGCTAACCAAGCTAACTCTAAATCTACGCTACAAAAAATATGTCGTGTATTGCAGCTCAATTACACCCAGGGTTGGAAGCCACAGAAGAGATGGCAGACTAGTCATTGCACGTCCAGGCCCACACGCTGCCAAGCCCCTGTGGGCAAGCCCCCCTCCCCCCCCCTGTGCAAGAGGCCAGGGGCGCTTTCCTGAGTACAGTCAGCCAGGATTTTTGTAGCTAGCTTAGGTTCGATCGAAATCGCTCAGTTAGTTTTTCACAAACTCCTAATAGGGGCCAACAGTCATCTCACTTAAGTCATCTCTTGGCGAGTCAGAGCGATTGCAGCAGTGGTGATCACGCGAGTTTGTTTCTCACCAGGCTCGAGGTACCATATTCCGGATATGGCCTGCGCTGATTGTCTCTTTGATACTTGACTGGGCAAGAAAATAAAAGATGCGTAAATAGTCAAGTCTCACTTACTAAAAGTATTTATACCTCACTTCACCTCTCCCCCTCCCAAGCCGCAAGTGTCACCACAAGGCCGGCTTGAATGGGACACGTGTGCAAAGGGGGGGCCGGGGGGAAATGGCAGATTCAGGGCCCGCAGCCGTTACAATGTGCAGCTCCCCAATCAAGGTATTGATGTCGGTGCATGGGACAAGCAGTCAAAATTAAAATGTATATCCATCACACAAGGTGTTTCCGGCCCCATCGTCTAGGTCATCTACTCGCTCTAAGCGTTAGCCAGCCATAATGTTTACGAACAAGGCTACATATCTCCATCTCCATTCATATGATCCATCATCATGAACGACTCGAAAACACGGATAAGATAATGACAGGCTCGAGCTAGCTACTAAAGTCTTGATTCTCCAGATTTCTGGCCTGCACTAGTTGTCTCAACGATATCCATGGCCGGGATTCCCCCCAGCCGGTTGCAGGGGCCGGCCTCACCAGGGCACGATACTCCAGTGGGCCGCTGAACCACAAAATCAATATGAGACAACCACAAAATGAATAGACTGGCGTGCGGCTTGGTCGTATGTGGGAGAGTGGTCCACGGCATGTATGCGGGATCGTGGAATGGAAGAGCTAGCTAGCTATAGGCAGTCGGTAGCAAAAGAATGCACGTGCAGGAGCTGCACGGTCGATTTTGTGATGGTCCAGATTCTCCAGATTTCTGGCCTGCGCTGGCTGCCTCACTGATACTGTTTTTGATAAACTGCGCATGCGTCCAGGCCTCACTCTTAATGTTAGCCGCTCACAAATCACACCTACCATGCCGTGCACACTTGTGCCCCCATTCATGCACTAGATTTCCACTGTCTCAGAGACTAAACGTTGTATTCTGAAGGTACGTGTAGCTCATAATTGTCTCGCATACAGACATCCTAGGTGTCTCATTCATCCCAGTAAGCATGAACCTGGGTGCACATCCGTGTATGGACTATGGAGCTGGGCACGCAACCCAGGTCAGAAGGCATTATGTAGCACGCCGGCCGCCTTTCCGTCGCTGGGGAACCTCCTCCCAGCCCTCCGCCACCTCCTCTGCGGTCAAGTTGGAAACAGGTGGTTCTCGGGCCCTTGCTTCCGTGGAAGGCATCTGTGCCTCTACCACCATACCTTCCACCTCCATGTCCACATCCCTGCTGGTGTCCGATGGCGCCGTTGGGGCCATGGCCGTTTCGTCCACCTGGTCCCGTACGTGTGTGCCAGCAGCAACGGTGCAGTTCCACAAGCGAGCAGGATGTTTCCCCCCCAATGCATCCAGGCACAGCACAGGTATCAGAAAACGCAAGAAGATGAAGGAAATACCATTTCCATAATAGGCACGTGGTGATAACCGGATAGTGGATGGAATAGTGGATCTTGTCCACAAGAAGAACTGGCAGCGGGCCTGGAAATGGGTGGCATGCTACATAAAGCCTGAGCATGCGCATCTTTGAAAGTCTACAATCTAGAAAGGAAACTATCAAAAGAACTCAATGAACGTGGATAAACCGAGGCCGCCTTGGCCTTGATGTGATTGGTGCATTTCCTCACCTTTCAACCCACCACAAGTAGGACGCCACAGCCCTGTCCCCTCACCAGGGTTAAACTGCCTGTGATGGCAGCGGCATGCTGATTCCTAGCACCGCACACTAAAGCTAATAAATTCCCACCCAATCTAATAAATGTTCAGGAATGGCGTGTTTGCTTGTCAATAACCACATCAGCGCCAAATAGCAGAACTACCGCTCAGCGATACAGCCCAGGGCTCACTGAGAGCGTTGCATGTGTGTTGGCGCCGCATGCACGTGTGCATTCCCTTGCCTACCTGGCGTGACGGTCCTCCCGCGTTGTCTCGTCGAATGGCCGCCAGGGCAGCATAGTCCCCTCGCGTGCAGCAGCCAAATGCCTCCAGCAATACTTCTGACACCTGCGACGAGCGGAACAAGGGTGCGAGCAGAGCGAAGGGCGCATGTAATACGCGATCATTAGCGCCCACGAGAAAAAAGCACGAGCGCAGTTTTAGCTGAGCAACAGAATTCGCAACAGGAGAGGCACACCTGGCTAACAACTGGCAAGGATCCGCGTTTGTACACACTTCCCGGATGCTGGCCATCCGGTCCACCGTCTTTAGGACATATCATACCTCTTGCAGGCTTCCATCCTCTATTTCAGCGTTGAACGCCCCGATCATGCCTTCATCCAGTAAATCCTCGAGTTCATCTGCCCACTTTCTCCCTGCACGTCACAACGCATCCCAGGTCAGGTCAGGTCAGGTCAGGTCAGGTCAGGTCAGGTCAGGTCAGGTCAGGTCAGGTCAGGTTAGATCAGAAAGCACAGCAGTCCGTCGAGCCGTCAGCTCATGATAGTCGAATCAAATACATCTCCCGCACTGCAGATACACAAAAACAACTCCCCAGGACACAACGTCCGGTAATGCACCACGTACCCTTTTTTTGAAACCACGCTAAAACTTCCTGTCTTAAATTTTCGGCCTTTTCGGCGCTGTTTTGACCGCCCCATTCGTTCTCCACAGCTAGACGCAAGGCTGTCCATTGCCGAAAAACTGTCCGAACGGCCTCATCAAACATACAAACTGCCTCCTGCGTAGGAAGAGTAATAATGGGAGGAGGGGGCTCCAGGATGACGCCACTTCGTAGCTCCATGCTTGGCTGGAAAGAATCCTTCGATGCTCTCTAGCCAAGACTGATGACCCTATGTGATTAGCAAATTCGTAAGAGGCGAATGGCGATACACATTTAATTAACACCGTAAACTGGTTTACCAGAAATCGGCACGCAAAGATCAGCGGCTGTCGAAGCACTTTGGGGGCGCACGGAAAATTTGGAAGCAAGCAATGAACAGCACAATGCTGCCGCCGTCACCATGAGATTGGACGTCTTGCTGAGTTGCTGCAGACGTCTTGTTTTTGTTGTGATTTCCGGGTAAATGGGTATTTTTATTAACCAATAGGAATATCATTAGGTTTTTGTTGTGATTCCTGTTGGATACCGTAGTTATAATAACGTACAGGCCGTAAACATTTCGTGTCAGTTCTGTACTTTTGTAACAAACCTAGGACCGTTGCTTGCCGCAAGATTCCAGGTTGGCATGGCAGTGATGGCACGTGGTTACCTGGCTGGCAACTTGGCATGATTCCGAACTCCCGCGCACGCTTCAACGGGTCGTGTGCGTGCGAATCTGTGCGAATACGCCGCAAAGGGGTTTGGTGTTCAGCCTCGACTGCATTCCCGCATTTTCTCCTCCGAACGGTGCACATCATCCTCGTGAATCCTTCACAAGCGCGCCTATTGTCGACTCCCTTGTTCCAGATCAATCAAATGGCATTTTCTAATCGTCTGCGCTGATAGGATCTTCATAGCTCTTACGATCCCTTGCGTGCTACAGGCGTCCTCTGCTTGCAATGGCAACGACTAGGAAGCGAGTTCACACTGAAAAGCTCACCGATAGCGGCAGCGACGAGCCCCCTCCTTTAGCGGCGATTCCGACAAGGGATGACGAGTCCGCCGACAGCGACAGTGACGAGGCCCCTCCTTTGGTGGAAATTCCGAGAACGCCACCACCACCATCATCTTATGAGCATATAAAAGGAATTGTTAAGGCTGTTGTAGTTTCGTACATTATCATGAACGCAGTCTTCTACGTCCAGTTTCTGTTGAAACCCGAGCATGTTCACCGATCCAACCTTGCGGACCAGCCCCTGCTATCGATTAGAGAAAATGTACCGATTCAAGTCGAAAAGCTAAAGGAATGCTGCAGCCAGCATCCACTTACTTTTCCTGGAGGACGCTCGAATGGGACCTGCGGGGGCTGGCAATCTAAATTCAGCCGGCAAGGCGAGGATCAGCTTCTCGCCGTTCCAGGCTTTGCTTGCATTAAGCCATTCTTTGACGCGCTAAAAACCGTGGAGGCCAACTCCTTTGTCCTAAAACTGGTCATGTGCGGGTCGCTGGAAGGGAGCTTCCCCGACACGACTGCGGTGGACCTGCACCAGGCGGGGGACTTCCCGCTGGACAGCAAAGAAAAATACGTGCCACACCAGGTGGACCTCCTCTACGTTCACGTGCCTCCGTTCGTGGACGGCGGATCTCTGGACCTCTACCCGTACACCGAGAGCTCATCCTCTAGGTCCCCCTTCCCCAGCAAGCGTCGCTTCGGCGTCCCTGATGAGCGCATCCACCCTGAGCAAGGCAAGCTGCTCACCTTTCGCGGTGATGCCTTCCAGCGCACCATGGTGGTCACCTCGGAGGTCGCGGACACTGAGGTGTGGAGCCTGCTGCTGGAGCAGTACCGGCTGCCAGAAGTGGTGGCGCAGAAGGCTGCGCCCTGGCAGGTTGTCCAGGTGAAAAGGTTTGAAGCCGTCTGAAGAGCAAAGACGGTGCGCGCTTCTACCGTGTAAACACTTTATGGAGGGGTACCCAAAGAAGATCGCATGGCAGCACGGCGTGTGCCCCTACCTTCCACGCACTGGGCATTGGAACACCCTAAGAGGCAGTGTTTTTTTTAGTGGCGATACACCGCCAAATGTGGCGGTGTGGCACTTTTTTTGGCAAAATGTGGCGGTGCCACCCACTTGGACAGGGCACCCAAGAAGCCACAATTTGGCCGTGCTGTTCTACTTTGTAGTTTCGTTTCGCCACAGGGTGGCCGTGCCTGAAGTTCACTCTAGTACAGGCTACGCCACAATTGGCGGTGTCAGCCGGTCTTCCGGCCGGCGTTCCGCCACAAGCCTCCCTAGTACTAGAACTACTATGAGTATTACTATGACTGACTGACTTACTGACTGCATAGTGCATGTACGTAGAGCCCGGCCAAGTGCCAAGTGGCAAGTGGCCCGCTGCCAGAGACCAGAGTGCACTGTGCAGACTGCAGCTTGTGTGCATTTTCTGGCTTCAGCTGGCTGGCGGCCTGGCGGCTGGCGCCTCAGTTCCAGTCACTCGCCAGCCATACAGTACTGTACTGCATTGCATTGACTATGTGTTTCGACTTTCGGCACTTCAGTAATCGTTTTGTTAAGCAGTGGCTGTAGTGGTAATCGTTGTTGTTAATTTACCAAGTACGCCCGGCGCCGATGCCTGAGACGGAGACGCTCGCCCGCCTTGTGTACAGGCATTCACGCCTTAAGTTGGGTTCGAGGTTTTTGGTCAACCCAACTTCAGGCGTGAACCCAACTTAAGGCGTGAATGATTCTAATAAATTCTACTAGTTTGAACTTAAGATAATTAAACATACTGTTCTGAACTACTTTGAACTTGGAATGCCAGTACGGCGCCGCGCCGCGCTGACCCCGCTGCCGGTAGGGTCATTTGCTGCACCAAAAAGCCAGCCCGCCACACGTGGCCGTGCCAAGCCCAATTTTAATTGGCTTAAAGCCACACATTGGCCGAGTAAACTGAAGTTTTCATAGTTCGAAACGCCACAAGTGGCCTAGCGCCACTAGTAACGAAAACCTTAAAAAAAACACTGCTAAGAGGCTATTTCCCTTGGGCTTTGGGGTCAGCTTTGGGGTCAGCCTCCTGAGGTGTCGGCGGCGGTTGCTGAGACATGCTTGTTGCACACTCTACCACCAGCAGACACGTGTGTGCGCCAGATGCAAGATGCAAGCGCTGCCGCTTACCACTACAGTGGGGAGCACCTGATACCTATAGACTGGGGGCGAGCCAGCTTGCCTGACAGCTAGCTGAATAATTGTTATAGGCCCTTGACGCTACGGGACAGTACCTTGGAATTTATATGTAAATTTTATACTGGTCAATGCTAGCTAGTTAGTATCAATTAGACAACCACCTATAAATGTGCAGAGAATCCGGACCATGCATCTGTGGTCTGCATGCATGACGGGCCACTTGTGGCGCAGTAAGAGATGCGCTAGCATGCAAGCTAGTCATAGGGCGCAGCTCCCTCCTTGTTGTGTATGGGGGTCATGATCGAGATGCCTTAATATTGGCACCCACGTGACACAGTCACATGTTCTTATTGAATGATTCATTTTTTTATGCATGGTAGCTCGAGCCTGCTCTCATCGTATCTGCACATTTTTTTAGTCTTTTCAAGAGGATTGTGGAAATGAATGAAGGTGGAAGCTTCATAAAGTTTGAAATAGGGCCGGTCCAGGTATAAGTTTCACTAAGTTGTCTCACTTAATAATTGTTAAGTGAGACCTTAACGAACTTATTAATATATGTACATATGGCGTTGGATCGCCATGCGTCCAGGAATAGTTGGACATCTCACTTAATCAGTTTAGAAGAGATCCTTATACTTCTTGATTTAGAATATTTAGGTTGTTTTCGTAGATAGCTAGACCGTCTCACGGTGCGAGACTGAACAAGTCTCGCGTGCAGACACGTGTGTAGTACTCCTACACACAGATCTCGAGTGATTTATCTAGTACCAAATCCGAAAGGCTTGCATCACTCCCCGGACAGGAGAACTTTTGCGGATGACTGTAGGTGTAAGTTGGCGATGCCATGGTAACCGGAGACGTCCGTCCTATAGTCAGCAAAATTGGTGCGAGAGGTCCCCAGTTCGATTCCGGTCGATTCATTTGCAGATCGCGTTTTCCGCGTTTTCCGCGGCCTGGCACTGAACGCAAAGGTTTTCACCTTTGCGGAGTGTCTGATCAGAATAGCTAGACCGGTAGGATTGCGTCATTTGCGTGTACCCTTTTATCCGTCCATCGGGGTTAATGCTCCTCCGGGACTCCCCAATGGGAGCACGAGTTTAATAGTTAATTAATTATATTTCTAATGGCTGTGATCTGATTGGCTAAGACCTGCATGTAGTTATATAAGATCGATGGCATGCGCCGGTTGATATCATCATAACCACTAGACACTCCCGGCCACTTAGGCTCGAAACACACGCCCTGATCAAGCAAGCTGTTTCCGGCCCCACTGTCTAGGTCATTTAACTTCGCTCTACACGTCCAGCCATAGTTGAAATGAGGCATAGTTGTCTCCTTGATATTTTGTCTCACTTCGTAATTAATTTCTAAGGAACATGACTCAGTTGGGAGTACCGATGTGGCACATATCCCTGAGAAGGGGCATATGGCATATGGCATATGGCATACGATAGATGTCGTAGGCCGGTAGCTGATGTAGATAGCTTATAGACCGGTAGGACTGTTTGCACCCACCCATCCATCCATCGGGGTAAATGCTCCGTGACTCCCCAACGGGAGCACGAGTCTACTTATATGCACCAAAAATTAAATTAAATTAAATTATAACATGCCTCCGTGGGGAGGCCATGTAGCACATATTCCATGATGGATGGGGTGGAGGAAGCCGCGTGATCGAACTATCCTAACTCTAAGCTATCTAGAAAATCCTAACTACACTACTCATCAAAACGCCTCCTCCGCTTGGGGGGAGGTGGCTTGCCCACAGGATATGCACTAGATGGGGATGTAATCCTCATCTGAGCTGTCCTCTACTGTAATGGCAGACGAAAGTCATGTTATAATTTAATTTAATTTTATTTTTTTAATTCTACACTACTACTACTGCTGTATTCCCCTAAGCTGGGGCGTCTGCATGGAGGTGCTGGGGCCGCGGGGGTCGCTTGCCAGGGCTTGTGGGCGACGTAGATGGCCGCCCCCGTCCAGTACACCGGCTTCCCCGCCGCGGCCGGTCTGCCGGAGCTGGAGGTACTGGCCGGCCTAGCTAGGTCGGCCATAGCTCCCGCCGCGCCGTTGTTGCAGCGCCAGGGTCCATTCGATCGTCGTCCAGGGTGAAGTGAGTCTTCTCGAGCCGCTTGCGGCGTCTGAGAAAAGAAATCTTGTCCGCCGGGTTCTCAAAGACGAGAAGAAGCGGGGGCGCCCCTGCCTTACCCCGCGAGCGGGGACGGCGGTGGGCGGCCAGCTTGATCTCACCATTAATTGAGGCCCTGATGCGACCAAGGATTTCTCTCTCAAACGCCTGTGCAAGCTTCGGCAGAGTTCTCACCTTCCACCACGTCGAAGTTCTTGACGATGACGTTGAGGCTGCGCTTGGCGAGCACGGCCTCCTCGCGGAGGTCGAGCGTCTGCTGCTGGAGCTGTGCTGCGACGGCAGAGGTGACGTGGAGGTGGTGTGGTGCTAGAGTAATTGAGCATGCCCGCCCAGCCAGGGCTGGGCCCCAATCCAGCCGCTGGCGGGCCTGGCTGGCGATGCATGCTCCTCCTGGAGTGGGAGGAGCATCGCCAGCCAGGCCCGCCAGCACTGGGAGGAGCATCGCCAGCCAGGCCCGCCAGCGGCTGGATTGGCGGCAATGTCCTTCACCGCCTGGGCGGTGAGGCCTGCGGTGTTTTGCAGGCACTCGATGGCGATGTCCTGGATCGAGGCCGGCGCTTGTCGATGTCACGGAGCTGGGCGGTGATGGCGTCGGTGGAGGAGGCGGTGGGGGGGGGGGCGGGGGGTGGAGGCAAGGAGGGTGGAGGTGGCGTTGGAAACGGGCGGGGAGCTCAGCAGCCAGCGTGCGGCCCACAACTGCCACATCTGCAGCTAGGGGCGTCGATCACGTGCTGTACGTGAGATGCCGTCTTGATTGAAGGTGGAGGAGGAAGGTGGATTCAGTCAAGGGGGAGGGGACCCAGAGGTCTTCAGCAGAGCGCGCGTGAAGGATGGTAAAGAGGGCGGCGAGCTGACGGATCAGGCGCGGTCGGGACCAGCCGGGCAGGTGGGATCAGCCGGTCCGTGGCGAGAAAACCGGCCGTCAGGTCCATTGCGGAGGTGATTATACGGACGGAGGCGCGCTGGCACAGGTCAAGGAGGGAGCCAGCGTATGGCCCATAAAACATGAGCTCGACCAGTATCTTGATAGGTGGCATGTCCAAATACTGCTGGGTCTGTTGACGTCAAAGGCCGGTGGAAAATAACCTGTCGACGTCAAAGCGATCGCGCTCATTCGAACAGACCCGGCAGCTAGGTTCGGCTGCATGGGCGGCTGCGCTTCAATGGGCTCAGGCGATGCAGTCAGACTGAGGGCGAGGCATGACAGTCAGACTGAGGGCGAGCTAGGCATGACGCCCGGGATGAATCTCAGGGCGACCACCAGTGCACGACTAGTGTCACCGGCTCACCGCTGCCTGCCGGATATCGACCTAGCTGAGGGCGATCTAAGCTGCAGCCGGAGCTGTAGACGCGTATTTTCAGGGCTTATATTAGCGCAGCCGCCAGGCTGCGTTGCGTAGACTGAGGAGCGTTTGCTCGTCATATATTGCGTAATAGATTCGGAAAATTATATCAGCGTGTGTGTCTTAGAAAGACGAAGCGATTGTGACATTCACAGCCGAATTTGGTGCCCAAACGTGAAAGTTATGAGCTCCGCCGTTAGCCATGGCTACCTCGTGGCTCGATCGTGGCGGCAGACCCCCCCTCTTGGCGGGTACCAACTGCTGGCTCTACACGTATAAGCCAGCCATAATTTCAATGCACAATGCTACGTACACATTTCCATCTCGATCCATTCATATCCATCATCCTGAACGATTCGTGAACGCGGTCAACATAATTAGGGCAGGCTCTAGCTACCATGGTCCGGATTCTCCCCCGATTTCCGGCCTGCGCTGGTTGTCTCCTTGATGTATAAAGTAATTATATATTATGTGAGACAACTATGCCTGGACTCATATGGCGATCCAACGCTGTGGACTTGGACGAGGGTAGTTGTTTGATCAAGAGGAAAGACGTGAAGGCCGCGGGAGCCGCGTGCATGGCTAACTCTGGGAAGACCTGCATGTGGAGGGAGACAGAGGGTAACAAGATTAAAGACCTTTATACAGGGAAAACACACACACATACACACACGGCACAACAACAACAACAACAAAAACAAAAACAAAAACAAAAACAAAAACAAAAACAAAAACAAAAACAAAAACAAAAACAAAAACAAAAACAAAAACAAAAACAAAAACAAAAACAAAAACAAAAACAAAAACAAAAACAAAAACAAAAACAGAAACAGAAACAGAAACAAAAACAAAAACAAAAACAAAAACAAAAACAAAAACAAAAACAAAAACAAAAACAAAAACAAAAACAAAAACAAAAACAAAAACAAAAACAAAAACAAAAACAAAAACAAAAACAAAAACAAAACTAAGAAGGAAAAGAGGGAACGCGTACACCCATACTAGAAGGGGCTACAAATCAGAAAAAGTAAGAAGTATACATTACAAAGGGAAAAAGAAAAAGAAGGAAAGAAGAAAGAAGAAAGAAAATGAATAATAAGTTACTAAGAAGAAGAACCATGAAAAATAAAGACAAATTCATGTCCCACGTAGCTCCCACAAAAACCAGCATCTTCATTAAAACAATAAGTGGAAGCATACATGTGACACTAATTGACATGCCCGGAGGCACGCCGTTCAAGGCCCTTCATGAAGTACGTTGCCCTAGAGGCAACCAAGACAAGGGTGGGTGGGTGGGGAGCAAAGAAAGAGGCCGACAAAACCAGCCAGAGCGGCTTTTAGTCGCAAAACCTCCCTTATCCCTAGCTAACTGACGTCATTAAACCCTTATGTTTAGTGGATGCTAGTAAGACGCTAACCGTACAGACCGGGGGTAGAATATCCCGAATCTGCACGGCTAGTATTAAATAATGCGTAGGTTGTTCTTTTCAGGGGCACTGCACCTCACGCCCCGTTCCGCCCGGGTATAATCAACCCAAGCGCGGAACGCACATTTTATTTAATTCATTTTTCAACCATGCACTATATTGCATCTACTAATCACAAAAGCTCTAGCCAAACAGCTACGAGTAAACACTGCGACCTATAAGCCGCTCATCCAGCGGCCTCTTGTTCCCGCATTCACGTATAGAAGAAACTCCGTTCAAAGAACCCCGATTCATGTCCCACGTAGCTCCCACAAAAACCAGCATCTTCATTAAAACAATAAGTGGAAGCATACATGTGACACTAATTGACATGCCCGGAGGCACGCCGTTCAAGGCCCTTCATGAAGTACGTTGCCCAATCACCCCCGCCCTGGCTTTCCCTTGAAGCCGCACTCCACCTTGCTCGTTGTCACAAGTGACCGCCCTGCCGCAAAACGGGAGCCCCCCCACATCGGGAGGCGTGTGCCCGGCGGCTGTGGATGCATGGCCAGGCCCAAAAAGGCCCAGCGCATTTGCACTGCGATTGCGCACGGCCAGCCTATCATGACCCCTCTCGGGGCCCCGAGTCGGTACCGCTATGGCCGTCTCCCCATAGACCCGGGGTGCTTCGAGAAAAAACGTGGACCTAGCCCAGGCCCCGCCAGCCCGGATGCCCGAGGCCACAGCCCCAGGCACCTGGCTGAACGAGAGTCCGTTCAGCCAAGACCGCATTCCCCCCCGAGGTTTCTATGCGTGGGGAAAAAATTTCTAGCTTAGACGCTTTTCCCATCGCCGTCCCCAGCCCCAACCACCCCCCCCTCGGCGGAAGGCAATTGCAAAGTTTGCTGGCCAGCAGCAATTTCCGAAGAAAAAGCCGCAGGCCGCGGACCGAGACACGGGTCGCCAGTGCCAGCCATCCGGCTCCAACCCGGGGTGCAAGCATCCCCAGGTACGGAGCACCAGCTCGCGCACTGGGCCGACCAAGCGACAGTTGAGCACCTGTCACGGCATCCGGCCCACCAAAGACCCCAAGCTGGGGAAAAGGTGCGGACCGGAGGTAATCTTTTTCTTTTCTTTTAGTTAACCGGGCGAGGAACTACGCCTGGCCGGTTAACAACTGGAAGTCTCACCACTGGCCAAGTGGCCAGTGCAACCAGTGCTTTTGGGATTTTGCTCCGCAGCACCCATAGCTGCGGCTGCCGCCGCAACGACAACGAGCAAAGAAAGAGGCCGACAAAACCAGCCAGAGCGGCTTTTAGTCGCAAAACCTCCCTTATCCCTAGCTAACTGACGTCATTAAACCCTTATGTTTAGTGGATGCTAGTAAGACGCTAACCGTACAGACCGGGGGTAGAATATCCCGAATCTGCACGGCTAGTATTAAATAATGCGTAGGTTGTTCTTTTCAGGGGCACTGCACCTCACGCCCCGTTCCGCCCGGGTATAATCAACCCAAGCGCGGAACGCACATTTTATTTAATTCATTTTTCAACCATGCACTATATTGCATCTACTAATCACAAAAGCTCTAGCCAAACAGCTACGAGTAAACACTGCGACCTATAAGCCGCTCATCCAGCGGCCTCTTGTTCCCGCATTCACGTATAGAAGAAACTCCGTTCAAAGAACCCCGATTAAAGAGTAATAATAATAGTAAAAAAAAAAACAGAAATGGAATACATAAAGAAGGAGGTCATTGCTAGGATATGGTGAGGCACAGGTGATGTTGGAGTTCGATGTTTCAGCGCCAATGGTGCCCGGCCGGGGGTCTCCTATATATTCAACAGGGTCTAAAGCATCGTGCCCAGCTCACTCCTATGAAAAAGTGTAAGGTGAAACTATTAGGGGGTAGGCAGTGAAAAATAAAGACAGGATGAACAAACATAACGTACAGTGAGAGTATCTTCTATCCTCGGCGGCGATGTGTTTGCTTGGACTACATACTTGTGCGCAAGTGCTGGCGCTCTTCCGTCATCGATGCCCGTACGCTGACCACCCCCAGTGTCGCATCGGATCATCGCCTGGTCACCGCAACCTTGCGCCTACGTCTTCAGGCCCCTGCGCGCCGCCGCCCCCGGCCCCGCCCTGACTGGACCTGCTTACGCCCCGTCCGTGGGCGCAGGGAGAAGTGGTCAGCGGATGAGATACGCCGCGATGCAATCAGGTCTGCCTTTGTGGACGCGCAACCTTTGATGTACCTGGACGCAGATCGCGGTCACTGTAGATCTCACGCCACCCTACGAACTGTTCATGCGATCGGTGGAGCTAATTGGCTCTAAGCTTCTCCCCGAGCAACCCCGCGCCCGACCAGCCCCGCTCTACCTGCGCGACGCCCGGGTAGTTGCCGCCCGGCTGGCGCTAGCGCAGGCCCGCCGCCGCGGGGAGGACCTGTACCCGTACCAGGAACGGCTTACTCAAGCATATACTGCCGCACATGCGGAGGAGGTGGAGACACTTGCCGCCGAAATCAATCGCCACACGGCCGCCAACCAGCACAAGGCGGCCTGGCGCTCCCTCGACCGTCTCACCGGACGCCGGGAAACGCAACGGGCTGACATCCCAGGCACCCCCAGTGAACGCCTTGAGATTTGGTTCAGCTCCCAGGCCAAACTATCAGGGGCCCCTGGCCCGCCCCCCCGCTTGACCCCGCTGCAGCTGCACGCCCTGCGGCCAGCCGAGGCGGCCCCATTGAGCCCCCGCAGGCGCCCACCAGCGAGACGGACTACCTGGTCCCACCGCTCTCCGGCCCCTGGTGGACGGCCCCCACGACGAGTGGACTCCCCAGGAATGGGCTGCTGCCATCTCCACCCTCCGCAATGATGCTGCCATGGGAGTGGACAATATTTCACCGGAGGTGGTTAAGATGCCTGAGCTTGAGCCTTTCCTCCGGGGTGTTTGCAACCGGATTCTACGAGATGGCCTCCCCCCGCCGACGTATTGGAAGACCGCTGTCCGGGTCATGCTCTACAAGGGCAAGGGGTCCGCCGCGGATACCGGCAACTACCGCGGCGTATGCCTCCAAAGCTGCGTGCTGAAAGTCTTCATGCGTCTCCTGCTGAACCGCATGCGCGCCAGCCTCGATCCCCACCTAGGTGAGTCCCAGATGGGCTTCCGTGTTGGTCGCAATTGTGTTATGGTCACTATTACCGCGCGCCGCCTGATCGAGGAAGTGGGCCGCCTGGCCCCCGGCCTCTTGCCATTGCTATTGATCTTCGTGGATTACACCAAGGCATTCGATACGGTTATATGGGACGCCCTGTGGGTGGTCCTTCACCTGTTCCGTGTCCCATCGTACATCGTTGAGATCATCCGCCAGTTCTATGAAGGGTCCCAAGCCCAGGTCCGTACCGCCGACGGCGTCACTCCGGCGTTCCCCTGCACACCGGGGTGTGGCAGGGCTGTGTGCTCTCCCCATATCTATTCATCATTATGGTGGACTATATTATGCGGCGTGCACAAGCCCGCTTCGCCCGGGTGGAGGGGCGCCCGCCGGGGATCGAGGTCACGGAGTACGCCAGCTACGGCGGGGTTGACCCACCCTACCGCCTGAGCGATCTGATCTACGCTGATGACACGACACTCGTGGAAACCCCAGAGTCAGCCCAACTGTGGCTAGACAGCTTATCACTGGAAGCGCGGGCGGTGGGGCTTATGATCAGCAAGAAAACGGAGGTCATGGCCATCGGCTTCCCTGCTGGGATAGCCCCACCCACCCTCCTCTTGCTGGACGGCAGCCCCGTCCCCCCGGCGACTCGCTTCAAGCTCCTTGGCAGCTGGCTTCCCTCCACGGCCGACGACATCAACACCCGCATTGGCCAGGCCTGGGCGGCCCTCCGCCGCCTCGACAGGTTCTGGACCTGTCGCTACCTGAGTGAGCGACGCAAGCGCATTCTGTTCAAGGCCCTTGTCCTCAGCATCCTCCTTTATGGCTGCGAGGCGTGGACCCTGGACCAGGCGCTGAGCCAGCAGCTTGACGGCACCGTCACTCGAATGCTCCGTCATATCCTCGGCGTCCGCTACCAAGAACGCCGCACCCGGGCCGAGCTCTACTGCGAGCTCCCTCTTGTCACCCATACCATCCGACACCGCCGCCTCCTCTTTGCCGGCCATCTTGCCCGCACAGACCAGGTGAATACCGATGTGGGCCCTGCCGGGGGGCTTAAGACGGGCCAACCAGGTAGACACCTCCTCCTATGGCAGGGTCCCCTTGTCCCATCGCAACCCACTGGCAAACTTGCGCGCGCCGGGCACCGGCGCGGCGCGACCCGGACCTATGTGACACAACTGCTTGAAGATGCAGGGCTTCTGGGACTATCCGTACTCCGCGCCCGCATGATTGACAAGGAGAAATGGGCTGCCATCTGCGACAAGCACCTTCCCGAGGGGTATGCTCCTGTTTTCTCCCCACGGGCCCCGCGGCCCGTTGCTAGCCAGGGTAGAAGTCCGCAGGTGGAGGTTATTGGTCCTGAGGATAGCCGCTACACTACCGCCTCGTCTGCCATTACAGTAGAGGACAGCTCGGATGAGGATTACATCCCCATCTAGTGCTTAACGGTTGGGGGATGATGCAGACGATATTTGTTTAAACTTTTGTGTAATTATTTTTCTAATGAGATTAGCATAGTACTCCGTGGCATGCCTTTGCGCATGACACGCAAGTACTTACTTACTTACTTAGTGAGAGTACAGTGTAAGAAAGAGGAGAATGAGGCACAAAGATCGAGAAGTGGTAAAGTAGAGAAAAAAAGAAGGCAAGAAAGAAGTAAACAATTAATAAAATTATAAACAATAAAGTAATAAAATAATGATAACAAATTAACAATGAAATGAGCCACGAGCCACGAGGTAGCCATGGCTGACGGCGGCGCTCATAACTTTCACGTTTGAGCACCGAATTTAGTCGTGAATATCACAATCACTTCGTCTTTCTAAGACGCACATGCTGATATAATTTTCCGACGCTATTACGCAATATACGATGAGCAAACGCCCATCGACGCAACGCAGCCTGACGGCTGCGCTCGGCAATGAAAATACGTCTGCAGCTCCGGCTGCAGCTTCGCCATCAGGGCCGGAAGGCAGTGGTGACACTAGTCGCGCACTGGTGGCCGCCCAGCACCCTCCCGGGCTTCCTGCCTCGCCATCGGCCTCGCCAGACCCTAAACGCAGCCGCTCATCCTTTCCACGCGAACCGCGTTTCAAGTATTGTACAACTCCTTCCATGCCGACGATCACGACTGGTTCAACAACATTTCTCCGGTCGCTGCTATGCATTGCATTTTCTTCGGGGACTACGCCTCGCTTCTTGAGCTGTGCCTCCACTTTCACAGCATCCACCGCCTACTGGAATTTGACGGCACTGATTTTAAACAGAGCCGCGAACTGCTGATGACGAGCTTGTACCCCCGGCCCGAGCTTCAGCACATGATTCTCTGTTCCCTGCTGACGAAGTCTGACGGCGAGATCTTGGCCCCCACCATCTCCGCAGCCACATACCGCTCCATCCTCACGGAAGCCTTTCAGCAGCACGTGACCCCCCTTGCCGCAGATGTGGCGGCAATGGGCGGCACGCTGGCTACTGAGCTCCCTCACGTTTCCACCACCGTCACCTCCACCTCCACCCTCCTCGCCTCCACCTCCACTGCCACCTCCACCTCCACCGCCGACATCAAAAAAGCCCAGCTCCTCGACATCGACCAGCGTCTTAAGAACAATGCCATCGCTATCGAGGTCCTGCAGAACACCGCAGGCCTCACCGCCCAGGCAGTGAAGGACATTGCCGCCAAGCCAGCCCCGGCTGGCCTGGCCGGCGACGCTCCTCCCATCACCACCTGGGCGGACATGCTTAAGCAACACACCACCTCCACCACCTCCGCCGTCGCAGCCCGGCAGCTTCAACGGCAGACGCTTGACCTCCGCGAGGAGGCCGAGCTCGCCAAGCGCAGCCTCAACGTCATTGTCAAGAATCTCAAGATGGAGGAAGGTGAGAATTCCGAGAAGCTTGCGCGTGCTTTTGAGAGAGAAATCCTTGATCGCATGGGCCTTACTGCATGGTGAGATCGAGCTGGCCGCCCACCGCCTTCCCCGCGCGCGGGATAAGGCCGGGCCGCCCCCGCTCCTTCTCACCTTTAAGACCCCGGCGGACAAGATTTCTTTTCTCAGACGCCGCAAGCGGCTCGAGAAGACTCTCTTCACCGGCCCTTGACGACGACTTGACCCTGGCGCAGCAACAACGGCGACGGGAGCTATGGCGGACCTACCTCCAGCTCCGGCAGACCAAGGCGGGGCAGCCGGTGTACTGGAAGGGGGCGGCCATCTACGTCGGCCACAAGCCCTGGCAGGCGACCCCCGCGGCCCCAGCGACTCCAGACGCCCCAGCTTAGGGGAATACAGCAGTAGTAGTGTAGAATAGATAGACCGTGGCCATGTACATGTACGCCTCCTAGAGGCCCTATCCCAGCTAAGCCACGCGCTTTATTTAATCATATGTACATGTGTGCCTATGATGAGCCACACTCCAGATGATGCCTAGCTTTATTTAGTTATGCTGTGCCCATGCAGGGAGTACCTCTCTGCTGAGACGCCATGCCCTAGCTTCTTTGTATAGCTATGCTGATCTTCCCCCCCATCAGTGACAGGCTCCCCCTTCGCTGGGCATAGCTTGAAGATCATGGGGATGCACGTACGTGCCCTGGTGCACCTAGAGCAAGGGTCCTTTACATCCCCACCCTTGCAGGAAGTAGCTTAGTTAGGATGTATGATAGGCCATATGCCCCCTCTCAAGGGCTATGTGCTACATATACTCCCAACGGAGTTATGTTACAATTCAATTCAATTCAATGAAATGAGAAGAAAAATAATGATGATGAGTGAGACAAAGTTTACTAATGTTTGAAAAGTGTATAGTAGTATATTATTACGGCGGGCTACAATTAAGGCGGATCGATCGGGCTGAGCGGGCCAAGATCACGGCCTATGGCCGGGGACGTCGGGCACCACCGTACGTGTGGTGCCCTTTAATTGTCTTGGAGGAGTTCGGGGCCATGGGGACCCTGACCGCCGGCTCCGGGAGGACCGCCTGGACCTGCTGGAGAGCCAGTGGGCCCTAGCTAGCTTGGTCAGCGCGGACCTGGCCGGACATCGTATTGGCGCCGAACGCCTTTCGGTAGCGATTACCCAGGCTATGGCTGACATCTTGCTTCGCCGCACACGAGCTGACTTTGCGGCGCAGCTAGCACGGTTATTAGGCTGTTTTACTTCATTCCGCGGTGCACATGGATATCGCGTGTCCCATGCCGGCTGTAGTTGGTTCGTCGTGGTATCTCTTGTCATGTAATTAGCGTTGGCTTTGTTTGTTTTTACGTGGGTCGGTGGGTGCCTTTACTCTGATGTAAGTATTTATATTTTTTAAATATATATGTCGAGAAGCTTTATTGCACCCACAGGGGATGCTGGATCGTTTCGGCGCGGGTCTGATACTGTGCCCCCGGCCTATTAATTCATGCATACCTGTGGCACGCACGATCGCGAGGGAAGGGGGGGGATCTCTGCCCCCTGCCTGTTGTGCACGTACACTCAGGCCGGGTCCTCGATCAGGACTGCACTTTGGTGCTCCTGTACGTGCACTTTGGTGCTCCTGCACTTTGATGCTCCTGCACTTTGGTGCTCAGGAGCTGTGCACTTTGGTGCTCGTGCGTTTTCGTGCTCCCAACGTGACTCGATCCCCAACGGAAGCACGTGTCTAATTATATAATGAATGACTTTGAAAGGTCAATACATGTATATTACGGTTAGTGTGTGGCAGCCATGCCTAGAATTTAATTTGTTAGCAATGCTTGATCAGCCTTGCGACCATACATAGTCATGACGTGCACCGCTATAACGCACGGTACACAGCCATGCAGCGCCATAGCCTTATATAGCTTAGCATGATTAGTACAGCCAGCCTTATTAGGAGCATATTATGTAACTCCGTTGGGAGTATATGTAGCACATATCCCGGCCTTTTTTGCGTGTCATGCGGCCTAGCCCATGCCGGCCGGCTCGCCACGAGGTAGCCATGGCTGACGGCGGAGCTCATAACTTTCACGTTTGATCGAGCACCGTCGGAATTTAGCCGTGAATATCACAGTCGACGCGTCTTTCTACGACGCACATGCTGATATAATTTTCCGACGCTATTACGCAATATATGGCGAACAAACGCGCCTCGATGCAACGCAGCCTGGCGGCTGCGCTCGGCAATGAAAATACGTCTGCAGCTCCGGCTGCAGCTTCGCCATCAGGTCCGGCAGGCAGCGCTGACACTAGTCGTGCACTGGTGCTCGCCCAGCCCACCGGGCTTGCCTCGCCATATCTGCATCGCCATCTGGAACCCAAGCGCAGTCACTCTGCTGAGCCGGCGCCGGCAGCACTGCATGGGACGAGATCTCCTTTGACATCAACGCATATGGCTTCTGGAAGCGCGGTCCCGGAGTCTTCATGGAAGACGTGTTTTTCGGCACGTACTCCTCGCTTCAGGACCTGTCTGTGCTTGTACCTGTGCTCCAACAACCGCGGCCGCTGGCCAGGTGCATGGTCAGCTTGCCGACCCCGTCGAGGATCTCCCGCGCGTTGGCCGCATGAATCGCCCCAAGCTCGAACGCTTCGCCCTCTGCTCCCAGGCTCCTCGGGCGCTAGCTCCGACGTCGAGACCTGGGCCCCCCATGCACCACCGCCCCCCACCGTTGCGACAGAATCCATCGTCCGCGCCCTCCTTGAGGAAGCTTTCGAGCAGCACGTGACCCCCCTTGCCACAGATGCATGTGGCCGGGCAATTGGAGGCACGCTGGCTGCTGAGCTTCCCACCATTTCCACCGCCACCTCCACCCTCGTCGCCTCCTCCACCGCCACCCTAGCTCCCCTCCTCTGACGCCATCACCGCCCAGCTCCGCGACATCGACCAGCGCCTCAAGGATAATGCAATCGCTATCGAGGTCCTGCAGAACACCGCCGGCCTCACCGCCCAGGCAGTGAAGGACATTGCCGCCAAGCCAGCCCCGGCTGGCCTGGCCGGCGATGCTCCTCCCATCACGACCTGGGCGGACATGCTTTTAAAAGCAACATACCACCTCCACCACCTCCGCCGTCGCAGCCCAGCTCCAACGGCAGACGCTTGACCTCCGCGAGGAGGCCGAGCTCGCCAAGCGCAGCCTCAACGCCATATACTTGAGAACTTCGACATGGAGGAAGGTGAGAATTCCGAGAAGCATGCACGTGCGTTTGAGAGCAAAATCCTTGCACGCATGGGCCTCCTTGGTGAGATTAAGCTGACCGCCCAGTGACCGCCTTCCCCGCGAGCGGGGTAAGGCCGGGGCGCCTCCGCTTCTTCTCATCTTTGAGAGCCCAGCGGACAAGATTTCGTTTCTCAGACGCCGCAAGCGGCTCGAGAAGACTCACTTCACCCTTTCAAGACGACGACTTGACCCGGCCTGGCGCAGCAACAAAGGCGACGGGAGCTATGGCCGAGGTCCCTACCTCCAGCTCCGGCAGACCAAGGCTGGCCAGCCGGTGTACTGGAAGGGGGCGGCCATCTACGTCGGCCACAAGCCCTGGCACGCGACCCCCTCGACCACCGCGGCCCCAGCGACTTCAGAAGCCCCAGCCTAGGGGAATACCATGCAGTAGTAGTGTAGAATAGATAGACCGTGGCCATGTACATGTACCAAAGAGACAACCAGCGCAGGCCAGAAATCGGGAGAATCCGGACCATGGTAGCTCGAGCCTGCCGTTATCTTTTCCGCGTTTTCGAGTCGTTCGCCTCCTACAGGCACTATACTAGCTAAGGCCACGCGCTTTATTTAACCACGTACGTACATGCGTGCCGATGATGTGCCACGCTCCAGATGATGCCTAGCTTTATTTAGTTATGCTGTGCCCATGCAGAGAGCTGCTCTCTGCTGAGATGTCACGCTCTAGCTTTTGTACATAGCTATGATGATCTTCCCCCCCATGACAGGCTCCCCCTTCGCTGGGCATAGCTTGATAGATCATGGGGATGCAGGTGCCCTGCATGGTGCACCTAGAGCAAGTGTTGTTTACATTCCCACTCTTGCAGGAAGTAGCTTAGAATGCATGTATTATAGGCTCATATGCCCCTTCTCTGGGCTATGTGCTACATATACTCCCTTGGAACGGAGTTATGTTCCTAATTAATTAATGAATTAATATCCCGGCCTATAATACACTCTCGACTACTACTTCCTGCAGGTGGGGGAATTAATGTAAACTGCCACCTACTCTGGGTGCACAAAGGGCACCTGCAGTCCTGCACCACCGTTCGTGATCTATCAGAGCCCAGCCCAAAGGGGGCCCGTCATGGGGTGGGAGATCAGCATGGCTATACAAGAGCTATAGGGCATGGCTTCTCAGCAGAGAGTAACTCCCTGCATGGGCACGGCATACTTAAATAAAGCTAGACATCATCTGGAGGGTGGCACATCATAGGCACACATGCATACATGACTAAAAATGCTAAGGCATCAGCGCTGGTATAGTGCCTGTGAGAAGCCATGCCCTAGCTCTCGTATAGCCGTGATGACCTTCCCCCGGCCACATGGCATGCTCCCCCTTAACTGGGCATAGCGTGATAGACCATGAGGGTGCAGGTGCCCCAGGTGGTGCACCTAGAGCAAGGGTAGCTTACATTCCCACCCTTGCATGCATGAAGTAGCCTAGAATGCCATAGGCCCCTTCTCAGGGATATGTGCTACATTTACTCCCAACGGAGTGATGTTCCTCATTAATTAATAGTGCCTGTAGTAGGCGTGCATGTACAAGGCCGCGGTCTAACTATTCTATACTATACCGTACTGCTGTATTCCCTGTTGTCTCCTTGGTATTCCCAGCCTAAGCTGGGGCGTCTGGAGTCGCGCTGGGGCCGCAGACGTGGTCGCGGGGGTCGCGTGCCAGGGCAGTTGTGGCCGACGTAGATGACCGCCCCCTTCCAGTACACCGGCTGTCCCGCCTTGGTCTGCCGGAGCTGGAGGTAGGTCGGCCATAGCTCCCGTCGCCGTTGTTGCTGCGCCAGGGTCAAGTCGCCAGCCAGCCATGCTACGCCCTAGCTATGCTCTGCTTGCTTGCCCACGCTCCTGGCCATGACTGAATGAGCGTACTCTGCGGCCTGGACGCATGGCGATCCAACGCCGCGGAAGGACTAGTACAGGGTAGATAGATATATATGATATGCTCACATGGGTATAATATTGCACCCACAGAATTCGCCGGATCGTCTTTTGTGTCCGATTGCTGCTGTGGCATGCCTCTGGCATGAAGGAGAAAGGGGGTCTCTGCCCTTTCATCCTGTTGTTCTTCGGTGCGCACTTCTTACGGGACCACGCCCCCATGCCCTTTACAGAAGGGTGTGTGGCAGGGCTGCGTGCTGTCGCCCTACCTGTTCATTATTGTTGTCGAATACGTAATGATTCGAAGGCGCGCAAGCGATTTGCCCGCATCGTGGGCAGGGAACCAGGAGTGCAGGTTGCTAACAAATTCTGGCATGGCGGTGCGGACACGTACGGAGATTCGGCTGGCAGACATTGATCATCTACGCAGACGACACCACCCTCTTCGAGGACACTGAGCACGTGCAGACATGGCTTGACTGCCTGGCTCTCGAGGCCCGTGCAGTGGGGCTTGAGGTCAGCAAGAAGACAGAGGCCCTGGCGGTTGGGCTCACCAACTCACCGCCGCCCCTCGATCTATCTCCTGGACGGCTCTCGAGTCCTGTATCGGGACCGCGTTAAGCTGCTGGGCAGCCTGCTCCCCAGCTGCGAGGTTGATGTGGACCATCGCATCTCCCTCGCCTGGCACGCTTTACGCCAGTACCGGGCCCTGTGGCGCAAGCCCCTGGGCAAGATCGAGAAACAGGACCTGTTCAAGGTCCTCGTCCTTCCTGTTCTCACGTATGGGGCCGAGACGTGGACCCTCACCGCCGACCTGGCCCGCAAGCTGGACGGCGCGGTCACCAACATGCTGCGTTCCATTTTCAGAGTAGGATATGCTGCTCATGTCCGCAATGAGGACCTGTACCATGCAGGGCATGCCCTATATCACCAGCACCAGTAAGCAGCGACGCCTGCAGCTAGTAGGGCACCTAGCTCGCACCAACCAGGTAGACACCTCATGCACGTGCCCCCCGGCCGCAGGACTGCGACCAGCCCAGCCTGGCCGGCACCTCCTGACGTGGGCCGGGCCCAGTGATGTTAGACGCCGCAAGGCCCGCACCTTCAAATAACAGCTAGTAGAGGACATGGGGGGCCTAGGCCTCTCTGTGATTTGGAAGAAGATGATGGACAAGGCCAAGTGGGCCCAGGTCATAGAGGACAACGAGCCCCCCCCAGTGGGGAAGCGCCCGCGTGTGCAATCCCGCGGGAGGCACGCCAGATAGCTCCCCTAGGGCAGCGTGCGGCTGTCTAGATAGATGTTGTAGTTAGAATGCTGTTAGATAGATGTAGTATGTAGCCGATGTAGATAGATTAGACCGGTAGGACTGTTTGCACCCATCCATCCATCCATCGGGGTTAATGCTCCGTGACTCCCCAACGGGAGCACGAGTCTAGTTAATTAATTAATTAATCCTGTTGTGCATTAAAAAAATTAAATTAAATTATTACATGACTCCGTACGTTGGGAGATCATGTAGCACATCATATATTCCCTTAATTGCTGGATGGATGGAGGTGGGCGAAGCCGCGAAGTAGTCTTAAACCGAACTAGTCTAACTCTAAGCTAAACTATCTAGAAAACCCTAACTACTCTACTCAGCAAAGCGCCCATGTTGTGCATATACAGGGATTAAAAGCACTCTGGTGCTCCGTGACTCCCCGACGGGAGCACGTGTTTAATTAATTAATTGGGGAAGGCCCACACTAAATCACTAATCGAAAATTACTTGGGAAATGTTGTCTCGGGCTGAAGGACATGTGCGCCCCTCAATTGCGGAGTTAAATTGGATGTATAATTGAATGAAATACATTATTACATTCCATGCATCGATGCTCGAGTCATCGCGATATCTGAATATCTTACATAATTACAGACCCATCAATTGGAAGATCAGAAAGCTCCAGTGCATCTGCTCTACGACCGGACGTCTCAATCGTACGTAGTGCTTTCGAGTTATAATTACCCTCAATATATGTCTGGAAAATCCACGTGCAGGCAGTGTCAAATGCATGGTATATGAACTAGTTATGTACATGTCAAGATGATGACAGTCAAGCGAGGCCATACATGTTGACGGACAAGTGAGCCTGTAGACCTACGTCGATCCCCAGTTCCTCGATGTCGTGCGCAGCCCCGATATCATCAGATTTCCAATCCCCAACGGCCGTCGGCTCCGCAAAATCCACGTTCGCGATTAAACAGTGCAACCGCGCGGGCCGTTCTAACTTGTAATCCACCTATATAGTGGGCTCCGTCTCGTCACCGTGCGTTCGCATCAACAGGACAGCCACGGGTGTCGCGACGTCTCGGACGCTGTGCACTACACGCATCATCTCGGTCATCGCAGCCGTCGAGCACGTCACAAGCATCAATTATTCTCTGGACGAATTCTCGTGACCGTGTTGATATTAATGTCTGCCAACTTGACGACTGTGAACAGCAGCCTCACGCACGTCCGGTCCATCCGACTCCGTCAGGCGGTGTTGCGAATGGCGTCCTGCGTGCAAAAACCAGTACATGAAAAACGAGGACAAAAATGTTAGCCCGTTACGCAGATTTGTCTGTAATTCCGCTTACAGCAGTATTAACCACCCGTTACGCGGATTTCGGGCAAGTGGGTATCCTCCTACATTACATGTATCCAATTATGGACGGGAGATTTAAAATGGGAAACAAGTATCAGCGAACCCAGAATCAAGGTATCCACGCAACGGTTTTGAATAAACGGCTATGTACATATACAGTACGTGTGTGTGCAGCCGGCCCCTTGCGTGCGCGGTGTATGTACGTGTGTGTGCAGTCGCTCCTTGCGTGCATGGTGTGTGTACCTGTGTGTGCATGCCGGCCCTTGCGTGCATGGTGTGTGTACGTGTGTGTGCAGTTGCCCCTTGCGTGCGCGGTGGATGTACGTGTGTGTGCATGCCGGCCCTTGCGTGCATGGTGTGTGTACGTGTGTGTGCAGCCGCCCCTTGCGTGCATGGTGTGTGTACATGTGAGTGCAGTCGCTCCTTGCGTGCTCGGTGTGTGTACGTGTGTGTGCAGCCGCCCCTTGCGTGCATGTACATGTTTGAAGAAATAAGCAATAGTGAATGGAATAGTAAAAAGAAAATCATTCCAGCATATGTATGTACAAGTTTTTAGTAGTACACTATGACTATCGTCAAACATAACAATTTTCTATATTTTCATACACACACGAACAACACACCCAACACACACACGCTATGTTTGCACCCAAGACACACACCAACACCTAAAAACAAGACACCAACACACAAGACAGCCAACACACACCCAACACACACACACCCAACACACACAGAACACACCTAAGTCACACACAACACACATGTACCCCCCCCCCCACACACACACAACACCATGCAACACAAGAAAGTTGACATGCACACAACACACACACACACACACACGCCCCAACACACACAACACACACAAAAGACACACAACACACATACCCGACACACACACACACACACACTATGTTTGCACCCAACGTACACCCACACCCAACACCTACTAAAAACAAGACACCAACACACAAGACACCCAACACACACCCAAGACACACAATCACACACACGCAACACACACAGAACACACCTAAGTAACACACAACACACACGTACATCCCCCCCCCACACACACAACACCAACACATGACAATTAACATGCCACAACACACACACTGACACACATGCCCCAACACACACACACATGCCCCAACACACACACACATGCCCCAACACTGCACACACAACAACACCCAAACACACACCACACACACACAAGACACCCAACACACATACCGAAAACACGCACACACAACACCTACTAAAAACAAGACACCAACACACAAGACACCCAACACACACCCAACACACACACACACACACACACAATGTTTGCACCCACGTCACACACACCAACACCTAAAAATAAGACACGAACACACAAGACACCCAACACACACTTAACACACACACACACACAATGTTTGCACCCACGACACACACACCAACACCTAAAAATAAGACACCAACACACAACACACGTACACGTACATCCCCCCCCCCCACAACACCAACACATGACAAATAACATGCAAACAACACACCACACAACACGTACACACACACGCAACACACACCTAGGTCAATCACACACAACACACACAAAACACACCTAAGTCACACACAACACACACGTACACCCCCCACACACACACCCAATACCAACACACAAGACACTTGGCACCCCCCCCCCACACCCACACACCCACACCCACACCCACACCACACATCCAACACACACAACACACACAAAAGACACACAACACACATACCCGACACACACACACACACACTATGTTTGCACCCAACGTACACACACACAACACCTACTAAAAACAAGACACCAACACACAAGACACCCAACACACACCCAAGACACACAATCACACACACGCAACACACACAGAACACACCTAAGTAACACACAACACACACGTACATCCCCCCCCCCCCCACACAACACCAACAGTTGGTTGGAGACCCATCTAGGGTCCACATGGGTCCTCAGAGATAGAGGATCTTGTACAGATTACTACAATATACTTTATTGTAGTATTGGGCCAATGGCTGTACTTCACTAGTACTCGCCAATGGGATAACGCCACGTAGAATATGTGGGCGTCTCCCAGGCCTCCACGTCACCGGCTGGTCAAGGGCCGGTGTAGTACTGTCAATAGGACTGAGCCGACTATCGGCCTATTATGTATGCGCATCTGCCTTGGTACCTCCTAGAGGATTCTAGAAGTATCTAACACGCGGCATGCACTGAACTACACGGAATGCATGTCCACGTAGGATATTCAGCAAGACTGATGAAGGTGCCAAGCGCAATAGAATATATGCGCAACGAAGACGAATTATGCAGCAACGACAATAACGTATGAGAACAATAAACACAACGTTCATTTCATGCTTTCTGATTTACATCGCATTCCATTTATTTGCAACTTGTATTCATTGCAATGTCTTCGGACGACAATCTTTCAGAGCAGAGGTCTGGCCCTGGTGAGCACGGACCGGCTCAATTTTCTGTCGACCCTGGCCCAGGCGAGCACAGGGATGACAATAAGAATATGTCCGACCAGCCCCGGGAGGAGGGCTGCGGGCAGGGAAGTACTAGTAGTGACAACCAGCGTGCGCGTGATAAAGTGCTTCGGCGGGAGACCTTGCTTCAAGAGGCGAAGCTGCTGTCGGCAATCAAGAAATGGGTTCCAGCCCCGCTGGTGCCTGGTGCTATTCAAGCAGACCGGGATCGCTTTGTAAGCTCTCTTGGGCCGTTTTTCCGCAGGCTCGCGGGCAACCGAGACATCATTCCGGACTGGCTGGAGTTTCTTCGTGGAACCCCGCTGGGAGACCGCGAGAAAAACCACCCAGAGTGGATTTCGCTGCTGGATAGAGCACAGCGTCTGCGGTGGTCGCCGTTCGAGTTTCTGCGCCGAGCGAGGGAGACTTTTCTTCGTTCTATCACTGCCAAAACCTGCGACGAGATCGAGGAATTTGTAGATGCAAAGCCGAAGCCCGGGCAGACCATCATCGAGCACCTCAACTCTTACTACGACATGCTGGAGAAGCAGGGGCTCCGGTGGCCTGACGAGGCGGTGAATCTCCGATGGATCCAAAACTGTGCTCTGTCCGAATCCGAGAAGCGGAATTTGGTCGCCAACTGCCGCGGTTACCTGTGCGACACTCACCGATGCAGAGCTCACCTCAAGGAGCTCCTGACGAATCAAACCCGTGTTTCCAGAGAAGGAGGTGCCGCGGAGGTGCCTCGTGTCGCCATGGTGATGGAGCAGCAACGGGAAATCTTCTGCTACAACTGCGGGCAGCCCGGGCACACACGCCGCGCATGTAAGGGTAAGGTTGTCGCTAATTCTGAGTCCTTCCCTCCCTGCACTTTCTGTAATAGGACTAACCATCTGGCTAAGGATTGCTACTTTCGCAAGTGCAAGTCTTGTGGCAATTCTGGACATGATGCGTCTGCCTGCAGGAGCAAGGCGGGCGCTGGACCCAAGGATACCCAGATGGAGGTCCTCAAGCTGCTGCAGCAGATCTCCCAAGCCGTCAAGAGCGGTGCCCTTCGTGGTGGCGACGCTTCTCAGCCGCGTGGTGGTGACGCTTCCCAGCCGCGTGGTGGTGATGCTTCTCAGCCGCGGGGTGGCAATACCTCTCGTGGCCGCAAGAGGAAGCAGCAGCAGAAAAACTAGATGATCCTCTCTGTTTATATAACCCCTACAGCGTCCTTATGGATGCTGATGAGAGTGGACTCATGGCAGATGAGGCCTGCCAGGTGGTAGGGGCTCCAGCAGTAACCCCTACTGACCGTAAAGCTGCCCCAGTGAGCAGCAGTAAAAGTGCCCCTGTTTGTGGCATTCCTATCCATGCCTGGAATAAAAAGAGTACCCCAGAGGGAACTCTTCCTGTAAATAATACATGTGGATCTGCTCCTGGTTGTAGACAGATGCCACATGGTGTTGCCCAGGTGAGCAACGTATCTGTGAACAATACATGTGGTGCAGCTCCTGTTTGTAGCCAAGCACCCATTGATATTGTTAACAGTCAAGCTCCTCAGAGCAATAATCCTTGTTATATTGATAATAAAAACTTGGACTCTTGCTCTGCCAGGAACGTGGATGCCCGTCCATGTCCTGAAGAGCCTGAGCCTAATGATTGTATTAATCTTAGGACTCTGGCTAAGAGTTTGCATGATGCCTGTGGCCATGGAAACAATGCCATTAGGCTTGTTCAAGCCATTAATAACAAGGCTCTCTGGCAGGCTTATCAAGATGTCAGAGAACATTGTGTGTGCCAATTGTGTGCTAACAAGCCTTCCAAACGTCATGCAAAGCATCCTGCAGATGGTAGGGGTAATCTACAAGCTGATATCCTCTACTTCACCAATTACAGGCAATTGCCTTACTTGGTGGCTGTGGATGAATGGTCAGGCTACATTGGAATTGAACCTATGGCAGCAGGGGATGAGAATACTCTCCATGCCGCAGTTCTTGTTATTCTGCAGAAGTTTGCAGTTATTCATAAGCTGCAGATGGACTTGCAGTTTAACTGCCTGACCAAATACTCTGATCTGCCTTTCCTAAGGATTGTGGGTCGTGAAGATCACCAAGCCCAAGGCAAGGTTGACAGATATATACAGGAGCTTAAGAAGTTGGTAATATCCGGGGACTATCCTGAGATGTTTAAACCAACTTTTGCTGTCAGGTGTTTGGGTGCTGCAAAAGTGGAAAACACCATGAACAACCGTTTTCATACTATCAAGGTGCGTGGTGTTCCACGGCTGGTCTCACCTCGTGGACTAGCAGGTGGCCTCTACCCTGATGACATCATGCAGGCATGGAGTAAGCAGAGGTGGGCACAGTATGCTCATCTCTGTGAAAAGGATAAACAGAGAGGAGAATCATTAAAATTTGAGGTGGGAGACCAGGTGATCTTCCACAAAGAAAATGCTCCTGGTAAACGTGGTTATTGGCAGGGTCCAGGGACCATAACCTCAGTTGACCTGGAGATGAAAACTGCTGATGTGGTCTGGAATGGGACCACTTATCATCTGGCTTGGAATAGATTGAAGAGAGATCCAATGAACGTTCAAGAAAATCCCCTGGAAATTATGGCCCCTGAAGAGGCACTTGGATCTCCCAATCTTTCCTGTCCACCTTTGGCCAGTGAACAGGCTGGACTCCAACTACCAGAAAGGGCGGCCTCCCATCAACTGGAGCCTACTACTCAGCAAGCTCAGCCTAAGACATTGACTGGGATATCACAGGATGATATGGATGAAGCTGACTTGTTGGATAATAGGGTGTCTGATCAGCACCGGAAGCTCCGGCCGTTGGAACATGGGCTTGAGACCCCTGGGCAGGTGGATAACATATTTCAGTCTGAACAGCCAAAGCTTGGATCCAATTACCCTGGTAATAAGCCATTGCCCTTGGAGACTGATGGGATTCCAGCCCAAGGAAGACAAGCTGAGGAGGGGTTGTCCAGGTTGAACACTCAGCTCGGCAAGAGAGGCAATCCTCAAGAGCTTCGGGATATTGTAAAGAAGCTCAAGCCCTCACTAAAGATTGCCAAAATAACTTCTCTTCTAGAGAAGGGCATGGACCTTGATGGCTTTGATGTGGATACCAAAGCAGAGGTCTCTGTCACCTCGCCCTTTAATGCTTTGCTGGATAAGTATTCCCTTGAACCCAGTCCATGGACTATTGTCCAAGACTTTGCGGGTAACACTGATCATCAAGTTCTTGGGAATATCACTATCCCATTCTTGGGTGAGTCTTTGACACTTTGTGTTGTTGATGGCTATAAGGGACCCACTCTCATTGGCCAGCCATTCTTGGTGACTCCCGGTGTTACCATTGTTGATGGCCCCAATAACACAAAGAGTCTCCTAAAAACCCATTGTGACCCAATTCCTCTGGAATCATTCAGATGTCTCTTGCCTCTTGAAATGTTCCAGAAGGCAAATTGGAAGACCGCCTGTGTCGGTTCAATAAAAGGAGCAGAATGGGGAAGGGATATACCCCCAGCTTCTGAGCTGGTAGAACCCGCCCAGCTCAGTGTGACTTCTCTTGGTCTCACAAAAAGGTCATTTGCTGCTCATAGCCCCATGTCCTTTGATGATGTAGACCTGGATTGTCACACTTTCGCTGGCCTTGAGGCCTGGCGAGTAGCATTGGCGCGTGCGCTCCAGGAGTGGCAAACGCTGGATGTTTTTGAAGGCATTTCAGAACCTCCACCCAATGCTCAAATGCTTCAGTTGCGTTTTGTATGCAAGATGAAGAGCAAGCTTGGTGAGCCTCCCATACCAAACGCACGTCCAGTCGTGACCCAGTTCCATGGTACTACAGACTTTGATAAGGAGGAGCTGTACACTCCTGGCCTGTCACATCCTGTTCTCAGGCTTATTCTTAGTCTGTACCTTGGTGCTTTGGACTATGGCTTGGATTATGGAGCAGAAATTGATGACTTCACCAGGGCCTTTTTGCATGGTGATCCTCAGGTGGCCAGAGCCACTTGGCAAGCTCAAAGACCCTGTTGTGTTAAGACCCCAGCATGCTGGATAGCTGAAGTAGGTCATCCCTACATGCAGCCTAAAGTGGGCTGGGAAGGACTGGTCAGCAGTCCAGTCATCTGGTATGAAACCATTGCTCCTGCCATCCAGGAGAGATGTCAGATGCAACAATCTCATCTTGCTTATTGTCTCTTTGTGGGGCAATCCAAAGGACAACCCACCTGGGCTACCTTACATGGAGATGATATGCAACGCATTGGTCCCAAGGGATGGTTGAATGAGACCTATAAAAGGCTCAATGACAAGTCCCCTATTGGTACCAGAGCATGGTTTAGTAAAAACAGCCAGGTACCTTACTGTGGCATTGGCTGTACCCTTTTCCAGGATGACAAAGGATGGCATCTTAAGCTGCAATCGGCGAAGGGGTATAAAGAAAAAGTAATAACTCAGTTGCCCAAGAGAGTAACTGAGGAGAATGCCCCTACGGTTAAAGGTCAACTGGGTTGGCTGGCTGCCACAACTAACCCTGACCTGGCAGTACAGAGTAGGATGCCAGACTCTGTTGTTGTAGGAGAAGGAAGGAGGCGCCTGGAGAGCTGCCTCAATGAATCTCCTGACTTGGTGTTGTCCGGTGTAGACTGGCATGGGCGCATCATCATAGACGCCTACACAGATGCTAGCCAAGAGTCTAGATCTGCCAACAAGATTGGTGCCAGAGCCGGATGCCTGATCACCATCAGGAATGAAGGCAAACAGCCCTCGTTGGTATACTGGTCCAGTAACCTTCAGAGGAGGCGGTTTGCTGGCATTGACACCGCTGAGTGCAGGGCATACGCCATGTGCATTCGCGATGCCATATACATAAGAGAGCTACTCTTATGGTGTCTGAGTCAGATAAGACCTCAACCCGTGATTGATGTCAGGGTTTATTGTGATAATAAGCCCGTGGTCTCTTTTATCAAGAATGAGAGGGCCACTACTACTGACTTGGACTACCTTGTGGCAAAGGAGTTGTCCAGCCACTGTATAACCATACATCTGCCAGGACACTCAAATCCTGCTGATGCTATGACCAAGCTTCCACGACTGGCCCTTAATGGGTACCAGTTGCTGCGGTCCATGATGGCTGGGAAACCCTTGTCATGAGGAGTAATCTGGGAGCCTGAGCCTAATGCTCCTCCTGTAGGTTTTTATCCCCCTGGAGGTTTTGTCCTCTCTGGAGAAGAGGTTTTCCTTCAGATTTGGGTTTTCCCTACAGCAGGTTACACCAACCATGCAATGATGAGATGCAAACTCCATAAGACCCAAGTGAGTCCCCATTGCCCACATATGTGAAAGTGAACTGGCCAGGTGCGGCCGAACATCAATGAATACATCTAAGCCTTATCACTTTCACAAGGGAAAGAATGGCTGGAGTTGGTTGGAGACCCATCTAGGGTCCACATGGGTCCTCAGAGATAGAGGATCTTGTACAGATTACTACAATATACTTTATTGTAGTATTGGGCCAATGGCTGTACTTCACTAGTACTCGCCAATGGGATAACGCCACGTAGAATATGTGGGCGTCTCCCAGGCCTCCACGTCACCGGCTGGTCAAGGGCCGGTGTAGTACTGTCAATAGGACTGAGCCGACTATCGGCCTATTATGTATGCGCATCTGCCTTGGTACCTCCTAGAGGATTCTAGAAGTATCTAACACGCGGCATGCACTGAACTACACGGAATGCATGTCCACGTAGGATATTCAGCAAGACTGATGAAGGTGCCAAGCGCAATAGAATATATGCGCAACGAAGACGAATTATGCAGCAACGACAATAACGTATGAGAACAATAAACACAACGTTCATTTCATGCTTTCTGATTTACATCGCATTCCATTTATTTGCAACTCCAACACATGACAATTAACATGCCACAACACACACACACATGCCCCAACACACACACACATGCCCCAACACACACACACACATGCCCCAACACTGCACACACAACAACACCCAAACACACACCACACACACAAAAGACACACAACACACATACCGAAAACACGCACACACAACACCTACTAAAAACAAGACACCAACACACAAGACACCCAACACACACCCAACACACACACACACACAATGTTTGCACCCACGACACCCACACCCAAGACACACACATAACACACCTAAGTAACACACAACACACACGTACATCCCCCCCCCCCACACACAACACCAACACATGACAATTAACATGCCATAACACACACACTGACACACATGCCCCAACACACACACATGCCCCAACACTGCATGCACACACAACAACACCCAAACACACACCACACACACAAGACACCCAACACACATACCGAAAACACGCACACACAACACCTACTAAAAACAAGACACCAACACACAAGACACCCAACACACACCCAACACACACACACACACACACAATGTTTGCACCCACGACACACACACCAACACCTAAAAATAAGACACCAACACACAAGACACCCAACACACACTTAACACACACACACACAATGTTTGCACCCACGACACACACACCAACACCTAAAAATAAGACACCAACACACAACACACGTACACGTACATCCCCCCCCCCACAACACCAACACATGACAATTAACATGCAAACAACACACCACACAACACATACACACACACGCAACACACACCTAGTAGGTCAATCACACACAACACACACAAAACACACCTAAGTCACACACAACACACACGTACACCCCCCCACACACACCCAATACCAACACACAAGACACTTGGCACCCCCCCCCACACACCCACACACCCACACCCACACCCACACCACACATCCAACACACACAACACACACAAAAGACACTTAAGTCACACACAACACACACATAACACACCTAAGTCACACACAACACACACGTCCATCCCCCCCCACACACTCAACACCAATACATGACAATTAACATGCACACAACACACACAGGCACACGCCCCAACACACACACACACACACACACAACATACATACACAGAGCACACACACACGCCCCAACACACACAACACACACAAAAGACACCCAACACACATACCGAACACACACACACACACACACACTATGTTTGCACCCGACATACACACACCCAACACCTACTAAAAACAAGACACCAACACACAAGACACCCTACACACACAACACACACACACACACAACACATATCCAACACAAACAACACACACACCTAAGTCACACACACAACACACCTACTAAGACACACACACAACACACATGTACCTCCCCCCCCCCACACCCAACATCAACACACAAGACACTTTGCACACACCCTACACCCCCCCACACCTTTATGAATGCACCCAACACACACACAACACACACGCCCCAACACACATACCCAACATTCACACAACACACCCAACATATAAGGGTAAACATGGTTTAGGAGTGTAGGGGTTTAGGGTTTAACCCCTAAATGGTCTGGCTGCCGATTTTCCGCCTAAAACTGAGTTACAGCCGACACGTCGGCCCCTTCTCGGGGGACCAAATGCCGCGAAAACTATTGAGAATTAGGAAACGTTTAGCTGAGAAGATCGAAAGTTTATAATTTTCCTCACAGCATGGTACTAGGGTTTGCATACTTCTGACAAAGTTATAGAGGTGTTCTGGTCGGTCAAAGTACAAGGGGTCAGGGTACTTTTTCGCGTACAACGTGCATTCCGGAAAACGACGACCTGGCCATGGCGGCTTGCGCCCACGCATGGCATTTACGTTTTCGTTCGAATTTTCTGACTAAACTCAGGAAATTGATTTTATACGTCCTAAAGATGATACAGGCCAATTTTTGGTTCGCGGGAATGCCATTTGATAGGTGTCGGCAGCGTTCTTGCTGGAAAAAACTGCGATCAGGCCGGACGATAGAAACGTTGACAGCAATACCTTTCCGGCGTATTTTAAAGGATATATTGGTTTCTTTGTACTTTTTATGATACATAGTAGTCGTAAACGTGCAAGGGTGGCCAGAAATCGCCGAATCCAGCGACCATGCTGCACAACTTTGGTGTGCCGAAATGCGCCATTTTGCGGCCACCGCCTGGGCCAAGGTAACGCCATCCATGCCTGGTAAAGCTTAATCATCGTTTTCCTATCGATGTTTGACGTTTATATATACGTTCTAGCTTGTGTAGCACATTCTTTTTGCATTATTCATGCTCTTTCTTGACCCTGGCCTGGCCCCTTTCTAAAACACCCTTCTTAGATGCTTCCATCAGTCAGTTGACCTGCCACAGGGTGATGGTGATAAGTTTTAGAGGCTGTATGGGTTTGAATACCTCCATATATGTTTGTTATACATTTCCCACACACATATTGCATGAGTGTGAGGCAGTTGGCTGGTCTCTGTGGCATCATCAAGCATGTAACCGGTGAGTAGAAGCTTCCCATTGTCAGCATGTGCCACCAGGTGTGCTGGCCATCACCTGGCAAGCTATAGCAGCTTAGGCCTAGTTTATCCTTGCTAGGGCAAGCTGAAATAGGCTTAAAATCACTAGTTTGTTGGTGGCTGCCTCCTAGAATGCATGCCTTGCGTAGGGTATCCGTACCACGTTACCTACGTGCATGGACAAGGTGGCACCTGCACATAGGTGCCATGTAAGGGCAGTGTGATGATGCAGTTATGTTTCCCCATCATTGTGGAAGGGAAATGTATTGTGTGGCATGGTTGGGGGCCACATTAGTAGGTATTAGTAGGTAGTATGCCCACTCCTACCCCCTTGGTTGCTTTTTACCAACGGTACCCCTATGGGCTGTACTGGGTGTAACTGCTGGTATACCCACCCAAATGATGACCCCAATGGCTCAAACTGTTCAGCAACTAATTGTTTATCATCCCTGAAGTGGTAGGTGCCTAGCTCTTACAACATAATTCAAAATGCACATTCTACCAAAAATGAAAACGCTCGTCTTGACCCCCCTGACTTTGACGGCAGTTATACATGGCCTACCCTGCATATATGTAAGGTTGTGATATACCAACCCGAAGGGCAACTCATGGACATGCTTGGCCCCCAAGGACAGCCATTGGATATGGGTGGGTTGGATGGCATCTGGTTTGCAAAATTGTGAAGTTACAGCCGATGCATCGGCAGTATTTCTGCCCATTTAGGGGTTAAGGCCTACCATACACCCGTATGTAAAAATGCAACAACACGCCAAGTCATCCGCCACCATGCAAAAATTTATAAACACAACTGGTCATCCTCAACAATAATAGTACCCAATCCGCACTTGGCACTTGTCCAGTTTCGTAAGTCCAACGGCCGTTGGCTTTGAGAAATTAAGATATGCGAACTGCGCCATTCAGCCAAGCTAAAGTATAGGCTGCCATTGCCCCGTATGTAATGTAGTAGTAAGGTGAACGAACGTCGACAAAAAAACACATGGCACAACACCGCGAACCCGCCAAATTTTGACATAAATTATTGTCCGGATTTCGTCCGAGATCTAGATTTTTCCCGCGCCGCGAGAGACGAAAACGACGAAAACACCCATGGCGGTCGAGCATCAGCTAGCGTTCTGAAACCTGCGTCATTTCAGCCGCCTGAGGTGTCAAAACGAAGCTTACATCACGATTAATCCATGGAATAAGTTTGGAATGATATGCGCTGTGATTGCGACGAGGGCATTGAGCGGGACAAATATTTTTTTTGCAGCGCACAATTCTTTTCGCGAAATCCAGATTTCTCGGTGGTACGTGTCTCACGGTCCTGGATACGGGAGGAAACGAAAAACCCGGCACGATAGCTCAGCTTGTTCGTTATAATATTCCCGAAGAGGTTAGTGTTTTCGTTTTTTGAGTTTCGCTTTTAATTTTCCGGCATTTGCGTGAATAAACTGGGGGGTGCGAAATCCGTCTGTTTCTTGCGTCATGCAATGCATATCTTTATCGTCAGATAATTACCTCTTTAGGCTATGCCCGACCTTCCTATACTGCCAGCCTGCGGCAATAAGCCAGCAGGACATATGGCGTGCACGAGATTCCGCGCAAAGGTCCCTAATGGTCTCCCGGCTGTGCAATAAGTGCGGTAAAAACTGCGAAAATTGCTTATAATGCCTGTAGAAAGCTCTTTGCGACAGTGTTTTCCAAGCGAGTTTATCGTTCTTTTGACGCCCGATACAAAAGGCAAAGGGGGCATCGTTTTTAATTAGTCGGCATGCGGTTTCGAGGTGTGATGGGCCGGGCAGAGGACCTCGCCACGACACGCTGGGTTCAAGCTTCGCATCTCCCGGCAGCCATAAAGAAGCGCAGAGCGAGGTGAGCGAGCTAGAGGGCCCAGGATCGCTGCTAACGCAAGGCAGCTTCTCAAAGGGTAGAGAGCTGGATTAATAAGACGTTCTCAAGTGCATTTTGCAGTGGTTATTGCCACCTTGTCCAGATATTTGCCCTCGTCTTTCTGATTTAAAGACTGTTTTAAAGAGGGATAGGATAACGTTTCCAACGTTGTTGCTCATTCATTAAAGTAAAGAAAGAGCCTTTTCAGTTGCTGACAACGAGATGGAAGCTGCCTCATGCAAACTACCCATGCAATGCAAGTGATGCAACGTGAGGCCATGCATGGCTAACGTTGACTTCATGCGTGAGTTGGGCAGGTGGCTGGCTAGGTGAACGGGGCGTGTATGGAGGGACCTGATGGTGCGGGCGTGCGAGGGCAAATGGGCGGGCACATGCCTGGCTGGTTTGGGTGTTGGGTGGTTAGGTGGTTTGGTGATCGGGTTGTTGAGTGGTTAGGTGGTTAGGTAGTTGTGTAGCTGGTTGATTGGTTGGTTGGTTGTTCAGGTGCCCTGGAAGTCTTGGGTGGGAGGCTTAGGCTGTAGATGCTTCAAGGGATTCCTAGACATGGGTGGGTTCAATGGCAGGTGGCTGGCTGAAAGGTGGATGCCTTGGTAAATGGCTGGCCGAGTAGCTGGGAGCACAGGCAGGTGGAGAGGGTGGGTGGATGGGTGGCTGGTCATGATGGGTAGACGAGTGTTAGGGTGATCGGTTGTAGGCAGATGGCCAGGTGTCTGCGTGATGATAGGCTTTGGAGACTCCTAAGTGGGTGGGTAGTTAGATGTGTGAGTGAAACAATTGCATGGGTTTGAGGATGGTGGGTTAGTGGTTGGGTGGTTAGGGATGCGTGTGGGTGGGTGGGTTGGTGGATGGGCCATTGGTGGTTGGTGGCTGGTGGATGTGTAGATGACTAGGTGTGGGTCGGTGGGCGGAGGGACGGGTAGATGGGCGGGTGGGCGCACAGATATGGATGCGTGGGTGGGTTTATGGTTGGGACCGACTCACCTGATATCGCTGGTGAAGGGCTGTGCAGGTTGGGGGTGAGGTGGGGGTGGCTGGCTGAGAAAGTGCATGTGTGGGTGGGTCAGTGGGTGTAAGGGTGGGGGGGCACTGAGTGGTTGAGTGGGTGGGTGGGTGGGTGGGTCAAGGGTGGGTGGCCGGATGGTGCATATGGGGCATGCTGGCTGGGTGTTTAGGTGGTTGGGTGGTTGGGTGGTTGGCTCATTGGATGGGTGAGTGCTTCCTTATTACCTATTATAGGTGTGTGGGTTGCAAGCGCAGGTGCCTTGCTGGGTGGGTGAATGTCCAAGTGGGTTGGTTAAGCTGGTTGGGTGCCTAGGTGCATGCGTGGTTATATAATAAGGTGGGTTAGCACGTGCACGGCTGGCTGGCTGGCTTTGGTCACTAGGTGGGTGGACGTGTGGGTGGCTGGGTGCACGGGCGCGCAAGAGTGTAAGCAGTTCATTGGGTGGGTGACCAGGTGGCTGCATGGGTGGGTTACTGCATGGGTGGCTCGGTGCCCACAAAGCACAAGAGATGGAGACATGGGATATGCCAATACCATATCACGTGAGCATACGTGGATGCCAGGTGACATGTGCCAGCGGCTGGGTGTCACTTCACCTTGATGTTCGCTCGGCATGTTCTTGACATGTATTACACGTATATATCACGCATGGTGCGTGTTGGTAGCAACCAAATGGCTGTGTTCTAGTGACGTGGCATGTATTGTCCACCTTTCCTTCCCATTTTGCAATGTGCCAAGTAGTTTAAAGGTATGGTGTTATGGGGTATATATGGACGTGCACTGCGCATCACAGCAATGTGGCATACTGGCAATGTCTACCTTACATTATACATTCTGCTAGCTATGGTCACCACTCAGGCATTCACATGCCCCAAGGTTTTGCACGCTGTTTGTACTAGTCATTCTTGAGTTGCCTGCAAAGAATTAACATGATGTGCCCTAGCTTGGGGAGTGTCTTGGTGGTTAGTGTTGTTAAAATTGTGATAAAAAAGAGCCAAAATGGTGACAAATGCAGGCAAATGTCACCATTTTGGGCTCCGTATGATCTGAATTTTTGCACATGAATTGTGGGGACCCTGTGTCAGGTGTTGGCATGATGACAATAGGTTTGGGTGTCATTCTGACATTATTTGGATTTAATATTAATTAAAAATTGCCATTTACGACAAATGCTAGCACTATTTTGCTAGCATTTGTCACTAAATAGGGCTCCGAATGCCCTAGAACTTTGTACAAGGTCAGAACAACTCGTATTCGTCACCCTTGCAAAGTTACAGCATAATCTGATATCAATTATTGTTGCTATGCAAGTGCAAGTGGTTTAGGTGGCCAGTTTTGGCCTTGGATCTGGAGTTAACTTAAGCAGGGAATACCACGTAAACTTAACATTTTGACTCAACTACTCCACCACTAGCCAGACACATCCCGGGGAGTCGTGGGATCCAATCCTAGGTTAATCCAACCATAAACTTGCCATGGGCCAGAATTTATGTAAAAAAAAGGCCATTTCAAGGTGTTGTGGGGACATACAAACACCAATTTTACACAGTTATGTTTGGAATGACGTACCGTAATTTCGGCGTCCACCTTCTTCGCAATTGTGAACCAGCCCTGTCGCGTGTTGTCCGGATGTCCTTCCCACTTGCCCTTCGTGACCTTTGCGACGCTCAGGTAGCACACGATTGCAGTTAAGGGTTCTCGGTCGTCTGGGTTCCAGAAGAAGCGTCGGGCGTCCGATCCGGAGGAGGAGCACCTCTCGAAGTATTTTACGTACATTACCCAGTTGCCTTTCTTAAAAACCTCGCCCCCCCCCCCGGTATGTTTGTTTAAACACTCATCCTTGTCGAGTTGGTGGGCGACTCGAACAACTTTCGCCAACCAGTACGGGTGGTCGGGCACATGGTCCTTGTCGGCCCCCTCTCAGATGCGACTGCGACGGCCTCCCCCTCCTGCAAACCACGCCCCAACTCGTTTCTTGCCGTTTGAAGGTGGTTCAGGCGGGTTCCCGGATATCGCGTGGGGTTCCGCGACTTACTCGCCTGGAGTTTTACAGTCCACGACGAGCTGCTCCAATCCTTTGGGCATGTCCTCCACTTGCCCTCTCGGCACTCCGCACAACCGAAGCATGAAAAACGCCTGAGCTGAACCACCTCGACCTGCTCGCCCTTTTTGTCCAGTCGCCACTGGTGTGCCGTGGAGATATCTCGGATCGGGCCTCGCTCCTTACCGGACGTGGGAATCTGCAATTGTAAATCCATGAAACAACATCACAGCACATTTCCCAACTCCAACGGCCGTTGGCACTCAACAATTATAAGATTTCCAAACTCCAACGGCCGTTGGCCCTTGGAAACTTTATAAGTACATTTCTCAACTCCAACGGCCGTTGGCACTCAACAATTATATGATTTTCCAGCTCCAACGGCCGTTGGCCTTATGAAACTTCAAACTGCATCAAGGAAGCTGTCCTCTGTAAAGTGTAACCAGAGACAAATTATAGAACTGCACTTGACCACCAGAAAGCAACTGTCTTTACTTACGTTATCGAGAAGAAATGCCCGTCGAACCACGTCCGATTGTGCCGATGGTCGACTCGAGTCTTTGCCGGTTCTCCAATCCCGGTTCAGGTAGGCCACCAGTGCCTCCACCGTATTCAGGTTCCGATTGTCCTCCTGCATCTGCGCTCTTTTGAGGATGCTTTTCACCGTCCCCCCCTCCCCGTCCGACTCCCCCTTCCCATGTCCTGCACATGAGTAGTTCCACTCCAATGTGTCCAAGTCGGGGTCGGCCTCGAGCAGGTCCGCAGCCATCGCCACCACATACCGGGATTGGAACTGCTCCTTACAGTTGTCGGACCAACTGATCCAGTTCCTCACCTCCACCCCCTCCTCCCTCAGCACCTTAAGGGTATTCTTCATCACGAACTCCAGGGTCTGGGCATTCCTCGGTACGTCCTTCCCCATGTAATCGTGCTTCACCCTTTTGATTTCCAGCGATACGGGATCACGGTACATCACGATCACCGGCATCAGGACGTAACTACTTGGGTACCAGTACTGCGCCTGCAACTGTTTCTGCAGGTGGAGTTAGAATGCGGTGGGATATATTGCTTGAGAACACTGAAGGCTGTGAGCAATGAATTGCTTGGTTCATTAGAAAATAGGTTTACCCTTTATCAACGTTCCTCTCACCGGCTGCGCCGCCAGTGACCGTTGGGTGCAGACCGTTGGCCCGAGGCCGCACGATGACAGGTAGCTGTCTAGTCGCTGCATCGTGCGATCACAGATCAATGCACGCTGCAGTACGGTCCCTATCTAGGATACTCTAGTACCGTCCAATGACAGGACACTACGTATACTGGGTACTGACATCTGTCACATACCTCAGTACCCAAAGTACCTATCTAGGGAAACGTATGCGACTCGACTAGCATTCCTATCTGCATAGCCCACGTGGTATTTATATTCACATACCAACGTAGGTTTACAAGGCTTATTCATACGTTGTATTCACAATGCCTTTGAGACTTAGTCTACAGCAAAGCATGGAGACTAACTCCAGTATTGTTTTATTATTTATTTCTTAATGCAGGTCTGCACCCCCAACATTATTGTTATTGTTTTTAAGTTGATTAGGGGTACAAAAGAGACATGGCTGGTTGAGCCAGGTTGGTTACAGCTGGCTGTTCTGGCCAGGTGTTATATTGCACATTAAATAAGGTGTACACAGCTGGCTGGTTGGGCCAGTTTTGCTGAGGTTTGTGCACGTGCAGTGTCATCTCACATCTCTATACTGACAGCCAATCTGTGATCAGCTTTCTAACCAAGAAATCTGTCTCTGCTGCTGTCCACACTGACTTGGATTGGGTGATCCTCAAACAGGAGGCCACCTATTTTTCCAGCTGGACTCATGTGGATGATGAGGACAACCCAGCAGACGCTCTCACGAAGCTGCGGGATGCTGCTGGCCAACAGTACCAGCTCCTCTTCCAGAACATGAACCCCTATGATATCAGAGTCAGTGTTTGAATAAATGACTGGCCATTAGCACAGTACACAACCACCACACCCCCATACCACAGCGATAGCTGCTGGGCGCCATAAAATTCAAGTTAGAATGCGGTGGGATATATTGCTTGAGAACACTGAAGGCTGTGAGCAATGAATTGCTTGGTTCATTAGAAAATAGGTTTACCCTTTATCAACGTTCCTCTCACCGGCTGCGCCGCCAGTGACCGTTGGGTGCAGACCGTTGGCCCGAGGCCGCACGATGACAGGTAGCTGTCTAGTCGCTGCATCGTGCGATCACAGATCAATGCACGCTGCAGTACGGTCCCTATCTAGGATACTCTAGTACCGTCCAATGACAGGACACTACGTATACTGGGTACTGACATCTGTCACATACCTCAGTACCCAAAGTACCTATCTAGGGAAACGTATGCGACTCGACTAGCATTCCTATCTGCATAGCCCACGTGGTATTTATATTCACATACCAACGTAGGTTTACAAGGCTTATTCATACGTTGTATTCACAATGCCTTTGAGACTTAGTCTACAGCAAAGCATGGAGACTAACTGGTGGTCCGAATAGTTCTCCGAGTAGTCCATCAGGACCACCACCGTTCCCAGCGGCATCACGTCAATGCACTCCTTGTAAGCGTGGTGCTGCCAGGCCCATGTATGGACGTGAATGGCGAATTCCGGGAAGCGCGCCGTAATGAGTTCATGGAGCTCCGAGAGGGTTGACTTGATGAGTTTTTGCTGCAGGTTCATTTGCGGCGCCACATCCTCCTCCTGCAACACAACACACCCGCGCACCATGGATTGACCGAAGAATGGAAGTCAGCAGCTGGGAATTTCCCAACGCCAACGGCCGTTGGAAGTATGAAAGTCTACATATATATATTCAACGATGCAAATATACATGCTTACCGTCCCACGGGGCGCTGTGCCCTCCTTTACGAAGTCGAACCACGTGTACTTCTTTGTCCACCCCTTCATCTGGTCCGTCACGATGAACTCGGAAATCCCACACTCGTTGCAGGTCCCTTCCAAGCAGTTCATTGGGACGTTAACGAACGGGCCGCCCGTCCTCCCCCTCCTTGCCCCCCTCCCCCCTCTCAGCCCTGTGGCAGGTGAAACGTCGAACGAAATCATGGGCATTGTCAGGCACGGAAGGGATACCCTCCCTCTCCTCGATCTCCAGCGTGCTCTTCAACTCCTTGACGCCTTTGGTGAAGGCAGAGAGCAGAGACTCGAAGACGACGTGCTTTTCGCATGCGCACAAGTCCCGGTCCTTCCACACGCCCTTTACGCACTTGGGCATGAACTCCACGAACTTCGTGTACCCCACCTTGTACCTTGTCCCGTCCGCAGTCGTCACGATACCTCCCTTGTACGGCGACGCGTCAGAACAGAACCGCTTGTAAATCGTTTCAAGCGAGTCCAAATAGTACCTTCCGCCCTGGGAGGAAATGAGGATCCTGGCGTTTCCCTTCCTTTCGAACTCATTGACCACGTCCTTATGGTTGGGAGACGCCCTCGTGTTTAGGTCTGACAACCAGTAACTCCCGACGATGTCTTTGACCTCCTCCGGAAACTTGTCCGACCGTAAAGCACGAGGGGGCGCCTTCAGGGCGGGAAGGTCGCCCCCCATCCTCATTCCCCTTGCGGTCTGGATATCCTTGGGCGTGACGTGAAGCAGCCGCGCGAGAGTGCAATGCCCTTGATTGTTCATGCCGTCCTTTCCCAAGCACATTGACAGCACAGCGCACTTCGCGTTCCTGTGCTCATCCGACTTGCCCAATTCCTGGAAACCTTGCACGATATTAGCGACAACCTCCTGAGCGAAGGACTCCGACGCCTTTCTTTTCAGCGCAGGGCGGTACTGTTTCCCCATAACCTTCACAACCGCACCTGGCAGCCGCTCAAGCGCCCTCAAGCCTACTGCAGTTTTCGTGTTTTCAGTCTTGTGATTGTTGTCCTTCAGCAAGTATTCCATTGCGCTGGCCATGTCGAGGGCAAGTTGGTTGCCCTTGATCTCGACGTACTTGAGACTTAGGTCTTTGTTGTGCGCTTCACCTGCATCCGCGCGCATACAGAATCCAGACGAAGTTTTGACTTTTTATCAAATTATTGCTTTCCAACAATTACCCAATTTGTAGGTCCCAACGGCCGTTGGACCCCTGAAAGTACGCCTGAAACACGCCAACACATGCATTTTCGACACCCAACGGCCGTTGGACCCCGAAAGTGGGCCTGAAACACGCCAACACATGCATTTTCGACACCCAACGGCCGTTGGACCCCAGAAAGCGGGCCGAAAACACGCCAACACATGCATTTTCGACACCCAACGGCCGTTGGACCCCTGAAAGTGGGCCTGAAACACGCCAACACATGCATTTTCGACACCCAACGGCCGTTGGACCCCTGAAAGCGGGCCGAAAACACGCCAACACATGCATTTTCTACACCCAACGGCCGTTGGACCCCTGAAAGTGGGCCTGAAACACGCCCTTTACATGCATTTTCGACACCCAACGGCCGTTGGACCCCTGAAAGCGGGCCGAAAACACGCCAACACATGCATTTTCGACGTCCAACGGCCGTTGGGCCCCTGAAAGCGGGCCGGAAACACGCTAACACATGCATTTTAGACACCCAACGGCCGTTGGACCCCTGAAAGCGGGCCGAAAACTCGCCAACACCTGCATTTTTTACACGCCAGGATGTGAATTTCCGAATCCCAACGCACTTTTTATAACCTTAACGACCGTTGGAACCCAGAAATTCGACTGAAATGTTTCCATAACACACGTAACAACAAATTTGGTGGTCAACAACCCCGTAAATCCGTAACCCTGCACGCACCTCCCGCCGCCATAGCTCTTGTTCGCAGCAGGTGGGCCCTGAAGACGCCTTTTGGTCTTGCACCTGTTGGTTACAATTGCATGGCATACCAGCAATATATTGCACATAGCATTGTATTTCACACAATTATTATATTCATGCCACAAATAATAATAATAATTATTGTATTAAACATAGGGGGGCAGGTTGCATATTCGTTTCATTGCAGTCTAATATCAACATATTAAAAATTTCCATGCCCATAAACATTTTTGATATAGCTATTAGGTTGCTAATTATATTAAATCTTACCAGCCGTGTAGTGGTTTGCGGATTGCTTTATAGGCTTGCCACACCAACCCAAAAAAAAATGTTACGACGGGAGTTGAACCCGGGCCTACTAGACGTGTTCACGAGGTACTACGAGGATCAGCCAAGAATCTGTCCCGTACCGGTGTGGTTCACCAGTTCCGCACACTAGCATGGTCTCCGCGTCGCGCTCGTTCATTAAATTTCGGAGAAATTTTGCCTGCTTATATACGTTTTTGAAGCCCCTCGGCGTCGCGCCGTGAAAAGCTTCCTCCGCCAGGCGTCCAATCAGGTAGCAGGAATGTGAAAAAATGGGCTCGAGCTGTGTGCAGCGCCGCGTCCATGTGGCGCCACACGGCGTCAGGAGTCGGCGTGGCGCCATATATGGCGCTGCGAATTCCCTACCGTGTGGTCTGCAGCGCCACGTCACAGTTGCGACTGCAAGTATTTTTCAGCGCGGCGCCGTCCCGGCGCCGCGCCATATCGTTTGGCGCGTAAATTTTTTTCCCGCGCGCGGCGCCTTTTAGGCGCCGCGCCATTCCATTTGCGCGTCGGCATACCAGCACCAGGGAATTTGAATTGCAGGTGCTGCGTTGGCGCTTTCCAGCCCTCCTGGAAGACCGACACCGTGGATGCACCTTGCACCCGAGCATCAACGGCGGGTATTCGCGACATCGGCCGAAAGTGACAACGATATTAGCAACCCGACAGCCATATTCGACTGAGCAACGCCATTGTGTGCAGCCAGGTGTGAAAAGAGGTGAGCAATGGCGGTGGATGTACATGGATGCTTTTGACAGATAGTTGTTATGATGGCGTAATGGCAGATAATTTCGTCGCTTTTTTGGTGTCGTGGTGCCGGTCGCTGACGGGGAGTGTGGGTTTTTTGTCGGTTCTCGTTTGGTTGCAGGGATTTGCGAGCAAGCCGAGACCATCGATTGGATTGGTAAGCCCCACTTGTTCATTTGTGTGAATCCAAGCATTATTGAAGCAGGCTGTCGCAAATGTTTTCGTTTCTGGGTTGCGCCATAGCTGCGTTGCTGGGTTGCTGGGTTTTCTTGCCATGGCAGCGCCGTATGATCTTTCCCCCGGCTCCCATTCTTGGTTACTAACGTTGATGTTTTGCTGCTTCCTTTGGTGCTTGATCTGCCTTGGTGTCGTGCCTCCGTTTGGTGGCCGGTGGTCACGGGATGCACAACAACGCTATCAGTTTTCTTCCACCCGCCGCCGCTGCCCCCGAAGGACAAGGATAAAAAAAAAGAAACATCTATAAAAAGGTACGACGCGTGGTGTGTTGCGTGCTTTTTTTCTTGGTTTTCTCGCTCCCTTGCAGCTCAGGTTTGCTGGCACATGTATTTATGCATGGCGGCACCACACCACATGTATTTATGCATGCTAGCGACCCCCCCTAGTTATTTATGCATGCCAGCACCCCCCCCTAGGTATTTATGCATGCCAGCACCCCCCCCTCGGTATTTATGCATGCCAGCACCCCCCCTAGGTATTTATGCATGCCAGCACCCCCCCCTCGGTATTTATGCATGCCAGCACCCCCCCCTAGGTATTTATGCATGCCAGCACCCCCCCTAGGTATTTATGCATGCCAGCACCCCCCCTAGTTATTTATGCATGCCAGCACCCCCCCTAGGTATTTATGCATGCCAGCACCCCCCTAGGTATTTATGCATGCCAGCACCCCCCTAGGTATTTATGCATGCCAGCACCCCCCCTAGGTATTTATGCATGCCAGCACCCCCCCCTAGGTATTTATGCATGCCAGCACCCCCCCCTAGGTATTTATGCATGCCAGCACCCCCCCCTAGGTATTTATGCATGCCAGCACCCCCCCTCGGTATTTATGCATGCCAGCCCCCCCCCTAGGTATTTATGCATGCCAGCCCCACCCCCTAGGTATTTATGCATGCCAGCACCCCCCCTAGGTATTTATGCATGCCAGCCCCCCCCTCGGTATTTATGCATGCCAGCCCCCCCCCTAGGTATTTATGCATGCCAGCACCCCCCCTAGGTATTTATGCATGCCAGCACCCCCCCCTAGGTATTTATGCATGCCAGCACCCCCATTCTTGGTTAATAACGTCAACGTCCTTTCTGCTTCCTTTGGTGCTTGATCTGCCTTGGTGTCGTGCCTCCGTTTGGTGGCCGGTGGTCACGGGATGCACAAACGGGAACGCTATCAGTTTTTGTCCACCCGCCGCCACTGCCCCCAGGCCGGCCCCCTGTAAAAACCAAGGAAAAAGAAAAAAAGGTACGAATGGCAGCACCCCCCCTAGGTATTTATGCATGCCAGCACCCCCCCCTCGGTATTTATGCATGCCAGCACCCCCCCTAGGTATTTATGCATGCCAGCACCCCCCCCTAGGTATTTATGCATGCCAGCACCCCCCCTAGTTATTTATGCATGCCAGCACCCCCCAAGGTATTTATGCATGCCAGCACCCCCTAGGTATTTATGCATGCCAGCCCCCCCCCTAGGTATTTATGCATGCCAGCACCCCCCCTAGGTATTTATGCATGCCAGCACCCCCCTAGGTATTTATGCATGCCAGCACCCCCTAGGTATTTATGCATGCCAGCCCCCCCCTAGGTATTTATGCATGCCAGCCCCCCCCCCTAGGTATTTATGCATGCCAGCACCCCCCCTAGGTATTTATGCATGCCAGCACCCCCCTCGGTATTTATGCATGCCAGCACCCCCCTAGGTATTTATGCATGCCAGCACCCCCCCCTAGGTATTTATGCATGCCAGCACCCCCCTAAGTATTTATGCATGCCAGCCCCCCCCCTAGGTATTTATGCATGCCAGCACCCCCCCCTAGGTATTTATGCATGCCAGCACCCCCATTCTTGGTTAATAACGTCAACGTCCTTTCTGCTTCCTTTGGTGCTTGATCTGCCTTGGTGTGGTGCCTCCGTTTGGTGGCCGGTGGTCACGGGATGCACAAACGGGAACGCTATCAGTTTTTGTCCACCCGCCGCCACTGCCCCCAGGCCGGCCCCCTGTAAAAACCAAGGAAAAAGAAAAAAAGGTACGAATGGCAGCACCCCCCCTAGGTATATATGCATGCCAGCACCCCCCCCTCGGTATTTATGCATGCCAGCACCCCCCCTAGTTATTTATGCATGCCAGCACCCCCCCCTAGGTATTTATGCATGCCAGCACCCCCCCCTAGGTATTTATGCATGCCAGCACCCCCCCCAAGGTATTTATGCATGCCAGCACCCCCCCCTAGGTATTTATGCATGCCAGCCCCCCCCCCTAGGTATTTATGCATGCCAGCACCCCCCCCTAGGTATTTATGCATGCCAGCACCCCCCTAGGTATTTATGCATGCCAGCACCCCCCCTAGTTATTTATGCATGCCAGCCCCCCCCCTAGGTATTTATGCATGCCAGCCCCCCCCCCTAGGTATTTATGCATGCCAGCACCCCCCCTAGGCATTTATGCATGCCAGCACCCCCCCTCGGTATTTATGCATGCCAGCACCCCCCTAGGTATTTATGCATGCCAGCACCCCCCTAGGTATTTATGCATGCCAGCACCCCCCCTAGGTATTTATGCATGCCAGCACCCCCCCTAGGTAATTATGCTTGCCAGCACCCCCCCTCGGTATTTATGCATGCCAGCACCCCCCCTAGGTATTTATGCATGCCAGCACCCCCCCTAGGTATTTATGCATGCCAGCACCCCCCCTAGGTATTTATGCATGCCAGCACCCCCCTAGGTATTTATGCATGCCAGCACCCCCTAGGTATTTATGCATGCCAGCACCCCATTCTTGGTTAATAACGTCAACGTCCTTTCTGCTTCCTTTGGTGCTTGATCTGCCTTGGTGTCGTGCCTCCGTTTGATGGCCGGTGGTCACGGGATGCACAAACGGAAACGCTATCAGTTTTTGTCCACCCGCCGCCGCTGCCCCCAGGCCGGCCCCCTGTAAAAACCAAGGAAAAAGAAAAAAAGGTACGAATGGCAGCACCCCCCCTAGGTATATATGCATGCCAGCACCCCCCCTCGGTATTTATGCATGCCAGCACCCCCCTAGTTATTTATGCATGCCAGCACCCCCCCCTCGGTATTTATGCATGCCAGCACCCCCCCCTAGGTATTTATGCATGCCAGCACCCCCCCCAAGGTATTTATGCATGCCAGCACCCCCCCCTAGGTATTTATGCATGCCAGCACCCCCCCCTAGGTATTTATGCATGCCAGCACCCCCCCTAGGTATTTATGCATGCCAGCCCCCCCCCTAGGTATTTATGCATGCCAGCACCCCCCCCTAGGTATTTATGCATGCCAGCACCCCCCTAGGTATTTATGCATGCCAGCACCCCCCTAGTTATTTATGCATGCCAGCACCCCCCCTAGGTATTTATGCATGCCAGCCCCCCCCCTAGGTATTTATGCATGCCAGCACCCCCCCTAGGCATTTATGCATGCCAGCACCCCCCCCTCGGTATTTATGCATGCCAGCACCCCCCTAGGTATTTATGCATGCCAGCACCCCCCCCTCGGTATTTATGCATGCCAGCCCCCCCCTCGGTATTTATGCATGCCAGCACCCCCCCTAGGTATTTATGCATGCCAGCACGCCCCCCTAGGTATTTATGCATGCCAGCACCCCCATTCTTGGTTAATAACGTCAACGTCCTTTCTGCTTCCTTTGGTGCTTGATCTGCCTTGGTGTCGTGCCTCCGTTTGGTGGCCGGTGGTCACGGGATGCACAAACGGGAACGCTATCAGTTTTTGTCCACCCGCCGCCGCTGCCCCCAGGCCGGCCCCCTGTAAAAACCAAGGAAAAAGAATAAAAGGTACGAATGGCAGCACCCCCCCTAGGTATATATGCATGCCAGCACCCCCCCCTCGGTATTTATGCATGCCAGCACCCCCCTAGTTATTTATGCATGCCAGCACCCCCCCCTAGGTATTTATGCATGCCAGCACCCCCCCTAGGTATTTATGCATGCCAGCACCCCCCCTCGGTATTTATGCATGCCAGCACCCCCCCTAGGTATTTATGCATGCCAGCCCCCCCCCTAGGTATTTATGCATGCCAGCACCCCCCCTAGTTATTTATGCATGCCAGCACCCCCCCTAGGTATTTATGCATGCCAGCACCCCCCCTCGGTATTTATGCATGCCAGCACCCCCCCTAGGTATTTATGCATGCCAGCCCCCCCCTAGGTATTTATGCATGCCAGCACCCCCCCTAGTTATTTATGCATGCCAGCACCCCCCCCTAGGTATTTATGCATGCCAGCACCCCCCGCTCGGTATTTATGCATGCCAGCACCCCCCCCTAGGTATTTATGCATGCCAGCACCCCCCCTAGTTATTTATGCATGCCAGCACCCCCCCTAGGTATTTATGCATGCCAGCACCCCCCCCTCGGTATTTATGCATGCCAGCACCCCCCCTAGGTATTTATGCATGCCAGCACCCCCCTAGGTATTTATGCATGCCAGCACCCCCCTAGGTATTTATGCATGGCAGCCCCCCCCCCTAGGTATTTATGCATGCCAGCCCCCCCTAGGTATTTATGCATGCCAGCACCCCCCCCTAGGTATTTATGCATGCCAGCACCCCCCCTAGGTATTTATGCATGCCAGCCCCACCCCCTAGGTATTTATGCATGCCAGCACCCCCCCTAGGTATTTATGCATGCCAGCACCCCCCCTAGGTATTTATGCATGCCAGCACCCCCCTAGGTATTTATGCATGCCAGCCCCCCCCCTAGTAGGTATTTATGCATGCCAGCACCCCCCTAGGTATTTATGCATGCCAGCCCCCCCCCTAGGTATTTATGCATGCCAGCACCCCCCCTAGGTAATTATGCTTGCCAGCACCCCCCCCTAGGTATTTATGCATGCCAGCACCCCCCCTAGGTATTTATGCATGCCAGCACCCCCCCTAGGTATTTATGCATGCCAGCACCCCCCCCTAGGTATTTATGCATGCCAGCACCCCCCCTAGGTATTTATGCATGCCAGCACCCCCCTAGGTATTTATGCATGCCAGCACCCCCCTAGGTATTTATGCATGCCAGCACCCCCCCTAGGTATTTATGCATGCCAGCACCCCCATTCTTGGTTAATAACGTCAACGTCCTTTCTGCTTCCTTCGGTGCTTGATCTGCCTTGGTGTCGTGCCTCCGTTTGGTGGCCGGTGGTCACGGGATGCACAAACGGGAACGCTATCAGTTTTTGTCCACCCGCCGCCGCTGCCCCAGGCCGGCCCCCTGTAAAAACCAAGGAAAAAGAAAAAAAGGTACGAATGGCAGCACCCCCCCTAGGTATATATGCATGCCAGCACCCCCCCTCGGTATTTATGCATGCCAGCACCCCCCTAGTTATTTATGCATGCCAGCACCCCCCCTCGGTATTTATGCATGCCAGCACCCCCCTAGTTATTCATGCATGCCAGCACCCCCCTAGTTATTTATGCATGCCAGCACCCCCCCTAGGTATTTATGCATGCCAGCACCCCCCCTAGGTATTTATGCATGCCAGCACCCCCCCTAGGTATTTATGCATGCCAGCACCCCCCTAGGTATTTATGCATGCCAGCCCCCCCCCTAGGTATTTATGCATGCCAGCCCCCCCCCCTAGGTATTTATGCATGCCAGCACCCCCCCTAGGTATTTATGCATGCCAGCACCCCCCCTAGGTATTTATGCATGCCAGCCCCACCCCTAGGTATTTATGCATGCCAGCACCCCCCCCTCGGTATTTATGCATGCCAGCCCCCCCCCTAGGTATTTATGCATGCCAGCACCCCCCCTAGGTATTTATGCATGCCAGCACCCCCCCTAGGTAATTATGCTTGCCAGCACCCCCCCTAGGTATTTATGCATGCCAGCACCCCCCCTAGGTATTTATGCATGCCAGCACCCCCCCCTAGGTATTTATGCATGCCAGCACCCCCCCTAGGTATTTATGCATGCCAGCACCCCCCCTAGGTATTTATGCATGCCAGCACCCCCCCTAGGTATTTATGCATGCCAGCACCCCCATTCTTGGTTAATAACGTCAACGTCCTTGCTGCTTCTTTTGGTGCTTGATCTGCCTTGGTGTCGTGCCTCCGTTTGGTGGCCGGTGGTCACGGGATGCACAAACGGGAACGCTATCAGTTTTCGTCCACCCGCCGCCGCTGCCCCAGGCCGGCCCCCTGTTTCCAAGAAAAAAAGAAAAAAAGGTACGAATGGCAGCCCCCCCCTAGGTATTTATGCATGCCAGCACCCCCCCCTAGGTTTTTATGCATGCCAGCACCCCCCCTCGGTATTTATGCATGCCAGCACCCCCCCTCGGTATTTATGCATGCCAGCACCCCCCCTAGGTATTTATGCATGCCAGCACCCCCCCTAGGTATTTATGCATGCCAGCACCCCCCCTAGGTATTTATGCATGCCAGCACCCCCCCTCGGTATTTATGCATGCCAGCACCCCCCTAGGTATTTATGCATGCCAGCACCCCCCCTAGGTAATTATGCTTGCCAGCACCCCCCCTAGGTATTTATGCATGCCAGCACCCCCCCCTAGGTATTTATGCATGCCAGCCCCCCCCTAGGTATTTATGCATGCCAGCACCCCCCCCTAGGTATTTATGCATGCCAGCACCCCCCCCTAGGTATTTATGCATGCCAGCACCCCCCCTAGGTATTTATGCATGCCAGCACCCCCATTCTTGGTTAATAACGTCAACGTCCTTGCTGCTTCCTTTGGTGCTTGATCTGCCTTGGTGCCGTGCCTCCGTTTGGTGGCCGGTGGTCACGGGATGCACAAACGGGAACGCTATCAGTTTTCGTCCACCCGCCGCCGCTGCCCAGGCCGGCCCCCTGTTTCCAAGAAAAAAAGAAAAAAAGGTACGAATGGCAGCCCCCCCCCTAGGTATTTATGAATGCCAGCACCCCCCCTAGGTTTTTATGCATGCCAGCACCCCCCCCTCGGTATTTATGCATGCCAGCACCCCCCCTCGGTATTTATGCATGCCAGCACCCCCCTAGGTATTTATGCATGCCAGCACCCCCCCTAGGTATTTATGCATGCCAGCACCCCCCTAGGTATTTATGCATGCCAGCACCCCCCCTCGGTATTTATGCATGCCAGCACCCCCCTAGGTATTTATGCATGCCAGCACCCCCCCTAGGTATTTATGCATGCCAGCACCCCCCCTAGGTTTTTATGCATGCCAGCACCCCCCCCTCGGTATTTATGCATGCCAGCACCCCCCCCTAGGTATTTATGCATGCCAGCACCCCCCCTAGGTATTTATGCATGCCAGCACCCCCCCTCGGTATTTATGCATGCCAGCACCCCCCTAGGTATTTATGCATGCCAGCACCCCCCCTAGGTATTTATGCATGCCAGCACCCCCCCTAGGTATTTATGCATGCCAGCACCCCCCCTCGGTATTTATGCATGCCAGCACCCCCCCTAGGTATTTATGCATGCCAGCCCCCCCCCTAGGTATTTATGCATGCCAGCACCCCCCCCTCGGTATTTATGCATGCCAGCCCCCCCCCTAGGTATTTATGCATGCCAGCACCCCCCCCTAGGTATTTATGCATGCCAGCACCCCCCCCTAGGTAATTATGCTTGCCAGCACCCCCCCCTAGGTATTTATGCATGCCAGCACCCCCCCTAGGTATTTATGCATGCCAGCACCCCCCCTAGGTATTTATGCATGCCAGCACCCCCCCCTAGGTATTTATGCATGCCAGCACCCCCCCTAGGTATTTATGCATGCCAGCACCCCCCCTAGGTATTTATGCATGCCAGCACCCCCATTCTTGGTTAATAACGTCAACGTCCTTGCTGCTTCTTTTGGTGCTTGATCTGCCTTGGTGTCGTGCCTCCGTTTGGTGGCCGGTGGTCACGGGATGCACAAACGGGAACGCTATCAGTTTTCGTCCACCCGCCGCCGCTGCCCCAGGCCGGCCCCCTGTTTCCAAGAAAAAAAGAAAAAAAGGTACGAATGGCAGCCCCCCCCCTAGGTATTTATGCATGCCAGCACCCCCCCTAGGTTTTTATGCATGCCAGCACCCCCCCTCGGTATTTATGCATGCCAGCACCCCCCCTCGGTATTTATGCATGCCAGCACCCCCCCTCGGTATTTATGCATGCCAGCACCCCCCCTAGGTATTTATGCATGCCAGCACCCCCCCTAGGTATTTATGCATGCCAGCACCCCCCCCTCGGTATTTATGCATGCCAGCACCCCCCTAGGTATTTATGCATGCCAGCACCCCCCCTAGGTAATTATGCTTGCCAGCACCCCCCCTAGGTATTTATGCATGCCAGCACCCCCCCCTAGGTATTTATGCATGCCAGCCCCCCCCTAGGTATTTATGCATGCCAGCACCCCCCCTAGGTATTTATGCATGCCAGCACACCCCCCTAGGTATTTATGCATGCCAGCACCCCCCCTAGGTATTTATGCATGCCAGCACCCCCATTCTTGGTTAATAACGTCAACATCCTTGCTGCTTCCTTTGGTGCTTGATCTGCCTTGGTGCCGTGCCTCCGTTTGGTGGCCGGTGGTCACGGGATGCACAAACGGGAACGCTATCAGTTTTCGTCCACCCGCCGCCGCTGCCCCAGGCCGGCCCCCTGTTTCCAAGAAAAAAAGAAAAAAAGGTACGAATGGCAGCCCCCCCCCTAGGTATTTATGCATGCCAGCACCCCCCCTAGGTTTTATGCATGCCAGCACCCCCCCTCGGTATTTATGCATGCCAGCACCCCCCCGGTATTTATGCATGCCAGCACCCCCCCTAGGTATTTATGCATGCCAGCACCCCCCCTAGGTATTTATGCATGCCAGCACCCCCCCTAGGTATTTATGCATGCCAGCACCCCCCCTAGGTATTTATGCATGCCAGCACCCCCCTAGGTATTTATGCATGCCAGCACCCCCCCTAGGTATTTATGCATGCCAGCACCCCCCCTAGGTATTTATGCATGCCAGCACCCCCCCTCGGTATTTATGCATGCCAGCACCCCCCCTAGGTATTTATGCATGCCAGCACCCCCCCTAGGTATTTATGCATGCCAGCACCCCCCCTAGGTATTTATGCATGCCAGCACCCCCCCTAGGTATTTATGCATGCCAGCACCCCCCCTAGGTATTTATGCATGCCAGCACCCCCCCTAGGTATTTATGCATGCCAGCACCCCCCCTCGGTATTTATGCATGCCAGCACCCCCCCTAGGTATTTATGCATGCCAGCACCCCCCCTAGGTATTTATGCATGCCAGCACCCCCCCTAGGTATTTATGCATGCCAGCACCCCCCCTAGGTATTTATGCATGCCAGCACCCCCCCTAGGTATTTATGCATGCCAGCACCCCCCCTAGGTATTTATGCATGCCAGCACCCCCCCTAGGTATTTATGCATGCCAGCACCCCCCCTAGGTATTTATGCATGCCAGCACCCCCCCTAGGTATTTATGCATGCCAGCACCCCCCCTAGGTATTTATGCATGCCAGCACCCCCCCTAGGTATTTATGCATGCCAGCACCCCCCCTAGGTATTTATGCATGCCAGCACCCCCCCTAGGTATTTATGCATGCCAGCACCCCCCCTAGGTATTTATGCATGCCAGCACCCCCCTAGGTATTTATGCATGCCAGCACCCCCCCTAGGTATTTATGCATGCCAGCACCCCCCCTAGGTATTTATGCATGCCAGCACCCCCCCTAGGTATTTATGCATGCCAGCACCCCCCCTAGGTATTTATGCATGCCAGCACCCCCCCTAGGTATTTATGCATGCCAGCACCCCCCCTAGGTATTTATGCATGCCAGCACCCCCCCTAGGTATTTATGCATGCCAGCACCCCCCCTAGGTATTTATGCATGCCAGCACCCCCCCTAGGTATTTATGCATGCCAGCACCCCCCCTAGGTATTTATGCATGCCAGCACCCCCCCTAGGTATTTATGCATGCCAGCACCCCCCCTAGGTATTTATGCATGCCAGCACCCCCCCTAGGTATTTATGCATGCCAGCACCCCCCCTAGGTATTTATGCATGCCAGCACCCCCCCTAGGTATTTATGCATGCCAGCACCCCCCCTAGGTATTTATGCATGCCAGCACCCCCCCTAGGTATTTATGCATGCCAGCACCCCCCCTAGGTATTTATGCATGCCAGCACCCCCCCTAGGTATTTATGCATGCCAGCACCCCCCCTAGGTATTTATGCATGCCAGCACCCCCCCTAGGTATTTATGCATGCCAGCACCCCCCCTAGGTATTTATGCATGCCAGCACCCCCCCTAGGTATTTATGCATGCCAGCACCCCCCCTAGGTATTTATGCATGCCAGCACCCCCCCTAGGTATTTATGCATGCCAGCACCCCCCCTAGGTATTTATGCATGCCAGCACCCCCCCTAGGTATTTATGCATGCCAGCACCCCCCCTAGGTATTTATGCATGCCAGCACCCCCCCTAGGTATTTATGCATGCCAGCACCCCCCCTAGGTATTTATGCATGCCAGCACCCCCCCTAGGTATTTATGCATGCCAGCACCCCCCCTAGGTATTTATGCATGCCAGCACCCCCCCTAGGTATTTATGCATGCCAGCACCCCCCCTAGGTATTTATGCATGCCAGCACCCCCCCTAGGTATTTATGCATGCCAGCACCCCCCCTAGGTATTTATGCATGCCAGCACCCCCCCTAGGTATTTATGCATGCCAGCACCCCCCCTAGGTATTTATGCATGCCAGCACCCCCCCTAGGTATTTATGCATGCCAGCACCCCCCCTAGGTATTTATGCATGCCAGCACCCCCCCTAGGTATTTATGCATGCCAGCACCCCCCCTAGGTATTTATGCATGCCAGCACCCCCCCTAGGTATTTATGCATGCCAGCACCCCCCCTAGGTATTTATGCATGCCAGCACCCCCCCTAGGTATTTATGCATGCCAGCACCCCCCCTAGGTATTTATGCATGCCAGCACCCCCCCTAGGTATTTATGCATGCCAGCACCCCCCCTAGGTATTTATGCATGCCAGCACCCCCCCTAGGTATTTATGCATGCCAGCACCCCCCTAGGTATTTATGCATGCCAGCACCCCCCCTAGGTATTTATGCATGCCAGCACCCCCCCTAGGTATTTATGCATGCCAGCACCCCCCCTAGGTATTTATGCATGCCAGCACCCCCCCTAGGTATTTATGCATGCCAGCACCCCCCCTAGGTATTTATGCATGCCAGCACCCCCCCTAGGTATTTATGCATGCCAGCACCCCCCCTAGGTATTTATGCATGCCAGCACCCCCCTAGGTATTTATGCATGCCAGCACCCCCCCTAGGTATTTATGCATGCCAGCACCCCCCCTAGGTATTTATGCATGCCAGCACCCCCCCTAGGTATTTATGCATGCCAGCACCCCCCCTAGGTATTTATGCATGCCAGCACCCCCCCTAGGTATTTATGCATGCCAGCACCCCCCCTAGGTATTTATGCATGCCAGCACCCCCCCTAGGTATTTATGCATGCCAGCACCCCCCCTAGGTATTTATGCATGCCAGCACCCCCCCTAGGTATTTATGCATGCCAGCACCCCCCCTAGGTATTTATGCATGCCAGCACCCCCCCTAGGTATTTATGCATGCCAGCACCCCCCCTAGGTATTTATGCATGCCAGCACCCCCCCAGGTATTTATGCATGCCAGCACCCCCCCTAGGTATTTATGCATGCCAGCACCCCCCCTAGGTATTTATGCATGCCAGCACCCCCCCTAGGTATTTATGCATGCCAGCACCCCCCTAGGTATTTATGCATGCCAGCACCCCCCCTAGGTATTTATGCATGCCAGCACCCCCCCTAGGTATTTATGCATGCCAGCACCCCCCCCTAGGTATTTATGCATGCCAGCACCCCCCCTAGGTATTTATGCATGCCAGCACCCCCCCTAGGTATTTATGCATGCCAGCACCCCCCCTAGGTATTTATGCATGCCAGCACCCCCCCTAGGTATTTATGCATGCCAGCACCCCCCCTAGGTATTTATGCATGCCAGCACCCCCCCTAGGTATTTATGCATGCCAGCACCCCCCTAGGTATTTATGCATGCCAGCACCCCCCCTAGGTATTTATGCATGCCAGCACCCCCCCTAGGTATTTATGCATGCCAGCACCCCCCTAGGTATTTATGCATGCCAGCACCCCCCCCTAGGTATTTATGCATGCCAGCACCCCCCCTAGGTATTTATGCATGCCAGCACCCCCCCTAGGTATTTATGCATGCCAGCACCCCCCCTAGGTATTTATGCATGCCAGCACCCCCCCTAGGTATTTATGCATGCCAGCACCCCCCTAGGTATTTATGCTGCCAGCACCCCATGGTTAATAACGTCAACGTCCTTGCTGCTTCTTTTGGTGCTTGATCTGCCTTGGTGTCGTGCCTCCGTTTGGTGGCCGGTGGTCACGGGATGCACAAACGGGAACGCTATCAGTTTTTCGTCCACGCCGCCGCTGCCCAGGCCGGCCCCCTGTTTCCAAGAAAAAAAGAAAAAAAGGTACGAATGGCAGCCCCCCCCCTAGGTATTTATGCATGCCAGCACCCCCCCTAGGTTTTTATGCATGCCAGCACCCCCCCTCGGTATTTATGCATGCCAGCACCCCCCCCTCGGTATTTATGCATGCCAGCACCCCCCTAGGTATTTATGCATGCCAGCACCCCCTAGGTATTTATGCATGCCAGCACCCCCCCTAGGTATTTATGTGCACATGCCAGCACCCCCCCCTCGGTATTTATGCATGCCAGCACCCCCTAGTATTTATGCATGCCAGCACCCCCCTAGGTAATTATGCTTGCCAGCACCCCCCCTAGGTATTTATGCATGCCAGCACCCCCCCTAGGTATTTATGCATGCCAGCCCCCCCCTAGGTATTTATGCATGCCAGCACCCCCCCCTAGGTATTTATGCATGCCAGCACCCCCCCTAGGTATTTATGCATGCCAGCACCCCCCCTAGGTATTTATGCATGCCAGCACCCCCATTCTTGGTTAATAACGTCAACGTCCTTGCTGCTTCCTTTGGTGCTTGATCTGCCTTGGTGTCGTGCCTCCGTTTGGTGGCCGGTGGTCACGGGATGCACAAACGGGAACGCTATCAGTTTTCGTCCACGCCGCCGCCGCGCCCCAGGCCGGCCCCCTGTTTCCAAGAAAAAAAGAAAAAAGGTACGAATGGCAGCCCCCCCCCTAGGTATTTATGCATGCCAGCACCCCCCCTAGGTTTTTATGCATGCCAGCACCCCCCCCTCGGTATTTATGCATGCCAGCACCCCCCCTAGGTTTTTATGCATGCCAGCACCCCCCCTAGGTATTTATGCATGCCAGCACCCCCCCTAGGTATTTATGCATGCCAGCACCCCCCCTAGGTATTTATGCATGCCAGCACCCCCCCCTCGGTATTTATGCATGCCAGCACCCCCCTAGGTATTTATGCATGCCAGCACCCCCCCTAGGTATTTATGCATGCCAGCACCCCCCCTAGGTTTTTATGCATGCCAGCACCCCCCCTCGGTATTTATGCATGCCAGCACCCCCCCCTAGGTATTTATGCATGCCAGCACCCCCCCTAGGTATTTATGCATGCCAGCACCCCCCCTCCGTATTTATGCATGCCAGCACCCCCCTAGGTATTTATGCATGCCAGCACCCCCCTAGGTATTTATGCATGCCAGCACCCCCCCTAGGTATTTATGCATGCCAGCACCCCCCCCTCGGTATTTATGCATGCCAGCACCCCCCCTAGGTATTTATGCATGCCAGCACCCCCCCTAGGTATTTATGCATGCCAGCACCCCCCCCTAGGTATTTATGCATGCCAGCCCCCCCCCTAGGTATTTATGCATGCCAGCACCCCCCCTAGGTATTTATGCATGCCAGCACCCCCCCTAGGTAATTATGCTTGCCAGCACCCCCCCTAGGTATTTATGCATGCCAGCACCCCCCTAGGTATTTATGCATGCCAGCACCCCCCCTAGGTATTTATGCATGCCAGCACCCCCCTAGTTATTTATGCATGCCAGCACCCCCCCCTAGGTATTTATGCATGCCAGCACCCCCGCTCGGTATTTATGCATGCCAGCACCCCCCCTAGGTATTTATGCATGCCAGCACCCCCCCTAGTTATTTATGCATGCCAGCATCCCCCTAGGTATTTATGCATGCCAGCACCCCCCCTCGGTATTTATGCATGCCAGCACCCCCCCTAGGTATTTATGCATGCCAGCACCCCCCTAGGTATTTATGCATGCCAGCACCCCCCCTAGGTATTTATGCATGGCAGCCCCCCCCCTAGGTATTTATGCATGCCAGCCCCCCCCCTAGGTATTTATGCATGCCAGCACCCCCCCCTAGGTATTTATGCATGCCAGCACCCCCCCCTAGGTATTTATGCATGCCAGCCCCACCCCTAGGTATTTATGCATGCCAGCACCCCCCCCTAGGTATTTATGCATGCCAGCACCCCCCCTAGGTATTTATGCATGCCAGCACCCCCCCTAGGTATTTATGCATGCCAGCCCCCCCCTAGTAGGTATTTATGCATGCCAGCACCCCCCTAGGTATTTATGCATGCCAGCCCCCCCCCTAGGTATTTATGCATGCCAGCACCCCCCCTAGGTAATTATGCTTGCCAGCACCCCCCCTAGGTATTTATGCATGCCAGCACCCCCCCTAGGTATTTATGCATGCCAGCACCCCCCCCTAGGTATTTATGCATGCCAGCACCCCCCCCTAGGTATTTATGCATGCCAGCACCCCCCCTAGGTATTTATGCATGCCAGCACCCCCCCTAGGTATTTATGCATGCCAGCACCCCCCCTAGGTATTTATGCATGCCAGCACCCCCCCTAGGTATTTATGCATGCCAGCACCCCCATTCTTGGTTAATAACGTCAACGTCCTTTCTGCTTCCTTCGGTGCTTGATCTGCCTTGGTGTCGTGCCTCCGTTTGGTGGCCGGTGGTCACGGGATGCACAAACGGGAACGCTATCAGTTTTTGTCCACCCGCCGCCGCTGCCCCAGGCCGGCCCCCTGTAAAAACCAAGGAAAAAGAAAAAAAGGTACGAATGGCAGCACCCCCCCTAGGTATATGCATGCCAGCACCCCCCTCGGTATTTATGCATGCCAGCACCCCCCCTAGTTATTTATGCATGCCAGCACCCCCCCCTCGGTATTTATGCATGCCAGCACCCCCTAGTTATTTATGCATGCCAGCACCCCCCTAGTTATTTATGCATGCCAGCACCCCCCCCTAGGTATTTATGCATGCCAGCACCCCCCCTAGGTATTTATGCATGCCAGCACCCCCCCTAGGTATTTATGCATGCCAGCACCCCCCTAGGTATTTATGCATGCCAGCCCCCCCCCCTAGGTATTTATGCATGCCAGCCCCCCCCCTAGGTATTTATGCATGCCAGCACCCCCCCTAGGTATTTATGCATGCCAGCACCCCCCCCTAGGTATTTATGCATGCCAGCCCCACCCCTAGGTATTTATGCATGCCAGCACCCCCCCTCGGTATTTTGCATGCCAGCCCCCCCCCTAGGTATTTATGCATGCCAGCACCCCCCCTAGGTATTTATGCATGCCAGCACCCCCCCTAGGTAATTATGCTTGCCAGCACCCCCCCTAGGTATTTATGCATGCCAGCACCCCCCCTAGGTATTTATGCATGCCAGCACCCCCCCTAGGTATTTATGCATGCCAGCACCCCCCCTAGGTATTTATGCATGCCAGCACCCCCCCTAGGTATTTATGCATGCCAGCACCCCCCTAGGTATTTATGCATGCCAGCACCCCCATTCTTGGTTAATAACGTCAACGTCCTTGCTGCTTCTTTTGGTGCTTGATCTGCCTTGGTGTCGTGCCTCCGTTTGGTGGCCGGTGGTCACGGGATGCACAAACGGGAACGCTATCAGTTTTCGTCCACCCGCCGCCGCTGCCCCAGGCCGGCCCCCTGTTTCCAAGAAAAAAAGAAAAAAAGGTACGAATGGCAGCCCCCCCCCTAGGTATTTATGCATGCCAGCACCCCCCCTAGGTTTTTATGCATGCCAGCACCCCCCTCGGTATTTATGCATGCCAGCACCCCCCCCTAGGTATTTATGCATGCCAGCACCCCCCCTAGGTATTTATGCATGCCAGCCCCCCCCTAGTAGGTATTTATGCATGCCAGCACCCCCCTAGGTATTTATGCATGCCAGCCCCCCCCCTAGGTATTTATGCATGCCAGCACCCCCCCTAGGTAATTATGCTTGCCAGCACCCCCCCTAGGTATTTATGCATGCCAGCACCCCCCTAGGTATTTATGCATGCCAGCACCCCCCCTAGGTATTTATGCATGCCAGCACCCCCCCTAGGTATTTATGCATGCCAGCACCCCCCCTAGGTATTTATGCATGCCAGCACCCCCCTAGGTATTTATGCATGCCAGCACCCCCCCTAGGTATTTATGCATGCCAGCACCCCCCCTAGGTATTTATGCATGCCAGCACCCCCATTCTTGGTTAATAACGTCAACGTCCTTTCTGCTTCCTTCGGTGCTTGATCTGCCTTGGTGTCGTGCCTCCGTTTGGTGGCCGGTGGTCACGGGATGCACAAACGGGAACGCTATCAGTTTTTGTCCACCCGCCGCCGCTGCCCCCAGGCCGGCCCCCTGTAAAAACCAAGGAAAAAGAAAAAAAGGTACGAATGGCAGCACCCCCCCTAGGTATATATGCATGCCAGCACCCCCCCCTCGGTATTTATGCATGCCAGCACCCCCCCTAGTTATTTATGCATGCCAGCACCCCCCCCTCGGTATTTATGCATGCCAGCACCCCCCCTAGTTATTTATGCATGCCAGCACCCCCCCTAGTTATTTATGCATGCCAGCACCCCCCCCTAGGTATTTATGCATGCCAGCACCCCCCCCTAGGTATTTATGCATGCCAGCACCCCCCCTAGGTATTTATGCATGCCAGCACCCCCCTAGGTATTTATGCATGCCAGCCCCCCCCTAGGTATTTATGCATGCCAGCCCCCCCCTAGGTATTTATGCATGCCAGCACCCCCCCTAGGTATTTATGCATGCCAGCACCCCCCCCTAGGTATTTATGCATGCCAGCCCCACCCCTAGGTATTTATGCATGCCAGCACCCCCCCTCGGTATTTATGCATGCCAGCCCCCCCCCTAGGTATTTATGCATGCCAGCACCCCCCCTAGGTATTTATGCATGCCAGCACCCCCCCCTAGGTAATTATGCTTGCCAGCACCCCCCCTAGGTATTTATGCATGCCAGCACCCCCCCTAGGTATTTATGCATGCCAGCACCCCCCCTAGGTATTTATGCATGCCAGCACCCCCCCTAGGTATTTATGCATGCCAGCACCCCCCCCTAGGTATTTATGCATGCCAGCACCCCCCTAGGTATTTATGCATGCCAGCACCCCATTCTTGGTTAATAACGTCAACGTCCTTGCTGCTTCTTTTGGTGCTTGATCTGCCTTGGTGTCGTGCCTCCGTTTGGTGGCCGGTGGTCACGGGATGCACAAACGGGAACGCTATCAGTTTTCGTCCACCCGCCGCCGCTGCCCCAGGCCGGCCCCTGTTTCCAAGAAAAAAAGAAAAAAAGGTACGAATGGCAGCCCCCCCCCTAGGTATTTATGCATGCCAGCACCCCCCCCTAGGTTTTTATGCATGCCAGCACCCCCCCCTCGGTATTTATGCATGCCAGCACCCCCCCTCGGTATTTATGCATGCCAGCACCCCCCCTAGGTATTTATGCATGCCAGCACCCCCCTAGGTATTTATGCATGCCAGCACCCCCCCTAGGTATTTATGCATGCCAGCACCCCCCCTCGGTATTTATGCATGCCAGCACCCCCCTAGGTATTTATGCATGCCAGCACCCCCCCTAGGTAATTATGCTTGCCAGCACCCCCCCTAGGTATTTATGCATGCCAGCACCCCCCCTAGGTATTTATGCATGCCAGCCCCCCCCCTAGGTATTTATGCATGCCAGCACCCCCCCTAGGTATTTATGCATGCCAGCACCCCCCCTAGGTATTTATGCATGCCAGCACCCCCCCTAGGTATTTATGCATGCCAGCACCCCCATTCTTGGTTAATAACGTCAACGTCCTTGCTGCTTCCTTTGGTGCTTGATCTGCCTTGGTGCCGTGCCTCCGTTTGGTGGCCGGTGGTCACGGGATGCACAAACGGGAACGCTATCAGTTTTCGTCCACCCGCCGCCGCTGCCCAGGCCGGCCCCCTGTTTCCAAGAAAAAAAGAAAAAAAGGTACGAATGGCAGCCCCCCCCCTAGGTATTTATGCATGCCAGCACCCCCCCTAGGTTTTTATGCATGCCAGCACCCCCCCTCGGTATTTATGCATGCCAGCACCCCCCCTCGGTATTTATGCATGCCAGCACCCCCCCTAGGTATTTATGCATGCCAGCACCCCCCTAGGTATTTATGCATGCCAGCACCCCCCTAGGTATTTATGCATGCCAGCACCCCCCCTCGGTATTTATGCATGCCAGCACCCCCCTAGGTATTTATGCATGCCAGCACCCCCCCTAGGTATTTATGCATGCCAGCACCCCCCCTAGGTTTTTATGCATGCCAGCACCCCCCCTCGGTATTTATGCATGCCAGCACCCCCCCTAGGTATTTATGCATGCCAGCACCCCCCTAGGTATTTATGCATGCCAGCACCCCCCCTCGGTATTTATGCATGCCAGCACCCCCCCTAGGTATTTATGCATGCCAGCACCCCCCCTAGGTATTTATGCATGCCAGCACCCCCCCTAGGTATTTATGCATGCCAGCACCCCCCCTCGGTATTTATGCATGCCAGCACCCCCCTAGGTATTTATGCATGCCAGCCCCACCCCTAGGTATTTATGCATGCCAGCACCCCCCCTCGGTATTTATGCATGCCAGCCCCCCCCCTAGTATTTATGCATGCCAGCACCCCCCCTAGGTATTTATGCATGCCAGCACCCCCCCTAGGTAATTATGCTTGCCAGCACCCCCCCTAGGTATTTATGCATGCCAGCACCCCCCTAGGTATTTATGCATGCCAGCACCCCCCCTAGGTATTTATGCATGCCAGCACCCCCCCTAGGTATTTATGCATGCCAGCACCCCCCCTAGGTATTTATGCATGCCAGCACCCCCCCTAGGTATTTATGCATGCCAGCACCCCCATTCTTGGTTAATAACGTCAACGTCCTTGCTGCTTCTTTTGGTGCTTGATCTGCCTTGGTGTCGTGCCTCCGTTTGGTGGCCGGTGGTCACGGGATGCACAAACGGGAACGCTATCAGTTTTCGTCCACCCGCCGCCGCTGCCCCAGGCCGGCCCCCTGTTTCCAAGAAAAAAAGAAAAAAAGGTACGAATGGCAGCCCCCCCCCTAGGTATTTATGCATGCCAGCACCCCCCCTAGGTATTTATGCATGCCAGCACCCCCCCTAGGTATTTATGCATGCCAGCACCCCCCCTAGGTATTTATGCATGCCAGCACCCCCCCTAGGTATTTATGCATGCCAGCACCCCCCCTAGGTATTTATGCATGCCAGCACCCCCCTAGGTATTTATGCATGCCAGCACCCCCCCTAGGTATTTATGCATGCCAGCACCCCCCTAGGTATTTATGCATGCCAGCACCCCCCCTAGGTATTTATGCATGCCAGCACCCCCCGTAGGTATTTATGCATGCCAGCACCCCCCCTAGGTATTTATGCATGCCAGCACCCCCCCTAGGTATTTATGCATGCCAGCACCCCCCCTAGGTATTTATGCATGCCAGCACCCCCCCTAGGTATTTATGCATGCCAGCACCCCCCCTAGGTATTTATGCATGCCAGCACCCCCCCTAGGTATTTATGCATGCCAGCACCCCCCTAGGTATTTATGCATGCCAGCACCCCCCCTATCAGTATTTATGCATGCCAGCACCCCCCTGTTTCCAAGGTATTTATGCATGCCAGCACCCCCCTAGGTATTTATGCATGCCAGCACCCCCCCTAGGTATTTATGCATGCCAGCACCCCCCCTAGGTATTTATGCATGCCAGCACCCCCCCTAGGTATTTATGCATGCCAGCACCCCCCCTCGGTATTTATGCATGCCAGCACCCCCCTAGGTATTTATGCATGCCAGCACCCCCCCTAGGTATTTATGCATGCCAGCACCCCCCCTAGGTATTTATGCATGCCAGCACCCCCCTAGGTATTTATGCATGCCAGCACCCCCCCTAGGTATTTATGCATGCCAGCACCCCCCCTAGGTATTTATGCATGCCAGCACCCCCCCTAGGTATTTATGCATGCCAGCACCCCCCCTAGGTATTTATGCATGCCAGCACCCCCCTAGGTATTTATGCATGCCAGCACCCCCCCTAGGTATTTATGCATGCCAGCACCCCCCTAGGTATTTATGCATGCCAGCACCCCCCCTAGGTATTTATGCATGCCAGCCCCCCCCTAGGTATTTATGCATGCCAGCACCCCCCCTAGGTATTTATGCATGCCAGCACCCCCCCTAGGTATTTATGCATGCCAGCACCCCCCCTAGGTATTTATGCATGCCAGCACCCCCCCTAGGTATTTATGCATGCCAGCCCCCCCCTCGGTATTTATGCATGCCAGCACCCCCCCTAGGTATTTATGCATGCCAGCACCCCCCTAGGTATTTATGCATGCCAGCACCCCCCCTAGGTATTTATGCATGCCAGCACCCCCCCTAGGTATTTATGCATGCCAGCACCCCCCTAGGTATTTATGCATGCCAGCACCCCCCCTAGGTATTTATGCATGCCAGCACCCCCCCTAGGTATTTATGCATGCCAGCACCCCCCCTAGGTATTTATGCATGCCAGCACCCCCCCTAGGTATTTATGCATGCCAGCACCCCCCCTAGGTATTTATGCATGCCAGCACCCCCCTAGGTATTTATGCATGCCAGCACCCCATTCTTGGTTAATAACGTCAACGTCCTTGCTGCTTCTTTTGGTGCTTGATCTGCCTTGGTGTCGTGCCTCCGTTTGGTGGCCGGTGGTCACGGGATGCACAAACGGGAACGCTATCAGTTTTCGTCCACCCGCCGCCGCTGCCCAGGCCGGCCCCTGTTTCCAAGAAAAAAAGAAAAAAGGTACGAATGCAGCCCCCCCCCTAGGTATTTATGCATGCCAGCACCCCCCCTAGGTTTTTATGCATGCCAGCACCCCCCTCGGTATTTATGCATGCCAGCACCCCCCCTCGGTATTTATGCATGCCAGCACCCCCCTAGGTATTTATGCATGCCAGCACCCCCCTAGGTATTTATGCATGCCAGCACCCCCCTAGGTATTTATGTGCACATGCCAGCACCCCCCCTCGGTATTTATGCATGCCAGCACCCCCCCTAGGTATTTATGCATGCCAGCACCCCCCCTAGGTAATTATGCTTGCCAGCACCCCCCCTAGGTATTTATGCATGCCAGCACCCCCCCTAGGTATTTATGCATGCCAGCCCCCCCCTAGGTATTTATGCATGCCAGCACCCCCCCTAGGTATTTATGCATGCCAGCACCCCCCCTAGGTATTTATGCATGCCAGCACCCCCCCTAGGTATTTATGCATGCCAGCACCCCCATTCTTGGTTAATAACGTCAACGTCCTTGCTGCTTCCTTTGGTGCTTGATCTGCCTTGGTGTCGTGCCTCCGTTTGGTGGCCGGTGGTCACGGGATGCACAAACGGGAACGCTATCAGTTTTCGTCCACCCGCCGCGCCGCCCCAGGCCGGCCCCTGTTTCCAAGAAAAAAAGAAAAAAAGGTACGAATGGCAGCCCCCCCCTAGGTATTTATGCATGCCAGCACCCCCCTAGGTTTTTATGCATGCCAGCACCCCCCCTCGGTATTTATGCATGCCAGCACCCCCCCTAGGTTTTTTATGCATGCCAGCACCCCCCTAGGTATTTATGCATGCCAGCACCCCCCTAGGTATTTATGCATGCCAGCACCCCCCCTAGGTATTTATGCATGCCAGCACCCCCCCCTCGGTATTTATGCATGCCAGCACCCCCCTAGGTATTTATGCATGCCAGCACCCCCCTAGGTATTTATGCATGCCAGCACCCCCCCTAGGTTTTTATGCATGCCAGCACCCCCCTCGGTATTTATGCATGCCAGCACCCCCCCCTAGGTATTTATGCATGCCAGCACCCCCCCTAGGTATTTATGCATGCCAGCACCCCCCTCCGGTATTTATGCATGCCAGCACCCCCTAGGTATTTATGCATGCCAGCACCCCCTAGGTATTTATGCATGCCAGCACCCCCCTAGGTATTTATGCATGCAGCACCCCCCCTCGGTATTTATGCATGCCAGCACCCCCCCTAGGTATTTATGCATGCCAGCACCCCCCCTAGGTATTTATGCATGCCAGCACCCCCCCCTAGGTTTTTATGCATGCCAGCCCCCCTCGGTATTTATGCATGCCAGCACCCCCCCTAGGTATTTATGCATGCCAGCACCCCCCTAGGTATTATGCATGCCAGCACCCCCCCTCGGTATTTATGCATGCCAGCACCCCCCTAGGTATTTATGCATGCCAGCACCCCCCCTAGGTATTTATGCATGCCAGCACCCCCCCTAGGTTTTTATGCATGCCAGCACCCCCCCCTCGGTATTTATGCATGCCAGCACCCCCTCTAGGTATTTATGCATGCCAGCACCCCCCTAGGTATTTATGCATGCCAGCACCCCCTAGGTATTTATGCATGCCAGCACCCCCCTCGGTATTTATGCATGCCAGCACCCCCCCTAGGTATTTATGCATGCCAGCACCCCCCCTAGGTATTTATGCATGCCAGCACCCCCCCCTAGGTATTTATGCATGCCAGCACCCCCCCCTAGGTTTTATGCATGCCAGCACCCCCCCCTCGGTATTTATGCATGCCAGCACCCCCCCCTAGGTATTTATGCATGCCAGCACCCCCCCCTAGGTATTTATGCATGCCAGCACCCCCCCTAGGTATTTATGCATGCCAGCACCCCCCCCTAGGTATTTATGCATGCCAGCACCCCCCCCTAGTATTTATGCATGCCAGCACCCCCCCTAGGTATTTATGCATGCCAGCACCCCCCTAGGTATTTTATGCATGCCAGCCCCCCCCTAGGTATTTATGCATGCCAGCCCCACCCCGTAGGTATTTATGCATGCCAGCACCCCCCTAGGTATTTATGCATGCCAGCACCCCCCCCTAGGTATTTATGCATGCCAGCACCCCCCCCTAGGTATTTATGCATGCCAGCACCCCCCCTAGGTTTTTATGCATGCCAGCACCCCCCCCTTAGGTATTTATGCATGCCAGCACCCCCTAGGTATTTATGCATGCCAGCACCCCCCTAGGTATTTATGCATGCCAGCCCCCCCTCGGTATTTATGCATGCCAGCACCCCCCTCTATTTATGCATGCCAGCACCCCTAGGTATTTATGCATGCCAGCACCCCCCCTAGGTATTTATGCATGCCAGCACCCCCCCTAGGTATTTATGCATGCCAGCACCCCCCCTAGGTATTTATGCTGCCCGCACCCCCCCTCGGTATTTATGCATGCCAGCACCCCCCCTAGGTATTTATGCATGCCAGCACCCCCCCTAGGTTATTTATGCATGCCAGCCCCCCCTAGGTATTTATGCATGCAGCCCCCCCCTGGTATTTATGCATGCCAGCACCCCCCCTCGTATTTATGCATGCCAGCACCCCCCCTAGGTATTTATGCATGCCAGCACCCCCCTAGGTATTTATGCATGCCAGCACCCCCCCTAGGTATTATGCATGCCAAGCACCCC